>JAMPIV010022925.1:65000-423425 GCA_024509875.1 Oreohelix idahoensis
AGAGAGAGAGAGAGAGAGAGAGAGGGAGAGAGAGAGAGGGAGGGAGAGAGAGAGAGAGGAGAGAGAGAGGAGAGAGAGAGGAGAGAGAGGGAGAGAGGGAGAGAGGGAGAGGGGAGAGGGAGAAAGATATAGAGATGGAGAGATGGAGAGAGAGAGAGGGAGAGAGAGGATGTATACAATTGGAAACCTATTTTCTAATTATGTACAATCGATTTCTGTACGAATTCGTTCAGTGCTGAAATTAATTTAGCTAAGCGCGTTTAGCAATAGTCCAGTATTCTTTGTCCTGTTAATATGTCGCTACATATATGATCGACCGAGAGAGAGAGAGAGAGAGAGAGAGTGAGAGAAAGAGAGACTGACTGAGTGAAGGTAGCCTCATAGGAGATATTGCCGCAGAGGAGTAAAGTGTTAGAGACTTCACTACACACCAGTTCACAGCTTTATGTGGTGGGGTGATCGGTTTCCTTAATCACTACCTTTGCCTTCATTAACTCAAGAGGAGAATCAGATACCCACTTACGGCGGAGTAGACTGGAGCGTGACGCTATTGGGCTTTGAACTCAGTAACTTTGCCCCCCCCCTCCTTTATTACTTCCATTGACAAAGAATCGTTGCATAAAATACTCTTCATTTTATAGAATGCTGTTTTTGCCTGAGCTATTCTGCTCTTCACTTCCGAGATGCATCTTCCGACCGTTGTTATTAATATGCCCAGGTATTTGAATTTATTGACCTGTTTTAAATTGTTCCATTTACTTTGATAGTACATTCTGGTGAAGCCATTTTCTTTTAGATGAAAATTACTTCTGTGTGTTTGCTATTAACGCTGAGGCCTTTATTTTCACTTTCTATCACTATTGTGTCATTTCCTTCAGCTCCTTTTCACTTTTTGCTATAAAGACTGTATCATCAGCGTATCTCAAGTTGTTTATATTATGTCCACCAAATGATATTCCTGGCATGTCCTCTAGGGATCTCATTATATTTTTAATGTATAGATTGAACAGTTCCGGTGACAGCACACATCCCTGCCTGACACCTTTTTTTTAAATACTTGTTAAAACGTTCCTATTTGGCTGCTAATTCTTACAGCTGCTGTTTGTTGCCAGTACATGTTCTGTATTATCCTTAAGTCTTTACCATCACTGTTGATGCTTTCTAACATTTTGATAATTTCCTCATGTTTCACTTTGTCAAATGCCTTAGTGTAATCTATAAAGCATAAGTACAGATCTATCTTTACCTCTATGGCTCTATCTATTAATGTTCTTATAATAGATATAGCATTGTTTGTGCCTTTACCTTCTACAAATCCACACTGTTTATTATCGATTTCTAGTTTAATTTTATTTCTCACTCTTCTCATGATAGTTCGTAATATTATTTTGGTCACATGACTCAAAGACTAATGGTGCGATGTTCTTCACATTACATGGCTCCAGATTTCTTAGGCAAAGCTATGAATATGGATTTTGGCAGATCATCAGGTATTTGACCACTGTTGTAGATGTCCTGTAAGAGTGCTGTTATCCATTCTATTCCAAATTCTCCCAAAGCTTCCATTTCCTCTACTGTTCTGCAGTGTTATATAGAACCAATCCTGACGTATGGGAGTAAGTCATGGACAGTTAATAAACAAGTAGGGAAAGCACTAGAGGCAACAGAGATGTGGTTTTACAGAAGAATGTAAAAAATACCATGGACAGCCAAAAAGAGTAATGAGGATATCCTGAAAGAGGCCAATGCACAAACGAAACTTATTTCACAAGTTAGAAAGAAGCAATCCACTTTTGTGGGCGTGGTATGGGAAGATGAAAGCTGGAATATATCGTAACAACAGGTAAGATTGAAGGAATAAGAGATAGGGGAAGACAAAGAGAGCAAATACTGGACAGTTTGACATCGTGGCATGGAAAGAAGTCAACAATAGAATTGATAAATTGTACTGAAGACAGGAAGTTGTAGAGAGACATGATCTCCTACGCCTCTAGGCACGGTACTTGAAGAAGAAGAACTTTACCTGGAGAAGCAAGCTCTCTAAGAACTCAGCAGCTCGACCCTCAAAGAAAGTGATCATGTGAGAGAGAAATCAGTTCCATAGCAGATACTGCCGACGGGTAGTAAATGTTTGTGACGAAACGTCTGTATGTGTTCATTTGTTGGCTCTCTGAGCTTTATGAGGCGGGATGACTCTTGATGTTCACAGAGAGAGAAAGAGAGAGAGAGAGAGAGAGAGAGAACGAACGAATGAACAAACGAACGAACGAAATCTTTATTTCATGAGGGTAAAAAAATAGGCATTATTGCCTATTTACATGTCTGCCCTGCAGGTATACAAAACTCGAAGTGTTGTCAAATTAAAACATTAATAACTTCAATTACAAGTAATCAATATTATCATCACATTCATTTATTGAGAACACACGCGTACATTCAATCACACATACATACAAACACACACATATATATAAAGAGAGAGAACGAGAGAGAGAGAGAGAGAGAGAACGAACGAACGAACTTTATTTTCAAAGGGTTGAGAATTGGGCACGCAGGCCCGTCTGACATTCTGCCCTTCCTTTCTCTCATCTTTTATACTGATTTCATTTATTCTCACATACATTTTACCCATCAATTCAAGGAATTCAACGTTATAAAGGTAAAATAATAGCATACTCACATTCACAGTATCTAATTATAAACATGAAATAAAGTATGTTGAAAAATACAAACTAAGTATCACCATGAAACAAAATATGTTGAAAAACACTATCATCATCATTAAACCTACATTCGATATTATACCATTTGTTCGGAAAAATAATCACATTAGGGGGGCAGATAATCAGAACTCATAAAGTAATCGAAAAGTTTACGATTGTATGAATAGGGACTGAGGTTGTTATCTTTCAGATAATGTGGAAGAGAGAGAGAGAGAGAGAGAGAGAGAGAGAGAGAGAGAGAGAGAGAGGAAAGAGGAAGTAATAAAGCTATTTTATATTTAAAGTTAAAACCAAAAAAAAAATTACATTTATAAGTAAATACTGACGGAAACGTTGTATGAGAGAGCGAGAGCGAGAGAGAGAAAGAGGGAGAGAGAGAGAGAGAGAGAGAGAGAGAGAGAGAGAGAGAAACATAGATTGCTTAAATCAGGAAGAATGGACGGGAATAAAAAAAAGACATCGCTTATTTTTCAGTCTACCCATCTTCTACTTTACCGTTGAATAACCTTGACCTTTCGCCCCACATCTCATATAAAGCACATTAACATTTTTTTCCAACAATTATCAGTTATCTAGCATGACTACAAACTGAACGCAGAAGAAGAAGTTATCAGTGGCGTATTTACAGTGGGAGCCCCGAATAGTTCTTCAAGGGTCTCTGATGAATCAAAGAAAGAACATGCCTACTGTTTCTTCATGCATGTCGTACAGGCGACTAAATTGAGGTTGTGCAGTGGGCTAGGAAGATCAAACAAATTGTTACAGAAACTACGACTACAAGAGGAAGTGAATGCTTGTCTCAGGCTTCTCGCAAGTGGACCAACTACAGTGATGACGCCATGCTCCGTCAGAAGCTAAATAGAAAATGATGATGATGATGGTGATTTGGAGTGGGAGGCTTTGAGGATGTATAGGATGTTTGATCATCGCCTTTTACATAATATCATCATCATCATTATCACCATAATTATCATCCTTATTAACGTCATCATTATTATCATCATCATCTATAATTATCATCAAATTTATCATGGTCACCATCATCATTATCATCATCATTATCATCACTAACGTCATCATTATCGTCATCACTATCATCATCATCATCATGATCATCACCATCCTTATCATCATCATCTTCATCATCGTCATCATTATCATTATCATCGCCATTATCGCCGTTATCACCGCCATCATCATTTCCCCTGTTACTCCATATGAAGCAATAAGCCACCACAGTAGTTGGTCCTGTGAAGCCTGTACGACATCAAACATATGTTCTTACAGCAGTAATCTTTGTAGAAATTTGTTGTGTATGATGAGATTGTCAGGCACATGAATGAACTTTTCTTACTTGATTTTGACGACATGCCAGAGAGTTCAGTAGCCCAATCCTTTGGTTGCATCATCAGATATTTCAATTATTTTTTTGTGTAAATTAAAAATATACGATAGCCGATAGCCGTGTAATTTCTATAACTTCGGTACGGTGCAGAATGCTAAATGTAACAGAAAAAGAGATGTCCAAACTGTCCTTTTTCCACACCATCACCAGAAAATTGAGATGACCCTGACACCATCACCAACAAGACTGACACATCGAAGAAGACCCACCACCAGAAAGACACCTGAGACACCATCACCAGAAGAGATCCTGACACCATCACCAGAAGAGATCCTGACACCATCACCAGAAGAGACCCTGACACCATCACCAGAAGAGACCCTGACACCATCACCAGAAGAGACCCTGACATCATCACCAGAAGAGACCCTGACACCATCACCAGAAGAGACCCTGACATCATCACCAGAAGAGAGACACCATCCAGAAGAGATCCTGACACCATCACCAGAAGAGACCCTGACACCATCACCAGAAGAGACCCTGACATCATCACCAGAAGAGACCCTGACACCATCACCAGAAGAGACCCTGACATCATCACCAGAAGAGACCCTGACACCATCACCAGAAGAGACCCTGACATCATCACCAGAAGAGATCCTGACACCATCACCAGAAGAGACCCTGACATCATCACCAGAAGAGACCCTGACACCATCACCAGAAGAGACCCTGACAATGAGAAGACACCAGAAGAGACCTGACATCACCAGAAGAGACCCTGACACCATCACCAGAAGAGACCCTGACACCATCACCAGAAGAGACCCTGACACCATCACCAGAAGAGACCCTGACACCATCACCAGAAGAGACCCTGACACCATCACCAGAAGAGACCCTGACACCATCACCAGAAGAGACCCTGACACCATCACCAGAAGAGATCCTGACACCATCACCAGAAGAGACCCTGACACCATCACCAGAAGAGACCCTGACACCATCACCAGAAGAGACCCTGACACCATCACCAGAAGAGATCCTGACACCATCACCAGAAGAGATCCTGACACCATCACCAGAAGAGATCCTGACACCATCACCAGAAGAGACCCTGACACCATCACCAGAAGAGATCCTGACACCATCACCAGAAGAGATCCTGACACCATCACCAGAAGAGATCCTGACACCATCACCAGAAGAGATCCTGACACCATCACCAGAAGAGACCCTGACACCATCACCAGAAGAGATCCTGACACCATCACCAGAAGAGATCCTGACACCATCACCAGAAGAGATCCTGACACCATCACCAGAAGAGACCCTGACACCTTCACCAGAAGAGATCCTGACACCATCACCAGAAGAGATCCTGACACCATCACCAGAAGAGACCCTGACACCATCACCAGAAGAGATCCTGACACCATCACCAGAAGAGATCCTGACACCATCACCAGAAGAGATCCTGACACCATCACCAGAAGAGATCCTGACACCATCACCACAAGAGATCCTGACACCATCACCAGAAGAGATCCTGACACCATCACCAGAAGAGATCCTGACACCATCACCAGAAGAGATCCTGACACCATCACCAGAAGATATATGACACCATCACCAGAAGAGATCCTGACACCATCACCAGAAGAGATCCTGACACCATCACCAGAAGAGATCCTGACACCATCACCAGAAGAGATCCTGACACCATCACCAGAAGAGACCCTGACACCATCACCAGAAGAGATCCTGACACCATCACCAGAAGAGATCCTGACACCATCACCAGAAGAGATCCTGACACCATCACCAGAAGAGATCCTGACACTATCACCAGAAGAGACCCTGACACCATCACCAGAAGAGATCCTGAGACCATCACCAGAAGAGATCCTGACACCATCACCAGAAGAGATCCTGACACCATCACCAGAAGAGACCCTGACACCATCACCAGAAGAGATCCTGACACCATCACCAGAAGAGATCCTGACACCATCACCAGAAGAGATCCTGACACCATCACCAGAAGAGATCCTGACACCATCACCAGAAGACACCATCACCAGAAGACACCATCACCAGAAGAGATCCTGACACCATCACCAGAAGAGATCCTGACACCATCACCAGAAGAGATCCTGACACCATCACCAGAAGAGATCCTGACACCATTACCAGAAGAGATCATAACACCATCACCAGAAGAGATCCTGACACCATCACCAGAAGAGATCCTGACACCATCACCAGAAGAGACCCTGACACCATCACCAGAAGAGATCCTGACACCATCACCAGAAGAGACCCTGACACCATCACCAGAAGAGATCCTGACACCATCACCAGAAGAGATCCTGACACCATCACCAGAAGAGATCCTGACACCATCACCAGAAGAGATCCTGACACCATCACCAGAAGAGATCCTGACACCATCACCAGAAGAGACCCTGACACCATCACCAGAAGAGATCCTGACACCATCACCAGAAGAGATCCTGACACCATCACCAGAAGAGATCCTGACACCATCACCAGAAGAGATCCTGACACCATCACCAGAAGAGATCCTGACACCATCACCAGAAGAGATCTTGACACCATCACCAGAAGAGATCCTGACACCATCACCAGAAGAGATCCTGACACCATCACCAGAAGAGATCCTGACACCATCACCAGAAGAGATCCTGACACCATCACCAGAAGAGATCCTGACACCATCACCAGAACAGATCCTGACACCATCACCAGAGGAGACCCTGATACCATAACCAGAAGAGATCCTGACACCATCACCAGAAGAGATTTTGACACCATCACCAGAAGAGATCCTGACACCATCACCAGAAGAGACCCTGACACCATCACCAGAAGAGATCCTGACACCATCACCAGAAGAGATCCTGACACCATCACCAGAAGAGATCCTGACACCATCACCAGAAGAGATCCTGACACTATCACCAGAAGAGACCCTGACACCATCACCAGAAGAGATCCTGACACCATCACCAGAAGAGATCCTGACACCATCACCAGAAGAGATCCTGACACCATCACCAGAAGAGACCCTGACACCATCACCAGAACTACCAGGCTATGGACTCCAGAAGGAAAGCGAAAGCGAGGTCGGCTAAAAGCTGCCTGATGGAGACCTGTCACGACAGAGACTGCCAACTGAGCACAGTGAAGATAATTGGTTTCCGCCCTACAAGATACCACCAGGCGTGACGGTCATTGATTTCTTTGTCAGTCCGTGGCCAAGCACCAAAAGAAGAAGAAGAGGAAGATCCTCATAGATCATCCAAGAATTACATGGGGCTTTTGAACCTCATTAACTCTTTGATTCCGTAACAACACTCAGAGCGTTGGTCAGATTTGACACTCGTGCCAAAACAACGCTCTGCGCGTTGTATTTAGTCAATAACGTATTAAAATTACGGCACGGGTGGAAAATAATTCCGGAGTCAAAGAGTTAACCTCTGTGGCACCCCTGACAGTCACTACTAGCTGGAACAAAGGTACTTAACTATCTTACTGTGGCCCCCTAGAAATATGGTATAGCCCACTGTGGGACCAAATGGCCCACGTTGAGAACATTAATTTAGATCGTATTTTCAAAAAAAAAATGGCTCTTCTGTCCCGTAATCGTGACATGATGCACGAAAGAATGAAAATACTTGATGAGAGGCCACATGAACTGGGGCCACACTACACAGGGAAAAGACAAAGATTATGAGAATAAATGCAGAAAATGATAGCCAGAGTGAACTTGAACACATACGTCAACAAGATATAAAATCATACACATATCTTGTCTGCAATTCGACAAAGACTCACATTACAACTCACATTACAAGTCACATTACAAGTCACATTACCACTCACATTACAACTCACATTACAAGTCACATTAAAACTCACATTACAACTCACATTACAAGTCACATTACAAGTCACCTTACAAGTCACAGAATTGAATGGCTCTGAAACATGGAGAACAACATACACACCAACCAAGAAATTATAGTCTTTCATAAACGGGTGCTTGCGTAGAATAGAAGGACTGAAATGGTATGGCAAAGTCACAAATGTGGAATTGATGATAAGAACCAGACAAGTGCCAGTGGAACAAGAGTTGAAGACGCTGACGATGGATAGGACACACATTGAGGAAACCTGTTGATAGCATTACAAGGCAGTCCTTGTTCTGGAATCCACAGGGAAAGAGTGGAAGAGGCAGACCGAGAAACACATGGAGAAGAGAGCTGGGAACAGAAACGAAAGGTGTGAGGAAGAGATGCACAGAACTTTGAGCGGATGGCACAGGATAGGACGATTTGGCATGAGTATGTGGAGGGCTCATTCCCTTTGGTGAGCTAAAGGTTAACTATGATCATAAATGATGGCTTATTGTGGGCTTCAGAACAGACCACCCAGATAGCCCCACACAAACTAAACAACCAAAACACGCCACTGCCATTTATATTCCCTCTTCGTTTCAACGCCAGAAAAAATCTCCCTGTCTCCATGCAGCAGACAATTTCCATTACCCACTAGTTGCGATTTATCACAATTAAGCAAACAATTAGCTACAAACACCTGTTCTTTCTCCCCTGTCCGTGCCAACCAATTAGCGGTTATAATACGTTCTTACCTCCTCCTTATTCCCATCTCCTTCCCCCCTTCTGTGGGTATGTTGAAGTGGTTCCCAGACTTACAGTGATCGTGTACCCCTTTTAAAGGTTTAGATTTACCGTCTCTACGGCGAAGATAATTTGGGGGTGGTTTTAATAGTCCTATTTTGTCTACAATACTTTTTCTTCTTCTTCTTCTTTTTCTTCTTCTTCTTTCTCTTTGTCGCTCCATACGGATTACCGTAGCATCGACCTTTCACCAGGAGGGTAAAACTAATCTACGTTCCTCATTAGTGGGTTAACAATAAAAAGCTTAACAAATTCCCTTTGCAATGATAGGAAGGGTCGTAGTTTGTCTGCATTAGCGTATATAATTTATGCTATATCTATATATATATATAGGGGTCTGTAAATAGTACGATCAAGTAATTACAAAAATTATGTGCTGTGCTCCTTGAAGCCGTTACGTGTACCACTAGGGATAGTCTCTGCCATACTTTGAGAAGCACTGATAATAACAGATACTGCGTAAGGGAATAAGCAGTTAAAGACTGAACCCGGGACCTGGGAGCTTTGCTAGTTTCCTATCATTAGCTTTTTTTTTCTCACCTAGTCTCTGACAGGAGACATAGAGGGAGATGACTATACACGTGGATGGTACAGGACAGTTGACATCATGCATGGACATAATTCAATAACAGAATAAATAAATAGTATTAGGGACAAGAAGTTGTGGAAAGACATGATCGCCTACGCCACATAGCATGGCACTTGATGATGCTGATGATGATTATGATTAAGATGGTGATGGTTATGTTGATGATTAAGGTTTCGGGACCTAAGACGAGTCAACAGTGAGGAATGCAGTCAGCGACCCATAGCTTGACTGCTTACGTCAGGGTCAGCGAACCAGAGCTGACCAAGACCCTACTCCACCTCCAAGTGGTGGTCCTGGAAACAGGCTGCATCCATGCAGTCTGGCTGAGTTAGTAGGGATCGAAGAGTAAAGGCTAACCCGGTCCCAAAAATGCCGTGCTGAAGTCGGATGTGTCGGCCGAAAGGCGCAAATATCACAGCTCCGCTGTAAACGGACACAACGCAACCAACGTCCTTTTCAGGACGAACTAAGAAGAGGAAGATTAAGGTTTCGTAGCATAGAGATTCAGTTAAATCGGAACCAAAATCTAACATTATCTTCGGTTACACCCGGCCCAATTTCATCTATTAATTCCTTCATTCATTTTCGGTGCTTGCGTAGACTAAAGGATTGAAGTGATGTGAACCAGACAGTTGCCAGTGGAAGAAGTGATGTGAACCAGACAGTTGCTAGCGGAACAAGTGATGTTAACCAGACAGTTACTAGTGGAACAAGTGATGTGAACCAGACAGTTGCTAGTGGAACAAGTGATGTGAACCAGACAGTTGCCAGTGGAACAAGTGATGTGAACCAGACAGTTGCCAGCGGAACAAGTGATGTGAACCAGACAGTTGCCAGTGGAACAAGTGATGTGAACCAGACAGTTGCCAGTGGAACAAGTGATGTGAACCAGACAGTTGCTAGTGGAACAAGTGATGTGAACCAGACAGTTGCCAGTGGAACAAGTGATGTGAACCAGACAGTTGCCAGTGGAACAAGTGATGTGAACCAGACAGTTGCCAGTGGAACACGTGATGTGAACCAGACAGTTGCCAGTGGAACAAGTGATGAGAAGAAGACGACGGCGACGGATAGGACATACGTTGAAGAAACCTGTTGATAGCACTACAATCCAATCCTTGGTCTTTAATCTCACAGAAGCAGAAGTAGACTGAAGAACACACAGAGAAGAGAACTGGACAGATATTAAAATGATGAGAAGACATAGAAACAACTGGAGCGACGGCACCTGACAGGATGTTTTGGCATTAGTTCGCATATGGTCCGTGGGCAGCTGCAAGACGATGCCGAATTCATTTTCCATTGTCGGTCTGCACGTGACAAAGACCTACCACTGCAGCTCGCCTCCCTGATAGAAAACCTGAAAGCATCGACAAGCTCTGCCAGTATTCGTTGCTGAAGTCATTTAATTTTAAAGTGGTCAGGTCGCCAGCATCAAGCACAACCTCACATTAGTGGCATAGTTTACTGACGTAAGGTTTATACAGGAATTAATAGTCAGCGCCATGCACAACCTTCCTTAGTTGCCCTCATCGACGTGCATCCCCAGTGGTAGATTGTTACTATACTTCGCGCTGTTTCGGGCCCCGGTAACATACAATCCTATATATATAAAATCCCAGCTTTTTCTGTCAGTATGTAATGCTAAGGGATGCAACTTTGGTTGAAAGTTAGACATTAATTGTATTGTTTCCCTTATATGTACTCTCCCGAAAATAGTAACACTTACCAAAGAAGAATGCACAAATGACGGTGTGCACAAAAATATATTTATAGAATGTGTGATCCCGTATACACACATTGGGATCCTCGCTGCTGCTACGTAGTTCGTGTACTGTGGTGATGCACAGTGGTTTTAAAAATACTTTTGTTGCCGTTAGGTATTGGTGCTTTCAAATTTAATTCCCGTCTTATGACGGGCTTTGACACTAGTAATAATAAAATAATATCACCAGTGTGGAACTAACGAACAGAACAGCAAGCTTTCATTTCCTTTAACATATTTCCTGCGTATTAGTCGACGCACAGGGCACATTAAGAAAACATGTTGATAGCATTACAATGCTGTCTTTGTTCTGGAAACCCCAGTGTAAGAAAGATTGAGGTAGAATAAATAAAACCCATGAGGAAGAGTAATGGAGACAGACATGACAATGAGGAGGAAGACACGGAAAGAACAAACAATTCTCTTATTCAAGTATAGCTCTGTTTAGAATGTGTGTAGTAAGTGACTGAGACAAACATGCAATAACTTAAAAAATGATCAAATCGAAGTTCTTTTTGTAACATTTCAAATATCAAAATTTAATAATCACTGTAGTTTTAACAGTTTAAAAAATAATTTGAATAGTAATGGATAAAGAAAAACTATCATCCTAGTATTTGGGGATTGCAAAAAGGGTAAGAAAGTTCAGATGGCAGCATATATTTGAACTTAGCTGCCAAAGACGGTTCTGTCTTTTCACACTGATCACTCGTCTCTGGTCAAGGTTGTTGGATGTAGCTCGTCTCCCAGAAACTTCAAGGAAAGTCTACACAGTGTTCTTTGTCTTAAAGTGTAGGCCACTGATCCCGTCTTGTTCCAGAAATAGTACGTTCTGCTGGTACCAGCAATAACTGTGATAGAAGAATAGAAAAGAAGACTTTTCTGAGTATGGCGTTCTCCGACACAGTTATGTGTCCCCCCTCTTCTATTTCACCAGCCCACTTAACTCAGAGTTTACCCTCGATGAGAATTAAATTTAATCCCTCGGGATAAAACTTCCTTTCCATTTAAACTGAATAGCTTTAGCTTTACATTGCTTTTAAATGAAAAAGGTTAAACGTACAGATATAAAATGTTTTACATTTACATCTCCACTGTTTGAAAAGTGTTCGCAATATAAATTCATTCGTGTTTCATTTACATTTACACTTGTGGAAAAGTTTGAAACTTCTATTAATTAAAATGAATATTTTCCCATAGGCATTTACACTGGTTTAAAGCGTGAAACCTTACATTAATTTTAAAGTGAATATGTTTATAGGGACATTTACACTGCTTTGAAAATGTAACTCTTATGCTTAGAATGGACATCATTTCTTCTCATCTTTCTCTCCCTGCTTCTTAGAGAACCTGGAACTGCTTTATGCTTTTAGTTCTCTTTACGAAACTATCAATAAGCAATCACCAGCCCGTGCAGTGGTGGTTCATGATTCATCATTCAATACGCTGAGGTTGCCAGCCTCAAATGACTTTGACATCCAATAGCGAGTTTCACATAATAAAATTCACATGGTAATACATACATATATATGTTAGTTCACTTGTTAGTAATAAAATATGAAATGTAAATCCAACTTACGCCAATCCTGGCTACAGACTTGTCGCACAGATGAATAAAAGAGACGAATCGTTCTCTTACAACATGTGTCTGGGATTTCTTTTAATTTTAACATAGATTGCCCCCTTCTGACTCCGTGTTTCTTCAATTTCCTAGTCCCGGTTGTTCCTTATTAAAATTTGAAAGAGATTTCCTGTGCTTTATAAGTCTTATCTGGTTCTCCAATAAAAGGTCCGGATAACAATTAGGAATTATAAATCTAATTCTTCCTCTGGCGAAGGTCTGGTGTCTTGGCAAGCGTGCAAATCACAGAGAAATAAAACTGTGAAATTGTCAGCCTATATTCCCTCCAGTGATGTTATGAATCTAATCAGAAAAGATCCAATCACTTCAAATCATGCAGGATAGGCTGTGATATTTCAAGAGTCCCACGTGAAATAAGGTGCGTGCCTGCAAAGGTCACGTATACCATATATGGACATCTGATGCCTTGTATACACTCTAACAAACACATTTGTAGACTCATATTGTCTAAAATGTAATAAATCAATGATTACTTTTTAACCAAGGACCGGAAGCGATTACATCATAAGTTCCGCCTCGTGCAGGGGTTATCGTATTTCGCCAGACAACCAAATCGGGTTTTATTAAACACTCCTTCCCACGTAGCTTGGATAAACAAAACACCTTCGCTTCAAAAGATGGTCAGACAGATATTGTGATAAAATACTGTCGCTGACCGTCTAATAACCTGGATTAACTTAACACGTCTTCGTGAAGCGTGAATGTGACACAATAATATAAGAATTACTCCCGTAGCAAATACTGCCATAGGGGAGTGGCGTGTTAGAGACTCCCATACATATAAAATCCTGAAAAAAACCAAGCAAAAAATGTCAGATAAAAGATGAACTAAAAATATCAATTAATAAAAAAAATTGCTGATGCTCATTCTTGGAACTGGATACTTCATGACTGAGGAACCCACATGCGAACGAAGAGTGTCAAGAACTAAACACAATTAGACACTTTCTGGTGGACTGCAAAAAATTTGACCAGCAGAGGCAAATCATTAAGACATACTGTAGTAACCACAAGGTAGAAATGAATGTAGAAAAAACCCATAGGCACTAAGACCCCATCAGAAATACAAAAGTTAATAAAACACTATATTATAAAAACAAAAGCTAACATATAAAAAATAAATAACTAAGGATGCGAGCCAGTTGTCTACACTGGTGAAAGACTTCCCCCCCCCAGATAAATACGGATTGACCAAAAACTTCCAGTGAAAAATACAAACATACCAGTTTAGATAATATCATATTTTGGATAATAAAACCGCATTGAACTATAACTACAAAAGTAAAAAAAAAAACCTACTAGAGATAATATGGTATAAAATAAATACCATCAAAAGCATATTGCAATAAAATGGAACGCGTCCTGATATAACCAACAGCTCCATGTATTAGGTATATGGTTGACATGCTACAATGAAAAGTAGCAAACACCTATTTAAAAAAAAAAAATCTCAAACGACTTCTGTCTCTTGTCTTGATGGTGAACTCTGATGGACACCTTCTTGTCCAAGTCTGATGTTATCTTCCAACTCCGAGCGCTATCTTTCTCTTGCACGCTGTCTTTCAACTCTACCGTCAGTAAGGTGTTGTGTCTTTTTTCATGGCCAAAATGTTTAAGTGCCAAATTTTGATCTCTTTTATTACTTCGCTTTTCATTCCTAGGTTTTGTATGACCTATTTATTTGTTTCCTTCTCTTTCCATGAGACCTGCCCCAGCCTTCATTATATCCACATCTCAAAAACCTCAATTGTTTCTTCTAATTTCTTTTTCATTGTCCGTGTTTCTACACCATACAATAATGAAGAATATATATATCGTTTGAAGATTCTCAGTTTTAATTTGTGAGTTAATTTTTTAAATGTTAGTGTTTTCCTCGTGTTGTTAAATGTAGCTTTAGCCATTTCTATTCTCTTCTTGATTTCTGTTTCACATCTACGATCTTCTATTATTATATGACCAAAATATGAGAAACTCTTGACTTGTTCCAGCATTTTCCCATTTATTGTTATCTTTAACTTTGGCTTGTCGTCTGCTTTACCAATTATCATACTTTGCGTTATCTCGATGTTAATGTCCAATCCATATTCATGACGTATGCTGTTTACTTGCTTCACAAGTTCTTGCAATTCCTGATCACCTTCAGCTAACAAAACTCTATCATCCGCATATCTGATGATTTAAACAAAAAATCCACAATAAAAGATCAGAAACATAACACAAATGCACAAAGAACGAGTAAATTATATTAAGAAAAAACAAAAAAGCTATCCCAACTGCCGGCGGTCTGCACACAGCGCAGAAATTGCTATAAAATATTGTTAAGCAATTTTAAACAAATATTCAGCCAATTCAACGAATATCAGAAAAGAGCAATTATGGTATGACATCTCTCAATTCATGCATGTAAAGTAAGTTAATAATCGCCCTCCTCCCCTCCCCACTCCTACACACACAAAAAACCCATTTAATTTGCTAATATGAAATGAAATAAATGTCGTCGATAAATGCTCTGTCATTTTACAGTCTGGTAGGCAGAATTGATTTATTACTAAAAAATTATCCTTCAAATAAGTTTCATTTTTCTGATTGTCTGCACAGAAGTTGTATTATATTACATACAAAAACGTTATTTGCACAGAAGTTGTATTATATTACATACAAACACGTTATTTGCACAGAAGTTGTATTATATTACATACAAAAACGTTATTTGCACAGAAGTTGTATTATATTACATACAAAAACGTTATTTGCACAGAAGTTGTATTATATTACATACAAAAACGTTATTTAAATTGTAGTCCCAAAGCAGAAACTGCCGTTGTGGAGTGAAGTGTAAAAGACGTTATTCTAGGTTCAGCTTTTTGTTTAGTGAGGTGGGGTCAACAGTTTCCTTCTTCTCGCTGTCTTTGACTTCTTTAATTCAAGTGCAGTGGCTGGTACCCATTTACAGCTGGGTATATTGGAGCGTAACACTTATCAGGTCTCGATCACGGAACCTGGGATCTGTTCTTTTCATTGAAGATGTTGTTCGTCTTTATGGGAATACATTTACGTCCATGTATTATATTAATACAGTGATGATACAATAATTCTGACATCAGATGAATACCAGGCCCACAAGATGTTAAAACGCTGGGGTGAGTTAATCATTATTATTATCACCTTTCAACTCAGCAAGGTCTACAAAAAAAAAAAAAAAAAACGTACGCCAAGTGTCATGGCAAGTATATTTTTTGGTTGGTGATGCCTAGATGGCAGGGAGGATAGTGTGATTCGCTTGCATAGCTAGGCGGGGTTGTCGCACGGAAGGTCCTGGGTTCGAGTCCTGGGTAAGCCACTCACGTCTGTTGTTTTTCTGTTGTCTAGTTTTCTACTTGTTTATTTCTTACGAATGCCTGAAAACATACCTTTATGTTTGTCTAATATTTATTTATATTTTTGGTGCCGTGACTGAGCTGTTTGGCTGGAAGCAAATGTCTAGGGTTTTGTAAATGATGAAGTGTAAGTCACAACAATAACAGACAGATAAACACTTTAATTTATTCCACCACACTTGACAACAGTTTGACACTCACATACATATAACACTCTATGAGACTATCTTAATTAAGTCACTGATACATTTTCAAATATTCATGTATTAAGTACTGTTACCAATGGAGATCCTGATTCAATTACACAGTGAACCAGGAATCATAATATATTGTAATCACAATTTATATGTACATAATTTATAAATATGAATCTTGTAGTGACATATTTTATTAATATTATAATATGTGGGTCAGTTGTGTAGTAGTTCTATGAGGTAATACTGGTTTTATATGTCAATCTAAGTTGTTATTTGTCATCATGACTTCAAGTGTCTGGTTCTGTTGGAACTAGTATTGGAGATGTTCTCAGTTCCTAACATTAAAACAATTTATTTCCCCTCTTAGTTTATATATTGTCAGTTTTTTGAGGGGCATAATGTTGAGCTCCGCTGGCCACAGATTCTTATCTGTCGTGATGGCGGCAGGAAAAGACTCCTCTGCTCGATAGCCTCCCTGTGTTCTGGAGACACCACACTGATTGCTATATGGACCAAGGAGTATGCGGTCCGCCTCTGGATTCAGCAAAGCTCTGACCAGGTGCTGCTCAATAACTTTAGGACCACGGTCCCTGAAACAAGAAGGTTGTACCTCCTACTTCAGAACTAATTTATAATACCCTTCCAGACTGACCACAATACATAACAAACACTGAGTTCAGAGCGGTAGGCCAACTGTCAGCTTCATCTATAATAATTTTCACCAGTATACTCCTCCCTAATGGTTACTACGCCTCTGCAAGTCCAGCATTATTTCTTTCTAGTCAATAAGATAGGTGTCAGTGTACTATTTGGTAATTCCATGTAGTTTTACTTTCCTCTGACACCTTCTGTTCAGGTTGGAGCAACTTATATATATATATAGGCCTTGCCTCCGTTTCGCTACTGAACCACGCACATATACAGACATAAATTATTAATTTACATTCAATTTTCATTAAAAGATATCAAATATTTCAAGCTTACCACAATTCATGGAATAATAATAAACAGATACGTTGACTGGTGAAGAATAATGGCACAACTTATGGCACAAATTCCGAGCTGCCTCTGTCTCAGGCTTTTATTTATAAAAATATAAGCTGATGCTCAACGCACTGTTGCTTTAGAAAGTATTTTTGAAAATCTGGTGTGGAACTGACGCGTCTAAGTGACTATATCGACGAGTCTAACCAATCATGCCATGTTTATCCAAGCGTTTGAAAAAAACAGTACCCTTCCATCCGTCTCCCCTAGCAACGAAAAGTAGTATTTATAGTCCGACTAATCGTGTTTAGCCTTACATTTATTTCTACCCAATCAAATAGGAGGTAACATGGGGACCTCTTTCCGTACAATGGTGGTTTAAAAATCTACCACTGAGCGATTCTGATTTTGGGTGTTGTCTGACAGCACCATCATTTTATTTTGGCTATAACTTGTTAATTCCTAGACTATTTGCATAACACTTAACATATTCTTTGTCAGCAAGTCACAAGGAACCCAAATATATAAATTTTATGGGGCTAAGTGGCTGCGTTCAAAATATGTATTTTCTAGGATAGTCGTGTATTTGTTTTTTTTTTATTTTTTATGTTTAGAACCGCCACCTGTCTGCTGTACTGTCAGACTAATGTCAGGATTTTAGACATAAAACAGTGGAATGTCATGTTTCCTAATAAGCGTTTTGTAAGTTTTTAAACATAACTCTCTTTATGGGTAGTGTTTTTTATCACTGACGATTTGAAAAAAAAGCTAGTGGTTGTGGCCTTACACGCGTGATGGTAGTAATTGTGTATCGCGACGCGTGTTTAGTGTTGCAAGTGTTCTGGCTTTTGCCCCTCCCTTTCTTTCTATCTTTAGTCCATCTGTCTTTCGTTTTAGGTACCATAGTGTATAAAATGACATGAATGGAATTTTAAATCTAGGTCAACTTGCGTATCTCAAGGTTTTCTTAGAAAGGCAGTACACGTTTCATTGAAGAAAGCGTGTAGAGATGTAGTAGGCTTTTACTATCAACGTGAAACGTTACAATTCGCAGACGAAGTAGAAAACAAGGGGGGATTCGAGTACAGTCATTGTGACCGCACTGTTCTTTACCATTCTTCTTTCCTTTTATTGAAGTTATTTGTTAGGCTTTACATTTACTTTTTAATTTATATATGTGGATTAGAATTTCTCACGACAAATCCTCCCCGCTTAAAACAGACGTTATATGTCAGTCTATAATTCTATATACACATAGAGAAATTTCTTATTATTCCTGGGTTTAGGGTGATTCTCATCACACGGATGGCGGCTTAAAAAATCCGCTCCCAGATTTGTTTTTCCACTTTATATACTCTATGCAAAACTCATAGGGCTGGATCAATAAAGACCAACGGAGTAATCTAGAATTCTCATGTCTAGCCTGTGCTAGAAACGACAAAGGTTTGTGATCCGTTTGCAACTTAAATGCCTTCCCATACAGATAAATATTGAATTTCTTTATCGCCCATATTACTGCAAGACATTCTTTTTCGCTAGTTGAGTAGTTGGTTTCAGCTTTATTCAACTTTCTGCTAGCATATGCCACTGGGCTTAGTTCCCCATCCAATGCATCTGATCTCTGTAGCAGAGTTGCACCTAACCCAATATTACTGGCATCCGTTCTTACTATGAATTCTTGACTTAAGTCAGGTAATTTCAAAATAGGTTTACTTGTGAGCTTTTCCTTCAATTCTTGGTAAGCCATTTCACATTGTGGTGTCCATGTAATTCGATCTGGGTTTCCTTTACGTGTCAAATCAGTTAACGGTGCACATATGGAATTAAAATTTTTGATATACTTTTGGTAAAATCCACATAATGAGACAAAGGATCTCATGTCTTTCTTGGTTTGTGGTCTCGGGGCTTTCTTTAGTTTCTCTAAATTCTTTGGGTCAGGGGTCATGTTTCCCTGATAAACTGAGTGTCCCAAGAATTCTAATTCTTTACATCCAACGCAACATTTGGTTGGTCGGGCTGTTAAATTCGCTTCTCTAAGTCGATTAAACAGCATGTTCAGAGAGTCAATGTGTTCCTCAAATGTTTCTGTTGCTATTAGGATATCATCCATAAAATTTGTGATACATGGATTATTCAGAGGGTCCAATAATTTTCTCATCATTCTAGAGAAGACACTAGGTGCATTCTTCAATCCAAATGGCAATCTGTTAAACTCATAGTGTCCTTCTGATGTACTAAAAGCTAGGTATGGTCTAACCTCAGGCTTTACTGGAATCTGATAGTATCCTTTACTCAGATCCACTTTTGAGAAATATTTAGCTTTATTTAGCCTGGCAAACAACTGATTTGTATACGGCAATGGATCCACCTGTCCTTCTGTAATAGCATTCAGTCTCCTGTAATCTATACAGAGTCTATGTTCTCCAGAGGGTTTCCTTAGGAGTACCACACCGGAACTATACGAAGATTCACTGTGTGAAATAATTCCTTCCTTCAACAAATAGTCTATTTCTTCCTTCAAAGCTTTCTCCTTAGCAAAAGAAATCGAATAGGGTTTCATACAGACAGGTGTGGGGTCTATCAGTTTCATATCATATTCCAATAAAGTTGTATGCCCCGGTCGGTCCGTTAACACCTCTGTATGATTTTCTAGAACCTGTTGCACTCTCTCTTTCTGATTTTTCGTTAAATGTGTACTGATTTTCTCCTGTGCCGCTGTCTCACAGGGGTGTAATGGATATTCAAATGATGAAAGTGGTTTCTTCTTCATCTCCATTGCAATGGACAAGGTTAACAAGTGTGTCTCTTCCTGATGTTCTCTTTCCAAATATTTCTTCAGGAGATTCACATGATAGATTTTTTCTTTCCCCTTCTTATCTATCTTATAATTGGTTCTAGACACCTTCTCTAGAACTGTATATGGACCTTGCCATCCAATTTGTAACTTATTCTGACTACCGGGTAGAAGAAGCAGTACCTTCTCTCCCACAGCCAAATCTCTGTTTTTAGCTTTCCTGTTATAATAGGCAGCATGTTTCTTCCTGGCTTGTTTCAAATTTTCATTGGCAAGTTTCCAGCCAGTTTTTAAACGAGTGGTCAGCTCATTTACATATTGGTATGAGGATGTATTATTTTCCTCTGCCTTTTCATCCGTCCACGTTCTTAACAGAGCTTCATATGGACCTTTAATTTTGTGGACCTATTTGTCCATGCACCGGTATGGTCTCTTCCACTCGAAGCTCTATAGTGATGATTTTTCTTCCCAGAATTTTCATGCACAAAACGACCGCTACCAATTCTTTTCTTGGGGCTGTCTCCCCACTTAAAATTCTTGATGAGAGATTTCCTCTCTACATCCTCTTCCTCCAGTTTACATAAGTCCGATTGAGGGATTTTCGGCTTATCCTGGGGTAAGACATCTTTTTGCACTCGCCGCATAGTGGCCATTGTAAAACAGTTAAGTGAAGCTTGTCCGTGAAAAGGGGCTTCCCATTTCATTTGGTCCACTTTATCAAATCTATTTTTCTTCCTATTGTCAGGCCTACGATTGCCCCGTGGAGTATCCAGGTCCTGATCACTGTTCCCACTTGTGGGTGTTCCCTCATGTGCTATGCTACACCTTTCTACAAAATTTTCAATGTCCCATCTTGCCTTGGGCCAATAATAATTGTGAGCCACCTTTTGGATGATGGTACCAATTTTCTCATGGTCCCCATCTGGTTTCACATGTAGGCTCCTTATTAATTCTGCCCTATATCTTTTAGGAAGTACCAGCTGTCCCTGACCTTTGGATCTAGCTCCAGTCTTCCTATACATCAACTTGTTTTTCATGTAAAAATCTCCCTTGCCTGGAGTTGTATGACCAGTTGACAATTTCCTGAAACAAGGCTTGAGGGTCTTATCCCCAGCCTGTGCCTTCCTCATTTCTTCTGGAGTGGTATCTAACATAATATCCTCCTCCTGTCTTGAGGTCGACCTGACCTGAAGGGTTGCCATATACACAGGTTTCCTTCTGCAATGGTCAGTGTCATGATTGTTCATCTTACAATTTTTACACCACCTTTTCCCTTGGTTGAAAGATTTTCTTTCATCATATTTCCTTTCATCGAATTGTGGGATTTTATTTTTATTGTCATACCGTGGCCTATCTAATTGGTGCTTACCTTTGTTTTGATCTCTAGGATCAAATTTATTAAAGTTCTGTGGGCCCTAAAATTATCCACCTGTTTCTTTTTGTTACCTGATACCTCTGCCTGAGCTGCTTGATACCTTTCTGCAACATTTAGCAACTCACCCAGCCTCTCTGCACCTTGTTCCATGAGAAACTTTCTCAGGTCTGGAGCCATGGACTCTCTTAATTGTTCTATAAGGATCATTTCCTTAAGATCTTGGGTTTTCCCCAGAGAAGTCCATTTCTCCAAGTATGTCTCTATTCGTGCAGAGAACTGGTGATAGGTTTCACCTGACAGTAGTTTAGCATTCCTAAATTTCTTCCTATAAAATTCTGCGTTTTTTTCGTATCTTAACAAAAGAGCCTGCTTTAGCATGTCATAATTTTCCTGATCACCTCTGCTCATTTTGGCAAAAACTTCATAAGCTGCCCCACGAAGAAATTGAGATAACTTTAAGCTCCACCTTTCTCTCTCTAACCCATATGTGGTAGCTAATAGTTCATACCTATTTAGATAGCTCTCAATATCATCGTCTTTCTCAACAAAATGATCTAAATGAAAGTTCATAGCTGAGGTTGAGGCTCCCTGGCTAGCAGTGGCATCAGAGGTAAAGGGACTGGCACCATTTTCAGAAGCATGGCCTTGAAACTCAAACTCCCTTAGTCGTAACTCATGTTCCCTTTGTAATCTCTTCTCCTCCTTTTCTGCTTCCCTCTCTGCAGCTAATCTCTTGTCTTCCCTTTCTGCAGCTAATTTCTTCTCTTCTCTTTCTGCAGCTAATTTCTTCTCTTCTCTTTCTGCCTCCAATTTCTTAGCCTCTTTGTCAGCCTCAATCTGCAACCTCTTAGTCTCAGCCTCAGCCTGCAGCCTCTTAGTCTCATCCTCTAACCTCTTATCTTCGGCCAACCTTTCAGATTCTAATTTTCTTTCGGCCTCTTTTTCTAATCTTCTTTCTTCCCGTTCAATATATTTGTCACATTCAGCAGTGACATACGCAATCATAATTTGACCGTCCATTCCTAACTCTTTCGCAGTCTGTACAGCAGCAGATCGAAATTTGGCCAGGTCCGCCATTTTCTAACTGATAAATGTCTAAAATATCTAACTACACAATTTTATGTATGACTAATTAACTTAGGACACACAGGCACTGAGAGCTCAACCTTATTTATTTTCACCCAAGGATACCTTTTAAATTGTATTAATTCCCAATATATATAACAGGAGAAAGTTCAATATCCCGGACCGGACCCCAATATATGTGGTAAAGTGGGATGTTATAAATATTTATAGGGGACTTAGTGTACTGACTGAGATCAGCTGTGAAGGTATCTGTATCTAATAAGTGTAGTGTAATACAGGTGACCTTACTTGCTACCACATATTTATATCTCAGTCAGAATTATTCTGGAATATTGTGATGACTACGTTGAATGTCTAGGGTTTTGTAAATGATGAAGTGTAAGTCACAACAATAACAGACAGATAAACACTTTAATTTATTCCACCACACTTGACAACAGTTTGACACTCACATACATATAACACTCTATGAGACTATCTTAATTAAGTCACTGATACATTTTCAAATATTCATGTATTAAGTACTGTTACCAATGGAGATCCTGATTCAATTACACAGTGAACCAGGAATCATAATATATTGTAATCACAATTTATATGTACATAATTTATAAATATGAATCTTGTAGTGACATATTTTATTAATATTATAATATGTGGGTCAGTTGTGTAGTAGTTCTATGAGGTAATACTGGTTTTATATGTCAATCTAAGTTGTTATTTGTCATCATGACTTCAAGTGTCTGGTTCTGTTGGAACTAGTATTGGAGATGTTCTCAGTTCCTAACATTAAAACAATTTATTTCCCCTCTTAGTTTATATATTGTCAGTTTTTGAGGGGCATAATGTTGAGCTCCGCTGGCCACAGATTCTTATCTGTCGTGATGGCGGCAGGAAAAGACTCCTCTGCTCGATAGCCTCCCTGTGTTCTGGAGACACCACACTGATTGCTATATGGACCAAGGAGTATGCGGTCCGCCTCTGGATTCAGCAAAGCTCTGACCAGGTGCTGCTCAATAACTTTAGGACCACGGTCCCTGAAACAAGAAGGTTGTACCTCCTACTTCAGAACTAATTTATAATACCCTTCCAGACTGACCACAATACATAACAAACACTGAGTTCAGAGCGGTAGGCCAACTGTCAGCTTCATCTATAATAATTTTCACCAGTATACTCCTCCCTAATGGTTACTACGCCTCTGCAAGTCCAGCATTATTTCTTTCTAGTCAATAAGATAGGTGTCAGTGTACTATTTGGTAATTCCATGTAGTTTTACTTTCCTCTGACACCTTCTGTTCAGGTTGGAGCAACTTATATATATATATAGGCCTTGCCTCCGTTTCGCTACTGAACCACGCACATATACAGACATAAATTATTAATTTACATTCAATTTTCATTAAAAGATATCAAATATTTCAAGCTTACCACAATTCATGGAATAATAATAAACAGATACGTTGACTGGTGAAGAATAATGGCACAACTTATGGCACAAATTCCGAGCTGCCTCTGTCTCAGGCTTTTATTTATAAAAAATATAAGCTGATGCTCAACGCATTGTTGCTTTAGAAAGTATTTTTGAAAATCTGGTGTGGAACTGACGCGTCTAAGTGACTATATCGACGAGTCTAACCAATCATGCCATGTTTATCCAAGCGTTTGAAAAAACAGTACCCTTCCATCCGTCTCCCCTAGCAACGAAAAGTAGTATTTATAGTCCGACTAATCGTGTTTAGCCTTACATTTATTTCTACCCAATCAAATAGGAGGTAACATGGGGACCTCTTTCCGTACAATGGTGGTTTAAAAATCTACCACTGAGCGATTCTGATTTTGGGTGTTGTCTGACAGCACCATCATTTTATTTTGGCTATAACTTGTTAATTCCTAGACTATTTGCATAACACTTAACATATTCTTTGTCAGCAAGTCACAAGGAACCCAAATATATAAATTTTATGGGGCTAAGTGGCTGCGTTCAAAATATGTATTTTCTAGGATAGTCGTGTATTTGTTTTTTTATTTTTTTATGTTTAGAACCGCCACCTGTCCTGCTGTACTGTCAGACTAATGTCAGGATTTTAGACATAAAACAGTGGAATGTCATGTTTCCTAATAAGCGTTTTGTAAGTTTTTAAACATAACTCTCTTTATGGGTAGTGTTTTTTATCACTGACGATTTGAAAAAAAGCTAGTGGTTGTGGCCTTACACGCGTGATGGTAGTAATTGTGTATCGCGACGTGTGTTTAGTGTTGCAAGTGTTCTGGCTTTTGCCCCTCCCTTTCTTTCTATCTTTAGTCCATCTGTCTTTCGTTTTAGGTACCATAGTGTATAAAATGACATGAATGGAATTTTAAATCTAGGTCAACTTGCGTATCTCAAGGTTTTCTTAGAAAGGCAGTACACGTTTCATTGAAGAAAGCGTGTAGAGATGTAGTAGGCTTTTACTATCAACGTGAAACGTTACAATTCGCAGACGAAGTAGAAAACAAGGGGGGATTCGAGTACAGTCATTGTGACCGCACTGTTCTTTACCATTCTTCTTTCCTTTTATTGAAGTTATTTGTTAGGCTTTACATTTACTTTTTAATTTATATATGTGGATTAGAATTTCTCACGACAGATGGAATGGAAGAATAAAGATAATAATGTCTTATTGATAGTTTACGAGTTCGTAATGGAACTGCCTCTCCTCGGGAAATAGTGTACTAGAAATTTATTTAAAAGAGAATTCTGGCAACTACACAGGATATTCTCTAGGCGATACATTCTTTATCCGAAATCCAACAAAGGAATATGTATAGAACATATAGTTGGATGAGAGATTTGGTGCCCAGCCACATTAAAAATATCCCGACCCAATAGTGTTTATTAATTATGGCTCTGCCCCCAGGGTGTAGATTTTAATTACTAAAAACTAGGAACCCAATTAAATATTACAAGAAAAATAACAACAGACTCTGTTATGTAAAGTTTACAAATATGAAGATAGATTCTCTCATACTTGAAATGAAATTACAAAATGATGATATGTTCAAAAATTTACAACTATAAGCTTTGTTCACTAATCTATTAAAGGTTCTGAAAAAATGTCAGAATAAATTTAACATCATGTGGACTGATCATCTATTCTGTACTGGTTCTGCTGGCATTTTAAACTACTCATCTCAGATGCTGCTGAATTTATGTTGTCTTGTTGCCAGGGGGTTCAATCTGTCCCAGCACTCTAGGTTCAGTAAGGCAAGTACTTCTTGTAGGGTTTCAGGTTCAAGCCCGAGCGAGCACATTTGAATGAGTATCGTCGACCGGGACTTGGACTGGATTAATTCTAGCCCTGGCGAAGACAATTGAAGAATCTCATCGAACAGGGACTGGCGGCTCCTGAGCCGACCCAGCTCTAATGGGTACCCTCCGAAGACGACGAGTATCTTGCCTGAATGGCGAGTGGACATCTGTCAGTGTACAAGGAAAAAGGGATACTCAGTCTCAGGTTGGATATACTGTACTAACCGGAGATTCTCGCCTCGAGTAATAGCGGGCGTGAGTTTAAAAAAAAAATCGCTTCCAGAGAGCTTCAGAGCTAAATTGTCTAGAAGCCTGTTAGTCAGAAATACATCCCAGGCTACATTCGTGGAGTTAAACCAAACAATCCGTACTGATATTTAATAACTGGTATAAAGTCTTCGCAGCATGCACGATGCTCCATTACAAGGCAACAAGGCAATACAACAAATAAGAGAGATGGAACATCTAGAAGACTTTCAATGATTCTCTTTCTTGTTTAGTGATGACTAACTTCTATGTGCCAAGATTACATGTATATAACATCGAAGAACTCTCTTTCTTGCTGTCATTGACAAAGATTTGTTACACAAAATATTGTTCACTGCGTGGAACGCTGCTGTTACTCATCTATTCTACTCCTTACCTTAAAGATATAAATAAATATTAGACAAATATAAAGGTATGTTTTCAGGCACTCGTAAGAAATAAAGAAATAGGACACTAGACAACAGAAAAACAACAGACGTGAGTGGCTTACCCAGGACTCGAACCCAGGACCTTCCGTGAGACAACCCCGCCTGGCTATGCAAGCGAATCACACTATCCTCCCTGTCATCTAGGCATCACCAAAAATGATGCTTCGATGACGAGTCATTAGTGCGACCCGCAAGACACAACACCGGAAATTTACCATGGGCAGTCCAGCCATATTAATGACGCAATCACTTCTGTTGTTCACCTATAGGGTTTCCCTTCCTTATGTGTTATAAACCTTTAAGATGAACCGTGCATCTTTTTTTTTTTATTAAAACGCCCAGAAATTTTGAATTTGTTGATTTCTTTTAAAACTATCACGATTATTTTGATGGTGGTTGTAGCGTAGTCCTGAACCAATATCTAAGAGCAATTAACGAGAGCCTACCTTGCCTACATATATCAAAATATGTCAACAAATGTTTTCGACCAATCGCTGCACGAGCTGTAAACCGGTCTCAGTAATCGTAGGCGGCAGGATTGCTAGATGGAATCTGTGCAAACGTGAATGTGTACTTGTGACTTCAGGCCAAAAGATAAGGTATGTCCCTCGGAACAGCGAGCACAGTAATATAACAGGAATTTTAAACTTTCATTAGATACATGGATGTAAGTTGTAGAAGCATGGACACAGGAGTTATGAGTGATTACATGCAGTAATAACTTAGAGCGCAGGCTGGTTTCCCCGGTTTCAACTGTGATTGCAAAGGCTACAAGGGAGGCAGAAAAAGGTTAGTGTGTTTAAATGGTAGCGCCCAATTGGCCGGTTTAAACAAGACCTGGATGGAAGGAATCGGTTGGGAAACACGGGAAGAATAAATTATCGGAATTTCGACAGATCGGGCAAAAAGTGGTGGTTTTACTGAAATTTTGGTAAACATAAACTGACCCAGCCAGCCAATGGAATCGCTTGTCTTCCGTTCGCCCGCGACCTGTAATAAAAAGGGGAAACAAATCTGGAATATTTCTCTTGAACCGCCAGAACCAAATTCAACAGAGGACAGAATCAGATTCTACCCCAGCTCCTTCGCCATTTGCCAGTGAAGCAGACTGCATGGGTTTATTAATAGCCTGTTGAATCTGAGATTGTGGGTAAGAGAATTAAGTCATAATATGTATAATATTAATTACTAGTGTTTAAGGGAAGTGATTGTGTGTGTAAAATCTCATTGTGTGATTCATAGAAGGAAAGCTGCTTTGTGCTGTATAAATTATGTTCGACATTTAAACTAAGGCTGGACGGAATGAAGGTTGTTAGTTTTAGAAGCTTTTAAAGCCTTTTCTGATTGCTGGACTAGACAATACTATCAGGAAATAGTAAAAGAGGAAAGATTGTAAATTTAATGTATTGTTTGAGTAGGCCTATACACTCAACACTCACCATAAGGCCTATGCAGTTTTAGTGAGGTCAATTATGGACATATTAGGAAAGTATGTGTTGTAATGTTGTTATATTATTGCATAAACCTATTTGTCACTGACTGAGTCTACCTTTCCTGTGTTATCATCACTTATTCTGAACTGCCTCACTAATCTACAATCTGGGTAGGAGGATTTTAGAGCCAGATGCTATGTAAGACCTATTACATTTCAGGTCAGAGGTATCCTGTCACTCATCTTGTTAGCAGAGAAGAACATTGGTGTTGTACCTAGCGGTGTAAGATTTGAACAAGCACCCTGTACCTACATCAGTTGGAAGAGTGGGGACCCTCAGTGTTGGGCTTCTCCATCTTATATTCTGGCTTCAAGGAAAAGGCGGAAGCGAAGAAGTTAAGTCCTATTAGACAAGACTGACTCGCAGAGCATTGGCGTACCACACCCGGTTATATAAGTAGTGATGAAAACAGTGATGAGTAAATTAGTCTGGAAGCTACATAACATAGAAATAGTTTGAACTCAAGTGATCTCAATAACAGTGTAGTCAGTGTGACATTTTCAAAAGTTACATAACATAGACATATTGTGAAGTCAAGTGATATCAGAACAGTGAAGTCATTATGACAGTTGTCAATATCCCTTCCCCTAATACTGAAGATAAATTCAAGTACCATCATTAACATTGGTCCCAGAGGATTAGTTGCACTAAGACTTTTCATAACAAGGGAGCCTTAACAACTAGGAAAAGACTTTATTTTTAGTGATTGACTTTTATTTGGTGTAGATACATGCAACATCATCAGTGTGTTTTTATTTTTAGGGTTTGTGTTTACACAAACAAACTAAACAGATGACTGTACATAAATAAAATTAATAAATTGTAATGCACTGGTTTTATTACTTTATGTCAGCTTGAATTACTTTGAATTTAATTAAATCCCCTAGATACTATAACAGCCCATAGGTATAATTCTGAGAGGGGCACCATAGAATTCTGGTACTGAATATTACTATCTCGGCCAGAAATTCTTTACAGCCTGACTTTATACCTATGAACTCTATACACCATTGCTCTTTTCTGAGAATGGGGTATTTCTTTTAAGACCAGATTCTTCTCTGGCAACTATCCTAGTATCACCTGATACACCTGGTTGTCTTATTCTTCATAATTAAGAAACCTCTCGCGACACTGGGGGCTCGTCCGGGATTGTTCCTGTATATTCTGAGCCTGCTGTTACCTTTTAGTGCTGTCAAGTGGGAAATTTTTGATAGTAAAATTAAAATTTTGGTAGGGCAGGTTAAGAAATAGATTTTTGAGTACCATTGAGTACAAATTAAGGTGTGGTACATGTGACGTGAAATCAGTCATTAATTAATTAATTAAGAAATTAATTTGATTAAGTGACTAATTATATTGGCATAACTTTTTTTTTTCTTTGTATTGGCTGCAACTAAATTACAACATTGCCATGACAGATTTAGTAAAGTTCAGGTCAGCAACACTGCAAGTGGGGAAAGAGCTTGGGATGACTGGTGATCTTCTGATCCAGTATGTTACGACTGAATGCGATAAATTCACAGAAAGAGAAGATAAGCAGTTAGCACGGCAAGCGGAAGCTGAGAAAGAGAATAAGAAATTGCAATTGGAGGCTGAGGAAAGAAGGGTTCAAGCAGAGAGAGAGGCTGAGGAAAGAAGGGTTCAAGCAGAGAGAGACCATGAGCTAAGATTAAAAGAGCTTGAACTTCAGGCAACTGCCAACCACAATGGTAGTAGTTCACCTCATTTGGACAACAGCTGCAGCCAGAGCACCTCAAATGGAGCCATGAATTTTCATCTAGATCCATTTGTGGACAAAGTTGACGCAATCGAGGCTTATCTAGACAGATATGAAAGATTAGCGACTACTTATGGTCTAGAAAAGGAAAAGTGGAGTCTGAAGTTATCGCAAGGTTTGCGGGGAATTGCGTACGATGTCTTTTTGAAATTGCCAAAAAAGGACCAGGAAGATTACGAAGCCCTGAAGCAGGCATTGCTTGTTCGATATGAACAAAATGCTGAAGCATATAGACGGCGCTTCAGAATGGCAAAGATTCAATCAGAAGAGACGTATCAGCAGTTCTCAGAAAGATTAGAAACTTACCTACTGAGGTGGTGTAAGTTAGAAAACTTCACCCTAGATTTCGAGGGGCTAAAGGAAATGATGTTGATTGAACAACTATTGGATTCTATAACCCCAGAAACTAAGAAGTTCCTAATTGAGAACAAAAGAGACAGGTTGGCTGACATAATCACATATGCAGAAAGCCACCACATGGCTCAATCCCTGACTCAAGGGAGTAAAAGGAAACAGGAGGGAGTTACGCAGCCCCAAACTCATAATAAGTTTGATCAAAAGGACAATGCAACCAAATACAGGCCAGGATATGATAATAAGGATAGGAACCCACAATTTCAGGATAGGAAACCTTACAAAAAGGAAGAAAAGTGGTGTAAAATATGTAAAATGAACAACCACCATACAACGGAATGTGGTAGGAAAGTCCCTCCATATCACGCTGCATGCATGGTAACAGTGGGAAAGGGAAGGAAGGAACCGACATCGAGTCCGGTAGATCTCCATCATCCCTCCATCTGTGAAGAAGTAATATGTAACGGCACTAGGGTAAAGTGTCTGTATGATTCCGGACTGGAATATGACTCAGTTGTGAGTGCGTCTCTAGTGCACCCTGAGCAGTATACCACAGACAAAGTGGAGATACAAGGGGCATTGAAGGATACAGCCACCATAACACTTCCCATAGCCAGAATCAATGTGAAAACTCGCTATGTGGAAGGAGTGATCAATGCAGCAGTGTGTGATAATCCTAATTACCCGCTGATGTTAGGAGGGAGATATGTTTTTCTAGGGAAACCAATAAAACCTGTGATAATGGCAACACTCCAGGTCAGGTCAACCCCTGGGAAGGAGGAGGGAACACCACTCAATATTCATCCGAGAGAGATGAGAAAGGCCCAAGCTAAAGATAGCACATTAAAACCTTGCTTTGGCAAGTTGCCAAAAAGCCATAACCCCCCAAAGAATGGACAGTTTTATTTGAATGATGGATTGCTTTACAGGAAAGCTGGGACAGGACCCGATGGGCATAGCCAGTTAGTACTGCCATCTATTTACAGGGACAAGGCTATGGAACTAGCACATGTTGGATCAGACGGTGGACATACGAAAATCGGTACTACCTGTCAAATGACATCAGTGCATCACTATTGGCCAGGCATTGCTGAAGACATAGTTCGGTATGTGACTGCCTGTGCACAATGTAGCAAGGAAAACCCCACACGTTGGGAACATCATCAGGACCTAGGAAAGCATTGGGGCGGATGTAGGCCTGAAAATAAAAAGGTAGACATAGTGGATAGGATGGCACCATCTCACAAAGGGTCTACCAGACAACCAGTTACCATGGCAACTCTCCGTATCGTACAGGGAGGGGATACAACACGTCCCATACCGACAAGATTTACTAAATCATTTAGTTCGGAACACCAGGTACTGGATCAAAATAGGAGTGTGGTTAGTCGACCACCCTTGATAAAGGACCGGAGGGGAAACCCCAGGAAAATAGGTAGTGGGAGAGTGTGCAGTGCAAACCATTTGACTGATGCACAGCCAACTTCACTATACGGCTATTAACATTAGCATTATGAGGGCTCGGCAACATTGGTAGTTGGCCAGCCCATCACAGTCCATTGGAAGTATTGATACGAACATGGATTGATATATATATATATATATGTCATTTTTAAAGGGAGAATTGATTTCTTGGTGCAGGAAAATTTCATTTCCCCATAGGAATCATATTATATGCTCTGAGTGTTTTCTCCAGGGTAATGAGGAGATTATTGGATTCCTTACAAAACCCATCTGATCAGAACCAGGATGGAAAGAGGGAAGAATAGATTACGGCTGGATGATTGCCTCGTTATTGGTCTCAGATTGAAGCTCGACATAAATCTCTCGCTTAAAAATTGGGGGGCTATCTGTAGCGTAGTCCTGAACCAATATCTAAGAGCAATTAACGAGAGCCTACCTTGCCTACATATATCAAAATATGTCAACAAATGTTTTCGACCAATCGCTGCACGAGCTGTAAACCGGTCTCAGTAATCGTAGGCGGCAGGATTGCTAGATGGAATCTGTGCAAACGTGAATGTGTACTTGTGACTTCAGGCCAAAAGATAAGGTATGTCCCTCGGAACAGCGAGCACAGTAATATAACAGGAATCTTAAACTTTCATTAGATACATGGATGTAAGTTGTAGAAGCATGGACACAGGAGTTATGAGTGATTACATGCAGTAATAACTTAGAGCGCAGGCTGGTTTCCCCGGTTTCAACTGTGATTGCAAAGGCTACAAGGGAGGCAGAAAAAGGTTAGTGTGTTTAAATGGTAGCGCCCAATTGGCCGGTTTAAACAAGACCTGGATGGAAGGAATCGGTTGGGAAACACGGGAAGAATAAATTATCGGAGTTTCGACAGATCGGGCAAAAAGTGGTGGTTTTACTGAAATTTTGGTAAACATAAACTGACCCAGCCAGCCAATGGAATCGCTTGTCTTCCGTTCGCCCGCGACCTGTAATAAAAAGGGGAAACAAATCTGGAATATTTCTCTTGAACCGCCAGAACCAAATTCAACAGAGGACAGAATCAGATTCTACCCCAGCTCCTTCGCCATTTGCCAGTGAAGCAGACTGCATGGGTTTATTAATAGCCTGTTGAATCTGAGATTGTGGGTAAGAGAATTAAGTCATAATATGTATAATATTAATTACTAGTGTTTAAGGGAAGTGATTGTGTGTGTAAAATCTCATTGTGTGATTCATAGAAGGAAAGCTGCTTTGTGCTGTATAAATTATGTTCGACATTTAAACTAAGGCTGGACGGAATGAAGATTGTTAGTTTTAGAAGCTTTTAAAGCCTTTTCTGATTGCTGGACTAGACAATACTATCAGGAAATAGTAAAAGAGGAAAGATTGTAAATTTAATGTATTGTTTGAGTAGGCCTATACACTCAACACTCACCATAAGGCCTATGCAGTTTTAGTGAGGTCAATTATGGACATATTAGGAAAGTATGTGTTGTAATGTTGTTATATTATTGCATAAACCTATTTGTCACTGACTGAGTCTACCTTTCCTGTGTTATCATCACTTATTCTGAACTGCCTCACTAATCTACAATCTGGGTAGGAGGATTTTAGAGCCAGATGCTATGTAAGACCTATTACATTTCAGGTCAGAGGTATCCTGTCACTCATCTTGTTAGCAGAGAAGAACATTGGTGTTGTACCTAGCGGTGTAAGATTTGAACAAGCACCCTGTACCTACATCAGTTGGAAGAGTGGGGACCCTCAGTGTTGGGCTTCTCCATCTTATATTCTGGCTTCAAGGAAAAGGCGGAAGCGAAGAAGTTAAGTCCTATTAGACAAGACTGACTCGCAGAGCATTGGCGTACCACACCCGGTTATATAAGTAGTGATGAAAACAGTGATGAGTAAATTAGTCTGGAAGCTACATAACATAGAAATAGTTTGAACTCAAGTGATCTCAATAACAGTGTAGTCAGTGTGACATTTTCAAAAGTTACATAACATAGACATATTGTGAAGTCAAGTGATATCAGAACAGTGAAGTCATTATGACAGTTGTCAATATCCCTTCCCCTAATACTGAAGATAAATTCAAGTACCATCATTAACATTGGTCCCAGAGGATTAGTTGCACTAAGACTTTTCATAACAAGGGAGCCTTAACAACTAGGAAAAGACTTTATTTTTAGTGATTGACTTTTATTTGGTGTAGATACATGCAACATCATCAGTGTGTTTTTATTTTTAGGGTTTGTGTTTACACAAACAAACTAAACAGATGACTGTACATAAATAAAATTAATAAATTGTAGTGCACTGGTTTTATTACTTTATGTCAGCTTGAATTACTTTGAATTTAATTAAATCCCCTAGATACTATAACAGCCCATAGGTATAATTCTGAGAGGGGCACCATAGAATTCTGGTACTGAATATTACTATCTCGGCCAGAAATTCTTTACAGCCTGACTTTATACCTATGAACTCTATACACCATTGCTCTTTTCTGAGAATGGGGTATTTCTTTTAAGACCAGATTCTTCTCTGGCAACTATCCTAGTATCACCTGATACACCTGGTTGTCTTATTCTTCATAATTAAGAAACCTCTCGCGACAGTGGTTTTTGAGAAATCATTTTTTTAATGAGATGACCCCATTGTTTTATTTTTTTTTTTTTAATTAAATAGTTTAATGTTTAGACTAAGGTCTTTCCATTTTTATTTAATTTCTGCCACTACCGTAGCAATCACAGGTGAAGATAATCTCATAACAGAAACTGCTCCAGGGGAGTGAAGTGATACAGACTTCAATTATTCTCTAGCTTTTCTTATAAAGTTAGGTAACCAGTTGCCTTACTCGCTGCCTTTGCCTTCCCTATTGCAAAAGCAAATCAGGTACCTATTTACAGCTGGGTAGACTGAAGCGTGACGCTGCCAGGACTCGATCCTGGGACGAGGTAACTATGCGCCGAGAGGAAAGCTCTCTAACAGTTTAGCCAATCGAAGCATTTCCTGTAAATCTTTTTTTTTTTTAATGAAGATGTATCATCAGTGTATCTCAGATTGTTTATTTTATGTCCACCAACTGTTATTCCTGGCATGTCCTCGCTTGCCAATGCCTAAGACATACTAAAAGCTAAACTACTACGCTCCCTGCACAAGTGCGTCAAGCGCACACGGCGCGGTTCATGTTCAGATATTCCTGTAGGACATTTCACATCTCCAGATGATCACGATAGGACACGTTTTTCCACGCGCAACAGATGGATTTTTTCTTTCTTGTCTTCAACTGTTTCCTGCGGCCCTCCCATGTATTTCCTGTAGACAGTAGCATTATAACAATCGTAGTGAATTTGGAAGTTGCAGGTAAGGTATTTTAGTTTTAACATCGGCGGGTACCAGATCCCGGAAATCGGATATGCTGACGACACAGTCCTCCTATCGACCAACCCAGAAGGACTTGAATAATTAATTCTGTCCACCAAAAAAAAAACAACGAGGGCCAGAATCTATACCTAAACGCCAAGAAGACCAAAGTATTGACAACAGACAAAGTAAAGACCAAACCAGAAATTGAAATTGATAACGAAGAACTGGAAAGTGTTAATGAATTCGAATACTTAGGATCAATCATCAACAGCTCTGGCGACTGTGCAGTAGAAATTAAAAGAAGACTTGCAACTGCTTCACATAAACTAATACAGATGAAAAACCTATGGCAAGGCACAAGCAAAGAAACAAAGTTACAACTGATCAGAGCATGTATATTCCCAGTAGCAACATACGGCTGCGAGACTTGGACACTCAATAAAACTGATGCAAAGAATGTTACATCACTGGAAATGACATACTACAGAAGGATGTTGAGAATACTCTGGACAGAAAAAAAAGACCAACAGAGAAGTACTGCACTCCCCAAACGTAGAGGAAAATTGGCTCCTAGATACCATCGCAATAAGGAAGCTGATATTTTTCGGTCATATAAAAAGACATAATAGTCTGGAAAAATAGTGATGGAAGGCATGGTCCCTGGAAAAAGGGGAAGGGGTCGACCTAGACGACGGTGGACCCAGGACATCACAGAGAGTCTGAACTTGTCTTTGGCTGATGCAGGTCGACTTGCCCAGAATCGTGATGCGTTCAGAGCAGCTGTAATGGAGACAACGTTCTGGAAAGAATACGTCACATGATGATGAAGTAAGGTGGAGTGGGTTCAAATCAGCGAAAATTCAGCAATTGACACTTGGGAGTGATAACTCAAGTGCCTCGCACAGTTTTTTAATCGTAAGAGTTTAAGGAGATAAAAAGGCAGAAACATATGTCGGCGGGAGGATCAACTCTTATGATCAGAATACCTTCTGGTGTAACGCTCCGTCTAGTTTCCCATGACGGACAGTAAATAGTTTCCTGTCTAGGGGCTCTAAGACATTTTTTTTTAAAATGTGGTAGAGCGCTCACGCACACTAGAAAACCTAAATTAGGTTAAATATTACTAAACAAACTGAGCAGACCTAGCAGATCCTCCGGGGTATACCTCTACCAAAATGTTTGAGAACCACTGTCCTAGGCCATATACATCTATCAGAGATTGTTCTGTTCTTTTTTTTTTTTTATGCTGAAGTGTAGACAAGTTCTTTCCTCCCCATATCCCAGTTACACCAATCTGCGGAAACTTTTCTTTTAGGCGGAGATGTAGACCCGTTTTGCTAATGAGAGGATGCTGCTAATAAAGATATATCCATCCGCCACTGTCAGGATATGACGCCCAATGATCTACACCCCCAGGGAAGTATCTCTGCCTGACCCCTGACCTGATCACAGCAGGCCTGAACAGGCAATTGGTGAAACCATTCCCTTTCTGCCAGGTTGAATTGTGCAGGTGTTCTAGTATCTTTATTACCAGTATCGTTAATCGCCTTAATACCTTAGTTTTCCTCTATTTGCTTAAGTTACAAAGGTGTGGGAGTGGGAGTGTAACCAAGCAATTCCAGTATTACAATAATGTATTTACATTATACCACTACTCTCCCTGTTATTGTAGAACATACTTATATACTTGAGGATCTTCAGTGTTGGCGTAGCTGGTCATCTTTTTCATAACAAGTGCTTTTCTTCTTCTGCTTCTTCTTCTTCTTCTTCTTCCTCCTCCTCCTCGTCTTCTTCGTACACTCTCAGACGTAGCCTATATTTGAATATTTTCAAAGGGACCGAAGACGCAGCAAGAAAGACGAATGCAGTCAGCGACTCCATGTTTGACTGCTCGCGTCAGGGTCAGTGAACCAGAGCTGACCAAGATCCTACTCCACCTCCAAGTGGTGGTCATGGAAACAGGCTGCATCACTGCAGTTTGGCCGAGAGAGTGTGACGAAATGTACGACCTCTATCGATCTTTGGTTCTCTCCGGCAGTATCGGTACATTTGTGGTACTGATTTTTATTATGTGCTATCAATTATCGCACTTTTGTTTCTCTCTTTCTTTCTTTCCTCGTTATTTTTCTACTAAGTAGCAGATATTTGATTTGATCACATCTCCCTGTCGGTGATAAATATCACATTTGCAAGGAGCGGGTGATATTTTTCTTCTTCTTCTTCGTTGGTTGCGTTGTGTCCGTTTACAGCGAAGCTGCGATATTTGCGCCTTTCGGCCGACACATCCGACTTCAGCACAGCATTTTTGGGACCGGGTTAGCCTTCCCTCTTCGATCCCTACTCACTCAGCCAGACTGCAGTGATGCAGCCTGTTTCCAGGACGACCACTTGGAGGTGGAGTAGGGTCTTGGTCAGCTCTGGTTCGTTGACCCTGACGCACGCAGTCTAGCTATGGGTCGCTAACTGCATTTCTCACTGTTGACGCGTCTTTGACGCTACCCAAATTTGTGGTTAGAGGCGCGGCAGATTAACACGTACATCGGTCAGCGCTATCGGCTTAAATCACCGATAAGACACGGAGTTTGCGAAATCATGCGATAGATAACGAGATTACTGTCTGTGTGACACATGTAGGCAGACAAGTGTGATATAATCGCTTCCGGTCACTGGGTTAAAAGTAATCATGGATTTGTTTCATTTCAGACAATATGAGTCTACAAATGTGTTGGTGAGAGCGTATGCAAGGCATCATATTACCATATATGGGTGTGAGGTAATTTTGAAGGAGAAGGACAGATTGAATGAAATGGAATAATAAAAGATAATAATCTTTATCAATATTTTTATGATAGTCTACGAGTTCGAATGGAACTGCCTCTCCTCGGAAAATAGTGTTCTAGAAATCCTTAATGCAAAGAGAATTCTGGCAACTTAACAGGATATTTTCTGGACGATAAATTCTCTCTCAGGAATCCTACAAAAGGACTATGTAAAGAACATAAGGTTCAGAGAGGAGATTTGGTGTCCAGCCACATTAATTAAAATATCCCGATCCACTAGAAGTTGGTTTAATTATGGCTCAGCCCCCAGGGTGTAGATTTATGTTTAAAATAAAATACAGCCCAAATAAAGTTAACAAGAAAAATAACAGACGTTGTTAAGTTAAATAGAATAAAAGGGTATTGTCACGGCGCTATTTCGCGGTGACGAAAAATTAGAATGGCTACATTGTTAACGCTGAGTTTTGGCAACCCTAAGATAACTCGCTCAAGTCATGTGATTGACGGAAGCGGAATTTTTGGGCGCCAAGATAGGCAGTGATCGTCTAGTGATGTCCGAGAGCGGACGTACTGAGTTTTTCCCTGCCCAGCAGTTTGCTGAGAAGAGTGTGCCATGAGATTCATATTCTGAGTTTTGCCTTCATGCGGAGTATTTGGAGTGTAGTGTATAATTCTAGTTTGGGATGTTAACTAGTGTCATTTTTCTACATACCGCAGAGTATACGTTGTCCAGTTTTGGAGGTTTATTTATTGTTATAAATTAGGGCCGCTGTGGTGAGCGGTGATCAGTTCATTGCTAATACTAGGCCGCCATATTGTGTTATATGCGGTTATTAGCCAAATCTATTGAGGAAAGTTTGCTCTGGCATGTATTTATGTGTCTATATATAATTCATATATTTGTAGCCTTGTTTTGCGATATTGTGTGCATTAGATCATTAAAGGGAAATTCCTGTTAAAGGTGTTATTTCTTATTGTCAGCATTATATGTGGTGGTCGTACCTTTAGAAGGACGAGCCTTGTTTATCAGTAGTACTGGTGTGTTTGCAAATCCACAGCACATATCTGAATGTACATATAAATATGAAAAAAAGTTTAGCTGTACTGTAAAAAAAAAACAACAACAATATTATGGTCATCACATGGACCAGAAGATCTCATCTACTGTTGTAATGCTGGTAGGTGTTATACTCATCTCTCCCAAGGCCTGTAGTAGCTGCGGAGATGATTTGTGTTCGGACTCTCTTGGTTTGGTCTGCCCCAGCACTTAGGAAGCATAAACAGTTCTATGGGTTCAGAGGGTGGCAGAGGTTGCTTCCCTGGACTCAGTGCACATCAAGATAAGGATGGAGTAAGTCGACCCTGCTGAATACCTCTTCTGCTTAAGGAATGTGTGGTATGGAATGGTTTACTGGGTGATAGGATATGGTTTGGTTTGGTAAGGTAGGCTGGTTAGTAGGATATGGTTGGTAGGTGTAACCTTTGGCACCATCGACTCGTAACCTGGTTTGTACTTTGTAACCGTAACCTGGGTGGATTCGCTCACGAATTCACTACGGATTTTGCAACCACAAGGTAGCCTCGGTTGAGGCCCATAGGCTTCTGCCTCGAGCGATAGTTACAAGTAGAATGACTTATAATTCCCTCCACAATCTCCTTATGGCCTCCCCCGGCACAGGGGTGGGGGACCTCTGGGGTAGTCTAATTCCACCTGCACACACACACAAGTTCGTGTAGTTCATGTTGGTCGCAGGATGATCAAACTCCTTCATTATAAACTGGTCCGAGCGTTCTAATAGTGCAGGCTTCCTTGATTTATGTGCATCTGTACTTGACACAAAAGGGTTACTTTGGGGCTGGTCGTAGCACTGTTTTTCACCTTCCAATTGGAATGACTTTCGCTGGCCATGAGAATAATTTATTGGCCTGAGTGTGGGGAATCCAGGGGTTTATCAAGTGCTATTGAAATAGAAGACTTCAAGAGGGAAAGTTTTCTCATTATAGAATGGAAACATTCTGAAGAAAAGGTTTTCAGTTCTAGCGGAGAGATTTTGAGAGGAATAAAATAGACAAAGAAATAGTCGGCGAGAGTGGTTCATCACAATGAGAGACGTGACCTTTTGTAAAATTTTTCCATGTAGGAAATATTTTGGAAGTGCCACACCCGACTTGTTTGACATGATTGGATCTTTCTGATTAGATTCATAACAACATTGAGGGAAATATAGCCTGACCATTTCGCAGTTTTGACTCACTGTGAATTTCAAGCTCGCCAAGACAACCTTAGACCTCGCCAGAGTTAAGACTAGCTTCTTAATTCCTTTTTGTTAACTGGACCTTTTATTGGAGAACCAGATAAGACTTAAAAAAGCACAGGAAATCTCTACATTTTAATAAGGAATCTCGGGACTAGGAAACTGAAGAAACACGGAGTGAGAGGGGAATCTATTGTAAAATTAAAGGCATCCCAGACACGTGTAAGAGGCCTAACCCAGTGCCATAACTTACTCATCTGAGCAAAAAGGCTGTAGCCCAGATTGGCTTATTGGTGGTACCAGCAGAAAGAACTATCTCTGGAACCAAGTGAAGGTAGAAGTGGACTGACGTTTTGCGAGACGCAATCAAAAGTTGTCTTATAGACAGACGCAGAACCAACTTAGCCGTTACTCCTCGACGTTCTTGGAACGTGCGGCGCCTGAACTTCGACCAGAGACGAGCGAGAGCATAGTGAAAGGAACTGACCCAGCAGGAAAAGAAACTACCATTGGCAGCTAAGTGAAAAATATCCGCTGCCAAATGTGACCTCCTTTATTCAGTTAAATCCCATCCAAGTGATGAAAATCCTTTTCATAAATATTAAAATTATTTTCCAACTGTTAAAACTTAAAGTGATTATTAAATTTTGTTATTTGTAATGTTACAAATTTAACTTCGATTCAATCCTTTTAAATGTACTACATGTTTGACTCAGTCAAAGTTACTAAACACACACTCTAAACAGAGCTATATATATTATAATAACAAATTCCACTGATTAACTCAGCGGTGGGGGCTTAACGAGCTAGAATAAACCATTGCTAACTTCTTCATAAAAGTGTTGGCAGATTATACAATTAACGTGCTCAGCGACAGCCAGCATTGTTTTCGCTTATCTGAATATCTTATGAAGACTCCAATATGATAGATGCTTTACTACTCTTCTATCGACATTTCTGCCAAGAGTAATCTTGTGTTAAAATAGACTCCATTGAAGCCTATAATAGATGCTCTTGAGCTTTGGCCACTGTTGGACCACTACTGCAAAGCAGGGGAGGCAATACCGTCACAGAGAGTAGTTATCGAAGAAGGAAGGCAAACCCGGTCCCAATGTCATGCTGAAATCGGATGTGTCGGGCAGAAAGGCGCAAATATCACAGCTTCGCTGTAAACGGCGACACAACGTAACTGTCATGAGTGGTTTTACAGGGTCTGTCTGAGACGAATAGTCTTGAGTAAACTCTGAGACAAGACAAAGAAAAATATCTGAGTGAGGTCTGAGAAGTTAGATGAATTATGGTGTTGAATGTGGATGAAGTGAATTATAGCTACCAGGAGTAAAAGGTCAGATGATGACTCTCACCTCCTACCACTCAGTGACTCTGTTTAAACAAAACTTCTTTCACTCCGTCTCTCTCTTCTAGGAGTAAGGACAAGTACACGTTAGTGACTCCACAAACAATCAAGTACAAGTGCAGATAGGAAAGACGTCTGATCCACGATTTGTGGTCTCATTTATTAAGGGAAAAACTATGGCAGAACAAGAAAAATGTCCAATCACAAACCATCAAATCATAAAATGCGTTTAAAAAAATCGAGAGAAAACAATGCTAGTAATAATAAGAATCATAAGAATAATCAAACTAGACTGGGACCAATGAGCTTGGCTCTCACGTCTCGGTAAACTCCTAATATTATTGGACTAGACATCCTACTACTCCCTCTGTAGGGAAACCTGAAATAAAGAAGTCCCTACACACACAATATCCCGCTGACTTCTTCTGGTCAGCAACACAGCTGTTCAATCCAACTTAATGACCCTATCCCGCAGTTCAAGCTCCTCCCCCCCCCTCACCAAACTTTATCTGAGTCCACCTCCCAAAGTCCTTCTTCGTCGGCACACTTGTGTTTATATTCCGCTTGGTGTTACAGCTGTTGGCGGATCGCCAACGGAGATATGATGACCTTTTCCTCTCCTGATGCGGGAAGAAAAGCCCCAAAACTATAACTCCGCCACGGAAAAGAATTTTCAGGACAATGTTAAGGGGGCACAGCCAGCCAAAAATGGGTTATCTTTTTAAAGAATTAACAGTAAAATAAGTAACGAACTTGTTGACATAAAATTTGGCCACATGTTACAAGAGATATTATATTTTATGATGAACAAAGTTTACTTTATAAATTTTAATGTTTTATGTGAAAATAATTAATTAACATGAAGTGATGAAAAAAAATGAAAGGAAAACCCCCAGTGCACTTGGGAATGAATTTCACTCACATAAAAAGTGCAAAGAATGCCAAACCAGCAGATGATGTGCATAACATCCCTACCTATGGCGTGAACCACCCAAAAATATCTACCCCAATGAGCTTTGTAGATATGGCTCTTGCAATATGACCCTTTTAAATAGCACAAATTTAGAACTTTGTATAGCAATATCTCTGTTTCTATACCATGTAAGAAAAAAAGTGGAGGTTCATGCCATAAAGGATAACTTGGGCTATAAGTGTGCACAATTTGAAGGCTATAGCTTTAAAATTGTAGAAAATATCACCGGAACTGTGAATCGCAGGCCCTGTTTTCGTTAAAGTTTAGTTTTTAGCGATTTTTGGAACACACTCATTCTCTTTGAACATTGATAACTCATAAACTATTACAGATAAACACATAATTCAAAAAGAATATCGAAGTAAAAAGGCTTATAAATATTTAAAACAGAATTATTATATTCAAATCAAAAATAACCTTTTTTGTCTATTTCTGGGTGTATATGCGCCCTCTAAATGTACAGGTGTGCTTTAAATCCAGGATCTAAAGGGGTGGCGATGAATGCACTCAAGATTAAAGGCGATGGTGGCATTAAATCCACTTTTTGACGCAAGCCCGTCAATTCTGGACGGCGCGTAGCACTAAGGATGCAGTAGAGCTGACGATGGGTACAAGGTGATAGAGCTGGCGATACTGTGTAGCTCTTTGACGTTGAGGCCGGTGGAGCATGCGTGCTCCACGTATTAGGTGGGGTTGGCGTAAAATTTCCTAGCCAGGGAAATCACACGAGTGTACACGTAGTAGGGTGTTGAGAAAATAAACAACTGTAGTTGGTGGGAACACCCCATGGTAAACGGCTTCAAGATTTATCCTGGCTTTTCTTGGAAGTAAAAATCCGGCCGATGGCCCAGAGGTCTCTTACCTCTGTCGGAGTTAACCGGTTCATGCGAGATTGTGAAGAATTTCCCACACAAAAAGTAGCTGGCAAACTGCACAAAGATCTTTACCACCTCACGACAGAAGTTCCAGGGACTAAAAACATTTAGAGACAGAAGGGGACACATTATATACAAGAAAACGGCCACAGGTGTCCGAACACCTGGACAGAGCCCGAAGAAACAGCGTAACAATTCCAGGTGACTTTCCTGCCAGTACCGCAAACTACAAGAATGTTTGCGTAACAGATTGACCGCCCTGGAGCTACGGATTTACCAGACTTTCCCTAGAATAAAAAACCACGGGGGAAAAGTTTGACACCCAGCGAAGAGCGTTGCGGATGCGTCACAAAAACATTCTTACCAGCATTAAAGGATCTTTCATCTCCGCTGGTCACTTTCGCGGGAACAAAGGGAAGTTAACTAGTCAGATCAAATGAAAGGGTGGGACACCTGATTTTCGTATCAGGAGACCCAATACTCAGGAGAGATATTTGTTTTTCTCTTATTTCATGATACTAGTCGGTGGTACCAAATCGTGGTACTATTCTGTGGAACAGGTGTGTGTTATGTGGCATTCAGTCTAAGCTAGATACCAACATCAGACGGGTCTTGAATTACAACATGATACTACGAGGGACTTGTTACAGCTACCAGACTTGACCGGTGACGACGGAGAACCAGTCTGAAAGGAACCAACATCGGCTGCAGCACAAGACAACCGACACCTTACTGGCAGCTAAGTACACACTTAAAGCTGCCAATTGAACTCTTAAAACAAACATTTCAAAAACTTACCGAACCATCACCTGTGATGAATCCTTATATATAAAATTTTCTATATTCACACCCTTATTTATTTTACACTGTTAACTACGAGGGGCGTTCAGAAAGTAATGCACCACATCATTTTTCTCAGGAGCTGTTTATTCAAAAAGCATGAAATTTATACACAATATACATGGATATGTCATGTAAACATCGGTATTATTCAACATAATCCCCATCAACTTGTACGGCTCTATGCCAGCGCGAAACAAGTGCGTGTATTCCAAGCCCGTACCAGATTTTGTCTTGATCATGTAGCGATTTATTCGCTGCATGAATCACTCCTTCATCATCTTCAAACCTTGTCCCACGGAGTGCATCTTTAAGTGGACCAAATAGATGAAAATCAGAGAGTGCCAAATTGGAACTATAGGGTGGATGGGGTAGTACAGTCCAACCCACTTTGGTGATTGCTTCCCGTGTTGCCAGACTTGTGTGAGGTCGCGCATTGTTGTGAAAGAGAAGCAGGTCTGCTGGATTCTTGTGCGGCCGAACTCTGCGAAAATGTTGATTGAGTTTTTTCAATGTCTTAATGTAAGCTTGCGAATTGATTGTCTCTCCTCTTGGCATAACGTCCACAAGAATCACACCCTCAATGTCCCAAAAGACAGTGATCATGACCTTTCCAGCTGAAGGAATTGTCTTGAATTTCTTTCTTCGTGGTGATTGCAGATGATGCAACTCCATTGACTGTCTTTTTGTCTCAGGCTCAAAATGATATGCCCAGGTTTCGTCACCTGTAACTATCTTAGCCAAAAAGTTCTCTCCATCAGCATTGAAACGCTCCAACAATTCAGAAGAAATTGCTTTCCTTTGCAATCGGTGGTCATTTGTGAGACTTCGAGGAACCCATCTTGCGCAAACCTTAGAAAATCCGAGAGTTTTTATAACTGCATTTGCACTACCAATGCTGACTGACAGCTGTAAAGCCAATTGTTGAGTAGTGATTCGCCTATCAGTAAGAATAATGCCCTCAGCGCATTTCAACATTTCTGCGTTGGTGGCTGTGGCAGGACGTCCACAGCGCGGCCGATCAAGCAGCTCCGTATCTCCACTTCCTGATTCTTTGATTCTCTGAACCCAGCGACTGACTGTACTCCTGTCGACTGCAAAACTTTCATACACATCACATAGACGCTTGTGAGTGTTCACAACAGTTTCCTTCTCTGCAACGAGAAATTCTATCACAATTCGCTGCTTATAACGCAAGTTGCTATCAAGCTCCATTTCAACGGTTTAGGGCAGCCGTATTATTTGGCCGGTTGCGGTGCAATTTGGTGCAAACAATGGGCACATGCCATATTTGAAGTGTGCAAAATTTCATGCTTTTATCTTCATTATTAGCTGAGAAAAATGATGTGGTGCATTACTTTCTGAACGCCCCTCGTATAATTGATTATAAAATGTATTGATTATTAAATCTCAAATCAAATTACTCCTATAATCTCAGGTCAAAGTACTCCTACAATCTTTAGTCTTCTGTGTAGAAAGAGAATCACTTTGGAAATTGATGAGGCATTATGGAGTTCCCATGAAGATCATTAATTTAATAAGGAAGACCCATGAAGACATGACATGCAGAGTTTTTCATGAAGGACAACTTACAGAACCGTTTAGGATAAGAACGGGAGTGAGACATGGATGCCTCTTGTCTCCATTTCTTTTCTTACTAGCAATAGATTGGGTTATGAAAACATCGACATCCCACAACAGAAATGGAATCCAGTGGAATCTGACTAAACAGCTTGATGATCTGGATTTTACAGATGACTTGGCTCTTTTGTCCCATAACCATAATCAGTTGCAATAGAACATAATAAACTCTCGATGAGAGGTCACAACAAGTGGGCTTGAAAATACACAGGGAAAAGACTAAGATTATGAGAATAAATGGAAGAAATGATAACAAGGTTGAACTTGAAGAAACACCACTAAAGAATGTACCTTGTAGCATCGTACAAATATCTTAGCAGTAATATAGACAGAGTTGGAAGGACAGACAATGATATCAAAATAAGATTACAAAAAGCAAGAGGAGCTTTCATTACACTGTGAAACATATAGAGAACAAGAGAAATCAAGTCCAACACGAAAATAAGAATCTTTAACTCAAATGTCAAGTCAGTTCTATTGTGCGGCTCTGAAACATGGAGAACAACAAAAACAACAACCAAAAAGCTACAGACTTTTATAAACGGGTGCTTGCGTAGAATAGAAGGCCTGAAATGGTATGACAAAGTCACAAATGTGGAATTGATGACAAGAACCAGACAAGTGCCAGTGGAACAAGAGTTTAGAAGAAGACGTTGGCGATGGATAGGACACACGTTGAGGAAACGTATTGATATCATTACAAGGCAGTCCTTGTTCTGGAATCCACAGGGAAAGAGAGGCAGAGGTAGACCAAAAAACACATGGAGAAGAGAACTGGAAACATAGGTGAAAACGATGAGGAAAACATGGAAAGAACTGGAGCGGATGGCACGGGACAGGAAGACTTAGCATGTGTTTGTTGAAGGCCTATGCTCCTCAGGGAGCTAAAGGGTATTGATTGAAATTTGTTATGTATATATATGTACAAATTTATAGTTGATTTAATCATTTTTTCAGTGGACTACACCCGTATGTCTCAATCATTTTTGTGATGGACGAACTCGGCTGACCCTGAACTTTGTTGTAATTCTTGTATAACGGGACTTCTTTCACGTGGATTCATTAGCTATGAAACTGTTCCACACAGAGGGTAAACACGTTTGCTGATTGATATGCGGAAAGTTTACCTATCGTTGATTCTGGTCATCGCATTGATTTAAGGAGAGATTAAATCACGCCCACTAACATCTCTTGAACAATCATAGGCAGTTATTTTAATTAACTTGGCCCGGGGGGGGGGGGGCGTCGCCAGAATCAAACAGATACAGCGACCACGATCAAAGAGACAGACTGACGGATTTCAGGGGAGACTATCGGCGTTATCAAAGACAGTAGTGGTCCCTGATACGAGACGCAGTTGCTTGCCGCTAATTTCGCGTCTCGGTGTCAATCGCAGAACCGAGCGAACGGGGAAAGCGAAACGGGCCGCAGCGAACGGAGATACGAAGACCAGGGTGCGGTTTCTTCTCTTGATTTGGCGGTCAGATCCCCAATAGTTCGTGAGATCAAATAAGCTGTCAAGTTTATCATGTCCCACTCAACTTACATTCCATTTTAGCTAAATAGACCATGAAGACTAGATACGTTATCACTCGCTGGCCAGACCTTTACAGAAGCACTAGCTTTATTGAAATCTTGTTATAGATTTTCCCCTGGATTTTATATATATATATATATATATTTGCAGTGATTTCTATTCTGTGCAAAGCGGTAATATATATTGTGTAAAGTGATCAGTGGTCTAGTCTAGTTCAGTCATTCTATTTCAATGGATTTTGTGTTAATTTAAATCTATTAAATTAAACCATCTCAATAGTTCCAGTTGTAAATATAATGATCTATCTATTATATTATTTCAAAAGATAATAGATGCTTAAATTAACTTTTAAAGTCGCGAAGGAATTTATAATTAATAAATTCAGTTAAGTCCTAGTTTTATAAATGTGTGTTTTTAACCACTAGAATTCGCGCAGTGTTTATTAAATACATAATTAAATACTCGAGTGTATTATAGGCTTAACGGGAAATTTATCGCGCTTGATTTTTCGGTATGTTACATGTCTTTTTTCTTTCACACAGAGTGATCGTAACCTGCGGTCCCAGCTAAATAAAGAAAGAAATAAAGAAATCATCCTATAAACTTCCAGTCATATTGAAGAAACATTTCTTTTAAAATATAATCTTGTGGCGGTCCTTGCGACCTAGCTGTCAGAATTAAATGAAATAAAGCCCACCCAAGAACATTTTAAAGAATAATCATCAAATTACCCTTACAAACCTGTAAGATAAACTAGAAGGTAATCATCGCCAGTAGCGATATCATATTTACTGTTTACTGTGAGAGAGTACATATTTTCCTGACTGTGACTGAGCCTAGTTTTTTTCCTTAATTGGATTTAATAAAACTATCATCACGCATTGAAGGAATTTTACCATAGCGGAGGATTAAAAGAGACCACTTCATTTTCACCCCTGTGCCGAACTGTGTTAGTGCCATCCCATAGACTCCTTTTTATATATATAATAAAAACACGAGAACTCTTAGTCTTCAAGTCTTGCGATAAGTGAGAATATTTGTTACCAACAAACCCTCGCAAACATCTGGGGCGGGACATCGAAGGACTAGACAGTTCATATGTCGAAAGAGTACTTGCTGTTTTTTATATACTTTTATGGATCGTCTGAGGCTGCATTCGGTAAGTGTGTGAGTATATGAGTGTGGATCCTCACGCGTGTGTATGAATGACAGGAAATTTAATCGTTTTTCTTTTGTAAACCTGTTGTTAACTTTCTTGCCTAGTAATATAATTTTTCTGTATTCCCTGCATTGTTCCTTTAAGGGGGAGTTGATAATTGGTTAACTCTGTTTAACCCCCCCCCCCTCTTTCCATTTGCTTAGTAAAGGGAAGAACAATTGGGAAGAACAGTTTTTTCTATCACCTATACCTAACTTTGTAACACCTCTTTCCGAGCAATTAACTTCACTGTTAGGTTAACGTACCCGTGTTCCTGATATTATCTATCTCTGGACTGGGTTTATCTTTGTCTAATAAGCGGGAAGGGCTTAGTCGATACCAATCTTCTTCACCCCTCCCAAATTTGTTATTTGCATTTGTGTACTTATGATAATTTATGTAATACCTGATATTTGTTAGTGATTGATGTTTAAAGTGAATAAAATCACATAAACTCATTTAGTACGGTGTTGGACATACCCACAGCCCAACATTTCCCCTATTCGTTTAATATAGTTTGTATCTACATCGTCTGTGTGTGTGAAAAACACCAAATCGGTGTGCGCGCAGATGCGTGTCTGGAAAACTGGCAAATAATTGTTTGACCAGGAGAGCGGAAGAGAAGATTGAGAGAAGCGATTTGTCGTAAATAAGTCTGTCTTTACTCTCCTCCAGCACGCTGTGAAGCAACTATTTAATATCTACATTTTCTATCACTGAGCTTTCCATCATCATTTTCCACTCTAAACCGGACCACTATTTCTAAGACTCTTTTCTCTCTAAATAAATTTACGACAATTTTAAATACACATAAACAGATCTATTGAAGTAATATTTAACTGATTTAAATCTGTTGGGGGCTCATCAAATGAGCTAAATTCTCTTCTCCTCATAGAAGGTATGGGAAGATAAAAAAGTTTAATTAAAATCTCAGCCAAGAGTGATCTTGAGCGAAAGATAGATACCTTTGAGGACCCTCAGTAGATACTCTGAATTTTGGCCACTGTTGGACCATCACTGCAGAGCAAGGGGAGGAAACCCCGTGACACTAGCTTGGGACCAGATGTGATGACTCTTTAAATGCAAGCCAAGGGAGAGAAAACGTGAGCTCATGACTTCACCTCAACTAGTTTCAAAATGGCAGAAAAGCCACAGAAAAAGGCTAGATTTACAGTGTAGAAAATACCAAGAAGTCTTCAACTTGGTGTTGGCTGCAAAAGAGCGGGAAGCTGAGCAGCCCAAATTAAACAACAACAATAACTTCTCTTATTCTGATGGTACCAGACCAGAAGCTGTCTTGTTAGGCTATCAGCAAGTATTCAAAATGCGTGTTCTATTCAACTCCATCGTTATCCCCCAACTTCCTGCTCCTCTGATGTGTACCTGGTTCATTCCTTCAGTTCCACATTAGTGATCTTGTCATCAGTTCCACATTAGTGATCTTGTCATCAGTTCCACAATGGTGATCTTGTCATCAGTTCCACATTAGTGATCTTGTCACCGGTTCCACATTAGTGATCTTGTCATCAGTTCCACATTAGTGATCTTGTCATCAGTTCCACATTAGTGATCTTGTCACCAGTTCTACATTAGTGATCTTGTCATCAGTTCCACATTAGTGATCTTGTCATCAGTTCCACATTAGTGATCTTGTCATCAGTTCCACTTTAGTGATCTTGTCATCAGTTCCACATTAGTGATCTTGTCATCAGTTCTACATTAGTGATCTTGTCATCAGTTCCACATTAGTGATCTTGTCATCAGTTCCACATTAATGATCTTATGATCAGTTCCACATTAATGATCTTGTCATCAGTTCCACATTAGTGATCTTGTCATCAGTTCCACATTAGTGATCTTGTCATCAGTTCCAAATTGGTGATCTTGTCATCAGTTCCACATTAGTGATCTTGTCATCAGTTCCACATTAGTGATCTTGTCATCAGTTCCACATTAATGATCTTGTCATCAGTTCCACATTAGTGATCTTGTCATCAGTTCCACATTAGTGATCTTGTCATCAGTTCCACATTAGTGATCTTGTCATCAGTTCCACATTAGTGATCTTGTCATCAGTTCCGCATTAGTGATCTCATCATCAGTTCCGCATTAGTGATCTTGTCATCAGTTCCACATTAGTGATCTTGTCATCAGTTCCGCATTAGTGATCTCGTCATCATTTCCACATTGGTGATCTTGTCATCAGTTCCACATTAATGATCTTGTCATCAGTTCCGCATTAGTGATCTTGTCATCAGTTCCACATTAGTGATCTCGTCATCAGTTCCACATTAGTGATCTTGTCATCAGTTCCACATTAGTGATCTTGTCATCAGTTCCACATTAATGATCTTGTTATCATTTCCACATTAGTGATCTTGTCATCAGTTCCACATTAATGATCTTGTCATCAGTTCCACATTGGTGATCTTGTCATCAGTTCCACATTAGTGATCTTGTCATCAGTTCCACATTAGTGATCTTGTCATCAGTTCCACATTAGTGATCTCGTCATCAGTTCCACATTAGTGATCTTGTCATCAGTTCCACATTGGTGATCTTGTCATCAGTTCCACATTGGTGATCTTGCCATCAGTTCCACATTAGTGATCTTGTCATCAGTTCCACATTAGTGATCTTGTCATCAGTTCCACATTAGTGATCTTGTCATCAGTTCCACTTTAGTGATCTTATCATCAGTTCCACATTAGTGATCTTGTCATCAGTTCCACATTAGTGATCTTGTCATCAGTTCCACATTAGTGATCTTGTCATACCGCACACACTTTTCTATTCTGTGCAATAATCCATTTTACAGGTAGCAAAAATTTCATGGCATATACGAGTAAATATACATTTCTAATAATAGCTACTGAAATCAACCGAACGGCAGTAGCCACCTACCTACCTACCTACCTACCAACCTACCTACCTACCTACCTACCTACCTACCTACCTACCTACCTACCTACCTATCTATCTATCTATCTATCTATCTATCTATCTATCTATCTATCTATCTATCTATCTATCTATCTATCTATCTATCTATCTATCTATCTATCTATCTATCTATCCTTCAAGAAGGGACCTATCTTCATACCAACCCATGTATCTAACCACCTACCTACCTACCTACCTACCTACCTACCTACCTACCTATCTATCTATCTATCTATCTATCTATCTATCTATCTATCTATCTATCTATCTATCTATCTATCTATCTATCTATCTATCTATCTATCTATCTATCTATCTATCTATCTATCTATCTATCTATCTATCTATCCTCCAAGAAGGGACCTATCTTTATACCAACCCATGTATCTAACCACCTACCTACCTACCTGCCTGAATGTCTGTCAGCTTGTATATTGTAATATATTCTATTACCTTAGATTGATGGAGAGAGAATGAGAGACTAACACCTGATGAGAAATATTACTAAACTAACTTCTGTATCAGTCAGTACTCCTACAATCTCAAGTAAAAGTACTCCTACAATCTCAAGTAAAAGTACTCCTACATTCTCAAGTCAAAATACTCCTACAATCTCAAGTCAAGGTACTTCTACAATCTCAAATCAAAGTACTCCAACAATCTCAAGTCAAAGTACTCTTACAATCTCAAGTCAAAGTACTCCTACAATCGCAAGTCAAAGTACTCCTACAATCGCAAGTCAAAATACTCCTACAATCTCAAGTAAGGTACTTCTCCAATCTCAAATCAAAGTACTCCAACAATCTCAAGTCAAAGCACTCCTACAATCTCAAGTCAAAGTACTCCTGCAATCTCAAGTCAAAGTACTTCTACAATCTCAAATCAAAGTACTCCTACAATCTCAAATCAAAGTACTTCTTCAATCTCAGGTCATAGTGCTCCTACAATCTCAAAACAAAGTACTCCTCCAATCTCAAGCCAAGGTACTCTTACAATTCAAATCAAAGTACTCCTACAATCTCAAGTCAAAGTACACATACTATCTCAAATCAAAGTATTTCTACAATCTCAAATGAAAGTACTCCTACAATCTAAAGTCAAAGTGCTCCTACAACCTCAAAGTCAAAGTACCTCTACAATCTCAAACCAAAGTACACCTACAATCTCAAGTCAAAGTACTTCTACGATATCAAATCAAAGTACTCCTTCAATCTCAGGTCATAGTTTTCCTTCAATCTCAAAATAAAGTACTCCTACAATCTCAAGTCAAAGTACTTCTACAATCTCAAATCAAAATACTCCTACAATCTCAAGTCAAAGTACTCCTACAATCTCAAATCAAAGTACTTCTACAATCTCAGGTCATAGTACTCCTACAATCTCAAAACAAAGTACTCCTACAATCTCAAGCCAAGGTGCTTCTCAAATCTCAAATCAAAGTACTCCTACAATCTCGTCAAAATACTCCTACAATCTCAAATTAAAGTACTTCTACAATCTCAGGTCATAGTACTCCTACAATCTCAAAACAAAGTACTCCTACAATCTCAAGCCAAGATACTCTTACAATCTCAAATCAAAGTACTCCTACAATCTCAAGTCAAAATGTTTCTGCATGTGGACTTTGTTTAGTAGATGTCTGTGGGTATGTTTCTGTATGTGGACTTTGTTTAGTAGATGTCTGAAGGTATGTTTCCATGTGTGGATGTCGATACCGCGATACCTACAATCTCAAGTCAATCAACAGAATACACTCACAGTCTTAATTTTTCACCGATAAAACAAAAACAGCAAGTCTGAACTCTTCGTGATACCTACCCCGAGATTCATAAAGAGATATTGAATGTAAGTGGCAATGCACCCTATGGTTGTCGTATTTTTTATTCGTTGATCTCCATGTTTCAGAGCAATACAATAGGACTGCCTGGACATTTTAGTTGAAGATTCTCTTTATTATCAGTTCGACTTGATTGATTTCGATTTCTGTATGTTTCAACAATGAATGTTCCTCTAGCCTTTGGCATTCTTATTTTGGTATCGCGGTATCGACATCCACGTACGGAAACAGACCTACAGTCATCTACTAAACAAAGTCCACATACAGAAACATACCCACATATATCTACTAAACAAAGTCAACTTACGGAAACATACCCACAGACATCTACTAAACGAAGTCCACATACAGAAACATACCCACAGACATCTACTAAACAAAGTCCACTTACGGAAACATACCCACAGACATCTACTAAACAAAGTCCACATACAGAAACATACCCACAGACATCTACTAAACACAGTCCACATACAAAAACATACCCACAGACATCTACTAAACAAAGTCCACATACAGAAACATACCCACAGACATCTACTCAACAAAGTCCACATACAGAAACTTACCCACAGACATCTACTAAACAAAGTCCACACACAGAAACATACCCACATAAATTCTACTAAACAAAAGCCACTTACGGAAACACCCTAAAAATATCTGCTAAACAAAACCAACTTACTGAAACATGCCCAAATACATCTACTAAACAAAACCCACTTACGGAACCATACCCACAAGAACCTACTAAACAAAAGCCAGTTACGGAAACATACCTACACAAACCTACTAAACAAACGCTACTTACGGAAACATATCCACACAAACCTACTAAACAAAACCAACTTACGGAAACATTCCCACATACATCTGCTAAACAAAAGTCACTTACGAAGCCATACACACAAGAACCTACGCACAGAAAACCTCTCACACAAAGTAACACGAACTGTTCATAATGATTCCTTGTCTTCACCTGAAAGACAAGCCAATTAGAATAATGCTGCCTTAATAGACAAACTAAGCCGTTAGAACGAGCGAATTCCGCTTTCATTTTGTCTGCTGCCAAAAGAAGACTGCTTTAGCTCATTAAGAGTTAAAAAACATGAATGAGCTGCCATTTAAGCCCTAGTGAATAGAGCAATTTGCGATGAGAATAGGAACTCATTTGTTGGCTATAGACGTGCATGATGTTGGCGCGGAAATTGGAGTCAGCGCTGAAGCAGGGTTAACAAAAGGCGCTGTGTAATTGGAAGGGTGGTTGGTTAATATGCTGGAGGAATGGAAAGAAGTATCGAAAGTTTCTGTAGAGTAGTGGTTTTCATACCATTTTTTGCTTCATGCACCCTACACTGTGCTTTAAGAAACTCGTGCACCCAAAAAATATAAGCACTCTACGCGGCACATTAATTTTATATGTTTTATTTTTCATCGTAATAATAATTTTATAAGAAGATGCGGGTGATAGATAGAACACGCACTGATGAAACATGTTGATAGCTTTACAAGACAGTCCTTATTCTGCAATTTCATGGGTAAAAGAAGAAGCGGTAGACCAAAGAACCACAAGGAGAAGAGAATAGGAGAGATAAATGAAGTTGATAAGGTAAATAATCTTCAGACTCCGCACTGGCCACAACAGATTGAGATACCATCTATTTAACAAGCTAAAGGTAGGAACTACCAATCAGTGTAACTGTGGCACTGATAAAATGACTGCTGAACATCTGCTTCAAAGTTGCCCCTTATATGCGGTACAGAGAAAGCGCATATGGCCGACGCCAGTTCCTTTCGTGGAAAAGCTTTACGGGGATTCAAATAGCCTCAAACTGACTACTGCTTTCTTTGGGAACATTTAAGTGGACGTCAGAGAGTGTACGAAGAAGAAGAAGAAGATAAGGTAAATATGGAAAGACCCGGATTTGATGACACGTTACAGCAAGACTTGGCAGACGTTAGTTAAAGCCTTGCTGTAGGGGGGCTATCATGATGAACGATGATTTAGGAAGTAAATACTATCACCAGACAGGAATAAAGTCACTGGACATAACTCAGCAACATGGAAGGATGAAGCTGCCGATCGCGCCAATTGGCAATGCTTCTCACGGCAACACCTGATATAGGGCGAAACGAGGCTCTTACAACAAGCAGAAGAGACACGCCGAAAGAAACAGCAGGCGAAAAAAGACGTAGCGATCTATCTCCTCAAAGGTGCATCATTTCCGTAGTCAGTTGTGACAGAAGGAGGTTATAGTCTCTCAAAATACAAGTTACGATTGTCCCCATCATGTAACAAGTACAGAAAACAATAACTAGCCCGATAGTGTATACAGAATAATAATAGTTCCCAAGTGTTACGAAACAGAATTAATTACTGAATAATAATATCTGGGAGACTGCTTGCGCTAATATGTCATTAAGGCAGAATATTAATTTTTAAAAATACAAAATATTCTACAGAATCCAAGTAACATTATTTGTTACATAAATGGACAACGAATTATTGCTTAACATCCACATTTTTAGTGGCTTGTTTGTTGCACGTGCAACACACTCATCATCATTATCATAATGAGTTTCCTGTTCGCTCATTATAGAACATGGAGCCACCTCTACAGCTGGTCCTACTTGCAGAAAGCCTGCATCAAATGTTCACTTGTTGTTTCAGCAGTGGTTTATGAAATAATTTGTTTTACGTGATGACGTTGCCAGCCTTATGCAAACCTCATATGGGTCGCCTTGCTACTGTTAATTTAACGATAAGTATTATAAACATACATATAAACAATAGAATGATGCATAATACCAGCTCAGCAGAAGTGAACAAGTGGTAATCCTCAGACTCCGCACAAGCCACAACAGACTGAGATACCATCTATTCACTTACTTAGTCGTTCCCCTTCTACCGTGAGGTGTAGAGGTTTGGAAGAGAGAGCGCCAGACTATCCTATCGGCTGTCTTCCTCCTGGCCTGGTTCCATTCTCTTCTAGTCCTCGGTCCTTCAAAGATTGTCTAATGTTGTCCTCCCAGCGGACTCTGGGTCGTCCTGGGGGTCTGGATCCCTGGCTCTTTGTTTCCCATGCTTGTCGTGATAGGCGATCTTCTCCCATTCTGCAGACATGGCCAAACCATCTTAGTTGGGACTGTTCTACTTGGGTCTGCAGAGGGTAGGATTTAAGGCCTTGACGTATCGTCTGGTTGCGGACCATGTCTCTTCTTGTTACTTCAACCACCTTCCTCAGATACCTCATTTCTGAGGTTTGGATCTGGCTTTTGTGGGTTGTAGTCATTGCTCATGACTCGCATCCATATGTCAAGACTGGGACATAGGTGGAGCGGTATACAGCCATCTTCGTTTTCTTACCAAACCATCTATTCAACAAAGCTAATGATAGGAACTACCGATCAATGTAACGGACGAGGGGGGGAGGGGGGGGGAGAAAGGGAGGGGGGGGGGGGGGGGGGGGGGGGGGGGGGGGTGGGGGGGAAGGGGGGGGGGGCGAGCACAGATAAAATGACTGCTGAACGTCTGCTTCAAAGATGCCCAACATATGAGGAGCCGAGATAGATCACTTATGAACACCACCCGTGCCATTCCTGGACAAACTCTGCAGATACAAATAGCTTAAATCTTACCACTGCTTTATTTGAAAATATTCAAGTAGACGCATGAGAGAGTGCGAAGAAGAAGAAGAAGATGATGGAGCAGAAGAAGAAGGAGTAAAGAATAGCTATGGTAACAATGACACGTCAATGATTTAGATTACATGTGCTCGTAATAAATTATGTTTAGGCGTATACTTTATGTAATGTATTATGCGTCCTCAATTGTTTTCCTTGTGAGATAGATGAATCTTTAATTTGTTTCGTTCTTATGTAATGTTCTATCTTTTTCCTTTTCTTCTTTTTCCTTTTATTTTTTTTGCAACTCGTGGAGCATAAAGTCGTCACTGCAGCTGGTTTATTTTGCAGGAACCTGCATCACAGCATTAAGGTGCTCGTGCAGGAGTGATTTATGTAGGAACGTTTTTTTTGTTTGAGCTTGCCACAACCTAGTATTAGTTACCTCTGACGGCATGGATGGCTATCGCATGAATGGGAAATCTCTATAGAAGCCTTGGATCTTCAGGAATTGGTGTGGATCTACTGTCCTTGTCATGCAGGCGTACGCGGCAATGAAAGAGCTGACAGACCAGCTTCATGAGCATCCATAGTAGGTTAATTGGATATGGACAAGGGAGAGATACTGAGGACTATTAATGATCGCCTATTTGAGAATGACACTGCATTCGATGAAGCATCAAGGCTAAGATTGATAGAATTTGGCATCACATGTAAGACCAGCAGGGATGAACCAACGAGAGGATGCATCCGGCGTGTATTCAACCAACGCGCAACAGGAACAATCAACATTCATAACCTTCGACATTTTCTGAGGGAGATTGAGCACCTATGGGATTGCCCGGAGTCCAATAATGTCGATTCTGAACAACAATAACGATAAGACATGTCTAGAGTTACACACAAGAGATCGAATTTGCCGTTAAATTGGGCATTCGATGCACGAGAAAATACTTTACATTTCGTGACCGTGGGCTAAAAACAACATGATAAAAAGCGTAGATGAAGCATTCATTAGCATGCATAGAAAGGTGAGAGAACATTAACACAGGCGGGAGGGGGGAGATAAACTGTCTGATAATTTATTCATTCCCTTCTCCAACTGTACTCTCCTCACTCTCCTAGTTTCTACGTCAATTTAACTGACTCACGTGACAGAACATTTGGTATACTCACAGGGCAACATCGGCCAGATGCAAACAGCGTTTTCCTGCTAATCTTTAAATAGCTTCAATTACAAGTAATTTGGTCGCAGTCCACACACCTGATCAGGAAATCGGTAAATATCCTCGACATGCCAGGAACGACATCACACCAAACAAGCCAAAGTTTTTCTCCATGGACAACCAGGAATAAATAAGTTCTCAATGTACTTTTGAAATGCACTTCAGAACGTACTCATTCAGTCATTACTATACATTTAGTCTCATGGTCACGTGTATTATCCAATGAATCCCATAATTAATATTATGTTCAATTCAGTTGTCAGTGGAGAAAAGAGAATTATCCGGGTTTATTCGTATGTTAGCAAGTTGAGAACGGTTGTCGGTTCTTCAAATTCCATAATTGCCTCCTTAGACAGACTTGTTCTTTCAAATTAAAATTAGTATTAACGTTTCAGTGGTTTCAAAATCATTAAGGTGAGAAGTACACTGGATAGTTGGTCCAAAAAATAGATTTAGTAAATTTTCTAAAATTTAGAACACTTTTGATCTAAATCACTTGTCAGAACATTGTTAAAGAAGGAAAAAAACAACAAAAAACCCCACATATTTTGACTGAATAATGGATTGTGCTTGCTCAATGGAGAAAACCATCAATGTCTCTAAATATGTTTTGTGTCACCATTTTTTTAATAACTTGCTAATTTATTCATCAGTCATCCTAAGCCTTGGTTCAGGTTCTGCATTTTAAAAGCTATTTATTTTCTGATCGATATCTCGTATCTATACAATATTTTTATTTGTTTCATATCATCATCATCATCATCATCATCATCATCATCATCATCATCATCATCATCACCATCATCATCATCATCATCATCACCACCATCATCATCATCCCCATTATTATGTTCCTTCGCGTTCCTTATGCATCATGGAGCCGCCTCTACATTTGGTCACGTGGTAGAAAGCCTGAACCAAGCAGTCACGTGCTCTTGACGCGATGGTCTCTATGGCAACTTGTGTTACATGATGAGATTGCCAACTCCACAAACAAACTTCATGTTAGTCGCCTTTTACGACATGCTTGAGCGTGCAGTGGACTTATCATGTCATTATCTCCTCCGTGACCAAAAGGAAAATACACGAAATAAACGTAAACCAAGTCACGTGCTGTCAGCTCGAGATCTGTCTGTGCCGTCCTCATCATTTTGTCTCCAGTTCTCCTCTCCACGTATTTTTTTCGGCCTACTTCTGATTCTCTTTACCCTGGAGATTCCAGGTCAAAGACTGCCAGGTGCTACCAACAGGTGAAAAAAGGTAAAGGTAGGCCCTTAGCAGATACTGCCGTAGGAGAGTGAAGTGTTAGAGACTTCACCATACTAGGTCCAGCATCGAGAGGTGGGGGGGAGGGTGACCAGTTCCCTTCCTCGTTGCCTTTTCCTTCCCTAACTCAAATAGCAGAGTCAGGTACCCATTTACAGCTGGGTAGACTGGAGCGTGTTGGTACCATGATTCGAGCGCGACACCTTTGCCGCGAGAGACCAGTGCTCTAACCACTCTGCCAGTCGGAGGCTCTATCAACATGTATCTTCAGTATATGTTCCATCCATTTACAGCTGGGGTTCTCAACTATTTTATTTGTACTCATAACCCCCTTCTGAGCCTCATTTACCTCCCCCCCCCCACCCCCAGATAGTCACTGTGAGGTGGAAAAAAGATACTTTACTATTTTACAGTGGCTCCCTAGAAATATGGCATGCCTCCCTGTGGGGCTATGTGGCCTACTTTGAGAATCACTGATTTACAGCATCTTCTTCTCATCTCTCTTTCAACTGGAATGATATTTTGCATCAGGTCTCCGTGAGTGATCTTCTCGTGCCATTTCAATCCTTCTTTTTTAAACACAAGCACCCATTTATGAAAGTCTGTCACTTCTTGACCCTTCCTTTTTGTTGATCTCCATGTTTCTCAGCTACACAGTAGGACTGATTTCACATTTTAGTTAAAGATTCTAATTTTCAACCCTATTAAAAACCAAGCAGTGTACACTGGAATAATACATTTTAAACCTTGTAGTTGTTGACAGACAAAATGTTTATCCTAGAAAAAAACATCTTTTGTAAGCCTCGAAGCTATTTACCTATTTATGAAATGCCCGATATATTTTCTTCTCCGTTCACTTTCAGACGTCGACTTCTCCGTTCACTTTCAGACGTCAAGTTGAATATGTTCAAAGACAGCAGTAAACTGAGGTTGCTGGTATCTCCGTAGAGTTTTTCCAGGAATGGTAAAGGTCATGGCCACATGCGCTTTCTCTGTTCCTCATTTGTTAGGTACCTTTGAAGCAGATGTTCAGCAGTCATTATATCAGTGCCACAGTTACACTCATCAGTAGTTCCTATCTTAAGCTTGTTGAAAGATGGTATCCCAGTCTGCTGTGACCTCTGACCTGTGTGAAGTCTGAAGATTACCACTTGTTCACTTCTGCTGAGGAGCTGCTAATGCGCATCATTTTGTATTTAGTGGTCAGGGCGTTCTGCTTCCTACTTGCTCCTGAATCTGCTCTTGATGAAACTCTTGGCCTCTTCATAAGTTATGGTTGTGTCAAGTTGGGGTAGCTTTCCATCTTCCTTTGCCAATCTGTCAACCTCTTCATTTCTGGGGATGTTGCAGTGAAATGTGTCCCACTGTATTACAACTCGTTTGAACTGCTGACATAGTTTGTAAATTGTTACTCTTAGGTCACCCAGGTCGGCATTATTCTGACTTTTCAGCGCTCAGTTACTGGCAAAGCATGTGTGAAGATAGCTACTTGTCTCTCAGAGCTTTCTTCTGTCACTAGGACTTCTGTTGCAGTTTTTAACACCTCTGCCTCTGCTCAGAAGTTAAATGACCGATACATGATACATTGGACATTAATATATGTGGTATTATAAATTTTAACATACATTCCCTTGTAATGAGTCTATTTAGGGGCTTTGAGTCTTAAGAGGTTAATAAATAAACAGTTTTAAATATATACCCACAAATATTCTCTAACAAACAGTTCGTATAAAATACTCCAAACTGAATACGTATTTTTCGATGTTCAGTAAATATTACGAATGTTACTGTGTAAAAAAACATATCACATGTTTCAGTGACCAATTTAGTTTGTTTCTGTTAAAGTCACACATTGTCGGCTCTTAAATAATACTTTTTATATCGTACGCACTATAAATTATTCCACAATATTTCTTTCATGAACCGTATTTTAAAAAAAAACAAGAAGGTAACGTTCGTATAGTCCAGTGCTTCTAAATCTGTTAGAGATCTCGCACCCCTTTACAGCATCTTAAGAAGCCTCACACCCGTTTACAGCATCTTGAGAAGCCTAACACCCCTTTACAACATTTTAAGAAGCCTTACACCCCTTTACAACATCTTAAGAAGCTTCACACCCTATTAACTTCTAGCTCGCAAAGAAAATGCCATAAATGCGACAAAGAGATAAATGTATGTTTTGAGAAAATATTCGTTACGAAATGTGACTAAGGTTTGGTATCTAATTTATATTGTCACTGTTCTGTTTTGTACAAATAAGTTTGAGTTATGTCCCATAGTGTTTACGATGTCTCGCCTTTTAAAATACTTGGCATATCTCGCACCCCGAGTAAGTAGGTCTAACCACCCGAGGCGGGGTGGTACAAGAACTCCTGTTTGAGAAGCACTGGTGTAGTCAATCACCAGAGGTGAATTATAGATATCCACACGCAAAATTTTACCAAAGTGTTCAAGTGATCCACTGAATACAAGAGCTAAATTAAGGATTAACACTTTACAGCACTAGAAGTTTCATTCCGTTATGATCCATGACTATTACAATATTCATAGCACCAATTAAAAAAAAAAAAATAGATAGCAGCTCCATTAAAAGCGGACATTTGGAACTAGGTGATATTTCTAACCGAGGTATCTAATTACACCTTCTGTAGCTCCTTGTCGAATGATTACAAGTCCGTAAGCCTTTGTGAACGAATTAAGAACACGTTCAGAAATATATAAAGCCAAGGCGAAAAAGTGAGACCTGGTAAATAGCTTGGTTAAAAGATATCCAACACTGCGTTAGCTATAGCCATACGAAAAAATTGCGTGTTGCTCTCCGCACGGTGAAGAGAAGTTTGACCGGCTTTTGGCGCGAGCCACGAGTGATATCGTTACAGCCAGCGCTCGAGCCGTCTGCCCGGTGGTAAAAATCTCCGGCAACGCCAGACAGTGCCGAAGGGCCAGTTTCTGAGTGCTTCCAGAAACTGACAATTTTCTCTGCCATTTCCTCCGCGTATGATGACCATGAAAGTGATCAACATTAAGCTGCTTCAAACGCGATTGTCTTGGTAATTAGGTCACAAGCCACGTGATTAACCAGGCTGCAAGCACGTTCTCAGCTACTATGATAGAAGGATTTTCTTCTTTTCCTCCCGATCGGTCGACGAGTGAGACTGAAGCATTAATGGGGCGAGACATCAATACGACCCTAACAGGGTTTTTCTGTAGTACCCGCCACAAAGTAATGGGCCCTAAGAGGAAAACCGTGTTTGGTTCGGTTTGTCCACCCAAAGCAAACATACCTGCTCTATAATAGGCGCTTATCAGCTTTAGCGTTAAAATCCGACAATGAAATCGCATGAAACCTCAGTCATATTTCATGTTTAAAACAAACAAACAAACAAACAAACAAACAATCAAAATATAGCAACTAGTGATGTTTATTTCTTTGATTTCATCAACATAATTTCTGTTTTCGTTTCTTATGGAGCATGGAGCCAACCATTGGCGGCTCTAATGTTTTTTGTTGGTGGGGATCAGTGGCGTAACCACCTGACTGTTAGACCGTTCACGAGTAGGCCCCATCAAGAGGTCAGAAGGGACTCTCGCCATAATACATATTCGTTTAATTTTCTTTGTAAATGTGGTAAAAGTCATTCCACGTCCTAGTATCTCCTGACCCTTACAGCAATATGGCCTTTCTACTTCCAAATGTTAAATTCTGATGTCTGGAACTTTATAGCTATCCATGCGACACGATCATGTTTGCTTGCCGTGTAATGAATAGTGTCATAATTACTGCTTTTGAAACCTCTTTCCCAACAACTGACCTCTCTGTTGGAGTCTCTGGGCGTGTTATTACAAGACGTATGAATGTTATACACATTGTTTTGTCTTTGCTGTGCTTGCGTGTAGCGCAATTTCTTTTTACAAGTTTGCATTGGCAAACATTGGATATTTTGTTTACAGATTAGACATATGTGTGACAAAATCAATTGTGTTCTTTTACATCATTTTTGTTCTCTCCTGCATTATTTACTTATTTCTTATTTTTTCTCACACTCATCGGCCTATTATTTGGCATATTTTATGCACCTACATTTTTGCCTAGTCACTCCCAGACTTGTTTACGTGTCACCATGTGAATCGTACTATTACAAGGCTAATTAGACCAGCTGGCAGATTATAATTTTATCGCCCACTATCTGTCACACAATGGATTGGGGCGACCCCTCCTTCTTCTTCCTTATCTCTGTTTTACTACGGCAGTAATTGGTACATTTGTGGTACGGATTTTATTGCGTGCTTTCAATTGTCGTACTTTCTGTCTTTCTTTCTCTGCTAAGTAGCAGGTATTTGATATTGTCAAATCATTTTCACACTCCTTGTAGGTGATAATTATCACATTTTGCTTGATGCGGCACAGATTTGCTGAGATTAGAGCAGGTGAAGACCAATGTGGGTTTGCTCAGTTTCGCATGATTCTGTTTTCTCAAGCTGGGCCGGGTGATAAAATTACTCGCCGGTAGTCGGTTTTCGTTTGCCCAGGCAACAAATAATAAGATTACCCGTTTGTGCAACACATTTGGGACGGACATGTTTGATATAATCATTTCCTGTCCACGACATTACTTTGTAAGAAAGTAATAAGTGTTACATCTGATACACATTGTCGTATGAGTTTAACGACATGTTTGTGAGTTCGTACACAGGGCAATCGGATGTTTACAGCCCATTTTCAGAAAAGTAATGTTTGAAATTTTGCACTAGGCTAGATGAGTCATGCAAAATATTCAAATCAGATTGGCTGATCATTTGACCTCCATAACAAACAGAGAGGGGTAGGATCGTGAATATAACCTGGCGTTTGTTCAGTGTTCTTTCACTGTGAAAATTTACTCTGAGGAGTCGCTTGCCAAGAACAACCAGACTTGCCAGAAGAAAATTCAGGATTTCCATTTATCAGACCGGACTTTTATTGGAACAACTTGTAAGACTTAATACAGCCTGTTAAGTGAGGATTTCAGATTGTAGCTACTAGGGTAGTGAGAGCTATATTTAACGTTGCGCATTTTGGTTTTATATGTTATTGGGTTTTCGCGGTTCAGGGTTTTGAACGCAAAGAATATAGGTCACCTAGATTTTAGGATGACGTCTTCACGTTGTTAAGCTACGACGTGACGACCTTGTAATTGTACCCTTTTTTGTATTGATAGCGGTCCGTGACGGACGGGTTTTGGTGGAAGTCTCCCATGATGATAATAATTATATAAAGGAACTTATTATATGGCACTAGGGTCAGCCTATTATTAGTGGATACGATTTTACGTCTCAGTTACTGAAGTGGAATATACTTCAATTGGATAGAATGTATCGGGAGCAAATTGTTTTTGAATAAGTATGCAGAATTCATATTGATCGCCTAAGTCAAATTATTCGTTACCGGATTATGGAATCACGCGTAAATAATCTTGACGGTAGGACGAATACAATAAGGTAAACTCATGAGACGTTTTTTTTTTTGTGGGATGTATTTTCTTGATTGATCATGAACTGTTTTAACTGAACTTGTATGCCGTTAATAAACGTAACCTGTGGACTCTCAACTTAGCGGACTTTGTCAAGTGAAATTACGCTATTGAATACTATCACTGTTGGCCCATGCATTCGTTGTTTACATCTTAGCACGATCTCGCTCTACACTAAGAATAGTCATCACATGACCAGAGCAATGTAGTTCAATGATAAACAAGCCTAAAGCAGGAACTTAGCCTCAAGAATATATTTGTTACCGAAGTCAAAATGCTAATCGAAACCTAGAATGAAACCTGAACAAACTACGGTAACAAAAGTTGGCGGCCATAGCGGGGATCGAAAAATTTTTTCTTATTGAGGCTAAACAAGTGGATTGTGACAAAAGGACAGTTATTTCTAGTATCGCTACGAAATGTTTATAATCATGAATCACTCATGTGACCTACAAACTGTGACGCACTACGCATAACGACCCAAGGGCAACTACGTCATGAAATTATGTGCAAGAAGAACAGCCGAAAACAGGATATTCTACAAGAATGCCTAACGACAAATTAATAACATTACTGCATTCGAAACAAAGCCTGTACTCTCAAACATTCAATAACAACTGCAAGAAAGAACTATCTTCGCCGTTGGCGTATGCTAACACTGTCCGGGGGAAACTATCAAACTTGTAAAGCTAAGTACACGTTTGTGCAATGATAGCAAATTGTGGTCCACTTTCCTTCGTTGGCATATTTCATTCATCTATGTTATATATATATATATATATCTATGTAATCTATGTTTGTAATGTTAAGCGGGCATTTGGTTGGCGGCAATCAGGATTGATTGTTATGTCGCCTTGGCAGACCACAAACAATTCTGATGGTTCTCATTAGGGATCATTGATTTTTTTTCAATTTTGCTACGGGAGACCCTCTAACATAAACTGAGGAACGTTCTGCTCGTTATTGCAAAAATTCGATATTACGTGTTAGGTGTATAGTTCCGTTAAATCTGGTGTAATTCTTTTGTAATAAGTTGCATGTATATTCATTTTCGTCTACTGTTTGTAATCTTTCATGTTTTTCTCAATCTTACTTTCGATTATTTGATAATTGTACATATTCGTCAGTTATAGAGTCCTGTGACGTCATTATTTTCTGTGTTCGTATTTTTTTTTTTGGTACTATGACCTAGATTTTGGTTTAATTCTCATACCATTTCCGTTCTTGATTTAGTTCGTGAAATCATTTTTTATGTCTGCATTCGTCAATTGTGATGTGCTAATGTTTGTGAAACTTTAGTTAATTGTTTCTGTGATACATATTAATTAATTATTGATGTGGGGATAATAATAACTTAATTTTATTATAGAAGAATAAGAATATAATAATAATTGAAGTAATTTGGTTAATTTTAAATTAAAAAGTAATTTGATGGAATGACGGCTAGCATTTGCAGTGATAGTCCAAGCCACTAGTATTTGTCCTTGATGACTAGGGAATGATGATGTTATATATTGAGATATAACTTTAAAAATATATTTTGTCTTGAATATAACAGACAAATTAGAGATTACTTAGTACACATTACTAAGCATAGTAATACATTGGCTACTGGGTACATAGGTGAATAACTTAATACATTATATTGTTGATTAAAACATAGTGTGGAGTAACTACATAGATTATTGACTTAGGGAGTCACTTATATATTTATCATGCTTACTTTAGAGGATTTTTTGAGGATGGGACAAATGATATGTACTATGGAAGGTATCAGTTTAAAATCATATGCCTTGGGACAGACGGCTATTAGAAATTTAATGGCATTAGGAAATAACATGCCTAGTGATGAGGAATTGGAGACTGAAGTAAAACGTATTGAGGATTTAGAAGAAACTAAAAGGATATTTGAGGAGTATAACATACAACCTGAGTTAGTGAATATAAATAAGGAGATACGAGATGTGGAGAATTCTGACGAGAAAAGGGTTGATATTGAATTAAGTAAGGGTAATACTGCTTTAAATGCAGATTGTACACATATGGGTACATTAGAGGAGAAGAAGTTTGATGAAAACAGTGTTCAGGTTGAGTTAGATAAGGTTGATACTGTGTTAATGACCGATTGTCATACACATATGGCTCAGATTCAGGAGCTGAAATCTGAGGTTTCACGGTTGAAATTGGAAGTTGATAGACAAGAATTAACAAAGCAAGATATGAAGAGTTCTTACATGGTGTTGGAGAATAAAATGAAAAAAAATTGTACTCGAGAATCATGAATTTAGACGAATTATCAGTCAACATGAAAAATTAACTAATGACAATTTTGCTAAACTCCATACATTGCTCCTTAAAGAGAATAATAGATATTTTGAACTAGAAAAGAGAATGCAAAAGCAGATTAATGCACTTTCAACAAAGCTGAATGCAGTTAATTCCTTAGTTATGCATGATGAGGAACAATATAAGCAATTCTGTCTAAACAGGGGAATGAAGACGAAGATTGATATAGGAAAAATGGAAAATGCGAGTGTATCATTTGATGACAATAATATGATAGATAGATGTCATACAGATAATGATAACATTTATGATTTGTGTTTTAGACAGGAAAAAAAGTTGGATGCTGTTGGTTCAGCGGATGAAAGATTGACTACATTAGAAGCTTTACTCCTGAAGGAGAAAGATAGATATGCAGAATTGGAAAATGAGACACAACAACAAATTTACGATCTTGCTACGGCAGTGAACACATTTGATTCCTTACTAGCTAGTGAGAAGCAGATAACATTTAACTTAGATAAGTTAAATAAGAAGCAGAGGCAGGAGATTACATTCCTGGCTTCTGAAAATAATAAACTAAGAATGAGGATTGATTGTCTACTAGACGTACTGGCAGGTAAAAAAATATTGATGAACAATAAAGGGAATAATCGTACTTTACGACATGACTCAAGTACGAAAACTGATACTAAGGTATCAATACACCCAGTGGTGATTAGAAGATCATTTCGAGGGAGATATACTTTTCTTCGTCAGGATACTACTGCCAATCCTGAAAATAAATCATGGCGACATGATCAGATTGATACTGATCTCAAGAAAACTGTCGAGGTGGTCAACAGTAAAGATGACTTTGCTAAAAATATAAATAATGTTAGGGTTAACATGAACCTACATAATAAAGTTCATACAAATAAGTCTGTCGGTAAAGTTTTTACTTTGCCCAGCCAGGAGATGTCTACGACATGCAGGAACCCTCCTACCTTATATACTAACAAGTATCATCCTAGGTTCAGTCAGGATGATACATCATCCAACAATAATAAGACTATGTATATGAAAAACAGAAAAGTCAATTCTTCTGATAGGACCAGAAATACATATCTTCATTGTTCACAATTTCGTGACAGTGAGACTACATATATTGGTAAAGGTGCATATTCTCGCACCATTCTAGTGCGTAATCTGCCACAAGGTACTACATGGCAGGCACTTGGAAATTTCTTCAATTATACAGCAAACGTTAAGTTTGTTCGTCTTCTGCCATCATTCAATGGTCAGAACAGTGAGGCATTGGTTACATTCTGTAACAATAGGGATGCTCGTCTGGTTGTCGAGCGTGACAATGGTGTATGTTTTCATCACCATTCTCTCCATTTACAGATGGTACCTAATTCTGCTTCGCGCAGATATTAGCCTATTGACACTTGGTGTTATCATCTCATTCTATGATGACTTAGCATATGCAGTCATCGTCTATCTTCTTTCCTAGTAATCTATTTCTACATAGATGGATTAGTGTGAACTTTTCTTCTATATAACATCTTTAAAAATCTTATCTACAATGACACTTAGTCTTTTTGTCTGTATGTTATTTTCACATGCCTAAGTTGGACAGTAATGTTGTTGACTGTTCTACTCATGTTCAGCCAATGCAGCATGAGCCATTGTCCTGTCGTCACTTTGAAGAAGGATATGCCCATGAATAGCACGTGGACTGCTACTTGCAATACAACTTTCATGAAATTGTTAGGAAAATTTTAATAAAATTTTATCGTTTTTCTCCAGGCCACCTATTCTAAGGTTGCCAGATATTAAAAAAATGTTTATACTCCGTACAGATGCGAGCAATTACGGATTGGGAGGTACCCTTTTACAAAAACATGAGGGCGTACTTCACCCTACTCTTTATATATCGAGGAAACTTACTGAGGCCGAACGTAAATATGCAGCGATTGATAAAGAACTTCTGGGCGTCATCTGGGCCATACAGAAGTTACAGAAATTTCTCCTCGGCGCTCCATTCGTAATACAGACTGATGCGAAGGCTGTGGCTTCACTTAAGAAAGCTAACCATAAGAACGCCAAGCTGGCGCGATATTCGATATTACTACAGCCTTACAATTTCACTATTGAGGCCATCCCAGGCCATGAGAATGTTGTCGCTGACGCGTTATCTCGGAATCCAGTGTCACCAAACGATACAGATGAATAAGTCAATGAATTCAAGAGAAACTGAAACTGACTGAACTATATTAGATATACTGCAAGTCAGGAACTGATAATGAACGAACATATCGAGTCAGCCACAAACGAAAATGATGTCTTCAAGTACATTCGAAAACAAAGAATTGACAGTTTCCTAGTTCAAATGATGTCTCAAAGAAAGAAGGTCTACGCATGATTTACAATGTTGACATTTCGCTATAGATGATCACTTTACAGTAGCAACGTTGCTGGAATTTTCGCGGACTTTGGTTAGTGTCCTTACATAATACAGAATACGTAAAACATTATTCAAGTAAAAATACAATTCGGAGACAGTGTTCTTTCAAATTTGATGGTGTAACTTATGATAAACGACTTACAAAGATATTTTCAACCACTTTCGTCGGGAATAAGGAGCAAGTATGACTACCTAATTTATGACAGATGGAACTTGCAAAATACGGACAGAGTATTAATTGTGCTTTCAAGGACTTATAATAAAGAAATAAACTGAAATAAAAAGAAAATAACATTTATACATAGCATATCACACACTTTAATAATATGAAATTTTGAATTGTTCCGTTAGCATATTATTAATATATATTATAGTAGATATTATACTTTAACTAGAATAGATTAATCTAATTAATTCTACGTACCTATTCTTTCTTTACACACACAGACGCTACTCTATCCGATTAGCTTACTAGTACTTTTCTTTTCACACATTCTTCCCTTGTATTAATTTTATTTGTTTCTATTTACCTGTTTTGTGTATATATATTAAGCTATACTTACAGTCTATAATACATTACACACTACATTTAGTTAATCTTAGTTTATTAATTTAGATTATAATATTCACATATATGATTCTTATTTTACACTCTTAATATATTAATTTAGTTAGAGACATAATAATAGATTTCTTAGTAGACACGCTGACAATTGACATCTTTATTTAATTTGACATTTCATTTTTTTTTAGTGACATGAACTAAGTTGACTACAACCTTTGACCATATTATGTGATGCGTAGGCCGATAATCTCGTACATTTTTAGTTTCGGGATGAGAATAATAAATAAAAAAAATCTATGAGATAGATTTTTTTTACCCCGTCGACCAGGGGGATGTTAAGTGAGGATTTCAGATTGTAGCTACTAGGGTAGTGAGAGCTATATTTAACGTTGCGCATTTTGGTTTTATATGTTATTGGGTTTTCGCGGTTCAGGGTTTTGAACGCAAAGAATATAGGTCACCTAGATTTTAGGATGACGTCTTCACGTTGTTAAGCTACGACGTGACGACCTTGTAATTGTACCCTTTTTTGTATTGATAGCGGTCCGTGACGGACGGGTTTTGGTGGAAGTCTCCCATGATGATAATAATTATATAAAGGAACTTATTATATGGCACTAGGGTCAGCCTATTATTAGTGGATACGATTTTACGTCTCAGTTACTGAAGTGGAATATACTTCAATTGGATAGAATGTATCGGGAGCAAATTGTTTTTGAATAAGTATGCAGAATTCATATTGATCGCCTAAGTCAAATTATTCGTTACCGGATTATGGAATCACGCGTAAATAATCTTGACGGTAGGACGAATACAATAAGGTAAACTCATGAGACTTTTTTTGTGGGATGTATTTTCTTGATTGATCATGAACTGTTTTAACTGAACTTGTATGCCGTTAATAAACGTAACCTGTGGACTCTCAACTTAGCGGACTTTGTCAAGTGAAATTACGCTATTGAATACTATCACTGTTGGCCTATGCATTCGTTGTTTACATCTTAGCACGATCTCGCTCTACACTAAGAATAGTCATCACATGACCAGAGCAATGTAGTTCAATGATAAACAAGCCTAAAGCAGGAACTTATCCTCAAGAATATATTTGTTACCGAAGTCAAAATGCTAATCGAAACCTAGAATGAAACCTGAACAAACTACGGTAACACAGCCCAAGAAATCAATTTTTATAAGGAACCGGAATCTGAGGAAACTGAACATAAAAAGTCAAAGAAGGAGTTTTAGTGCTAAGTTAACGACCCCAAGTACACGTGAAAGAGGCCTAACCCAGTGCCTTAACTTATTCACATGAGCAAAAACGTCTGTTAGCCAAGATTGGCGTAAGTTGTGATTTTTACATTCTATATTTCATTACTAACATGTGAACTAACATATATGTATATATGATCATGTGAATTTTAATATGTGAAAATCGCTAGGGGATGTCCTAGTTATTTGAGGCTGGCAACCTCATCATAAAGAATGATGATTTCACGAACCACAACTGCAAGGGACTGGTGACTGCTTTATTGCTAGTTTCTTAAAGAGAACTAAACGCATAAATAGTCCCAGGTTCCATATGGTGCAGGGAGGGAAAGATGAAACAAATGATGTACATTCTAAGTATAATATCTACATTTTCAAATAGTATAAATGTAAACGAAAACATATTCACATTAAAATTAAAGGAAGATTCAAACTATTCAATCAGTGTAAATATAAATGAAAACATATTCAATTTATATTGTGAACACTTTCCAAACAATGGAAATGTAAATGTAAACATATTCTATCTGTATTATTAACCTTTTCATTTAAATATAATATAATATAATATATATATATATATATATATATATATATATATATATATATATATATATATATATATATATATATATATATGTGTGTGTGTGTGTATATAAAACTGTTCAATTTAAATGTAAAGAAAGGTTTCTCTCGAGAGCTTAAGTTTAATACTCATGGAGAGTAATTCTGAGTTAAATGGGATGGTGAAATAGAAATATGGGGGCACATAACTATGTGTCGGAAAACGCAATACTTAAGAAAGCGTTTCGCTTATATTCTTTCATCATAGTTATTGGTGGTACCAGCAGAAAGTACTAGCTCTGGAACCAAGCGAACGTAGATGTGGACTGACGTTGTGCGAGACGCCATCATAAGAGGGCCTGATAGACAGACGCAGGACCAGCTTGGCCGTTACTCCTTGACGTTCTCTTTGTGGTAGAAGCGTCAATAACCTTCTATCTACATATCTGCTAAGAGTAATCTTGTGCGAAGGTAGACACATTTGAAGCCCATATTAGATACTCTTGAGTTTTGGCCACTATTGGACCACTACTGCAAAGCATGGGAGGCAATACCGCCACACTGTCGTGAAATGCAGACGGTCACAGGAAATCATTGTTGACACAAGGTGGTCTCGCACGATCGACGGAAAGTAAGCCAGATTGTCTGTCTAATAAATTCGTCTTGGAGATGTACGAAAACACTTGCGATAATAAGGTAATCGCTTTCGATGAACCGTCTCTGTGTCAACAGTACAGATAAATTTGTCAGATGAGACAATATTTGAGGAAGGTATTAGTCAGGAAATGAGTTCACAGATGTGTTTGTAAGTTTGTACAAATGCAACCGGAAGAATTACGGCCTTATTTTGAAAAGATAGGTCATGAGTTTAAATTTTAAAGGATAATTTTAAACACGCGGGGGAGAATTAGATTAATACTCAACAGTACCGAGCTTACCAATGGCTCCATTTGAGAACAGAACATACACATAAGCTCTCATTGGAAAGTTTGTTGAAAATACCATGTGGGACTTGGAGCGGAAAATGAGAGATATATCCTAGCAAAGTCTGAGACACAAATCAGACTGCATTTTCAACAACGTCAAGAAACAAGTCCCCGGAGCCAGAGAAAAGGATTGGATCAAAAATTTCAAGACTAAAAGGGACCAGATCAAATTATTTGGGCGTCTTTATAACTTAAAAGAGAACCCGCAATTTAAAATAGAGAGACTGGAGACTTAAGGAATCAGAAGCACAAGTCATAAGAGGTTGCTGTACCCTTTCTACTGTGCCAGGAGATTATAGACCCTATTTGGGGTAAGTTGTGAACATATATTTTACTAAGTGAATGTGACATGTTTTACTTGCTGAGTGGTTATACAAGTCATACGAGGCTGGCAACCTCAACATATGAAAATAGTATATTCATTAATCACTACAGCAAGCGCTGGTGACGGCTTATTGTTATTTGAACAGAAAACCAACAGCAGAAGTAATCCTAGACTTCGAATGGAGCAGTGAGTAAGTGAGTGATGATCGCATCACATATGAATAGTGTGTATAGTATCATTTTGTGAGAAATATGTAACTTGATAATGTTAATTCAGGCACAAGCCATTGCACTCGCGTTGTCCAGATACACTTTCCCCATTAAAGTCATCATCATGTGACGTAATCTTTCCAGAACGTTGTCTCCATTACAGCTGATCTGAACGCATCACGATTCTGGGCAAGTCGACCTGCATCAGCCAAAGACAAGTTCAGACTCTCTGTGATGTCCCGGGTCCACCGTCGTCAAGGTCAACCCCTTCCCCTCTTTCCAGGGACCATGCCTTTCATCACTATTTTTTCCAGACTACTGTGTCTGTTTATATGACCGAAAAATTTCAGCTTCCTTATTGCGATGGTATTTAGGAGCCAATGTTCCTGTACGTTTAGTGAGTGCAGTACTTCTCTGTTGGTCTTTTTTCCGTCCAGGGTATTCTCGACATCCTTCTGTAGCATTTCATTTTGAATGATGTAATCTTTTTTGCAACTGTTTTATTGAGTGTCCACGTCTCGCAGCCGTATGTTACTACTGGGAATATACATGCTCTGATCAGTTGTAACTTTGTTTCTTTGCTTGTGCCTTGCCATAGGTTTTTCATCTGTATTAGTTTTATGTGAAGCAATTGCAAGTCTTCTCTTAATTTCTACTGCACAGTCGCCAGAGCTGTTGATGATTGATCCTAATTATTCGAATTCATTAACACTTTCCAGTTCTTCGTTATCAATTTCAATTTCTGGTTTGGTCTTTACTTTGTCTGTTGTCAATTCTTTGGTCTTCTTGGTGTTTAGGTATAGATTCTGGGCCTCGCTGTGTTTCTTGGTGGACAGAATTAATTGTTCAAGTCCTTCTGGGTTGGTCGATAGGAGGACTGTGTCGTCAGCATATCTGATTTCCGGGATCTGGTACACGCCGATGTTAAATGAGTCAAACTCTGTGTGTTCTTGGTCATCTCTTACGTTTCTCATGATATTCTCGGCATAAATGTTAAACAGGTAAGGGGAAAGGGTACAGCCTTGTCTTACTCCTTTCTGTACTTCAAACCATTCTGATGTTTCCCCCTCTATTCTTACGGCTGCCTGTTGTTCTTGGTACAGAAGTGCGATGAGTTGTATAAGGTGGTTTGGAAATCCCATATTTTTCATAATAGCCCATAACTGCTAATGTTGTACACAGTCGAAAGCTTTGGTGTAATCTATGAAACAAGTATGTAGGTCAACGTTGAATTCTCTACACTTTTCTAAGATGATCCTCATGTTGAATATATGATCTCTAGTGCCTCTACCTGGTCGAAAACTCGTCTGTACTTCATTTATTTCTGTTTCTAGCTTTTGTTGCATCCTTTTCATTATGATTTGTAATAGTATTTTGCTGGCATGGCTTATAAGAGCTATCGTCACTGTCTTGTGATTCTAGAGTGGACATTCGACACTAACCACCTACATTGGACGAGTTGTATAGAGATATGTCCTCATCACAAAAGACTTGACGAAATACCTGCTGCAGTACTCAAGTATTTGAAGAGCTAAGTTCTTATTAAAAGACGAACGCAACGGACTCTTTTTACAATTCCCTATCAAGTCTCTATAAAGACAAAACTTTCACTAAATTTCACCCATCTTTACTTATTTATTTTAAACTGTTAAAGAATAATTGATTATTAAATTTGTTATATGTTATTTAACAAATTCACAGTTGATTCAGTTACTTTAGATATGAGAGCTAGCGTATGAACCATAATCTTTAATATATACATATTTACCTATATATACATCTTTAGAGCCAAATAAATAATAAGAGGAATTTCGCTGAACTAAATCAGCTGGAGGCTTGAACGAGCTAACATTAATGATTGCGTAACCATCTTCATAAAATGCGGTGGGTCAGATACTAAAGTTAACATTGCTCCCCCTTATGCAGCAATGTTCTTGAATCTGAAATCAATGACAGATAGAAGAGACTGCAGGGCTCAGCAGCAGGCCGAAAAATTCAAAAGACTAACAGACCACCCAATGGGCCATAGAATAAATGCTCTTAGAAGGCAAAGACTCAAACGAAGTAATTTTGTAGAATCAACCAAACCACAAATGAGAGCAGTATCCATAGATGAAATATCCACTGTTAAACCCATCTACACTGCACACAAGCTTCCAGTTTGGAAACAAAATCGTTTCCCTAAAATGATAGAAAACATTCCTGGAATTGAAAGTAAAAAGAGCCAAACTGCAACAGATAGAAAATCCATAGCGACAAAATACATAGAGAAACATTATCCACGCAACACCTGGACCCATGCATACACAGATGGATCAGCAACAAATGCAACAGAAAATGGAGGTGGGGGTGTCTTTCTGACCTTAAGCACTTGTGCAGAAAAAAGGCTGTCAGTGGTGACAGGACGATTCTCCAGTAACTTCAGAGCAGAGGCAGAGGCCTTGAAAACTGCAGCAGAGGTTATATTGACAGAAGAAACGGCAGAGAGACAAGTTGCGTTCTTTACTGATGCACAGTCAGTAATTGCAACGTTGAAAAGCCAAAATAATACAGACCTGGATGATCTCAGAGTAGTGCTCCACAAACTTTGTCAACGATTCAAAAGTGTTGGGATCCAATGGATCCTATCTCATTGTAATATCGCCGGCAATGAAGAGGCTGACAGAATGGCAAAAGAAGGTTCACATCTACCTCAGCCTGATGCAAGTATAACTTTTGAGAAGGCAAAGAGTTTTATCAGAATCAGTTACAGAAACAAATGGAATGTAGAACATCCAGGGCACACACAGAATTATGCTTACTACCAGCTCCACAGAAGAGAACAAGTGGTAATCTTCAGACTCCACACTGGCCACAACAGATTGAGATACCATCTATTCAACAAGCTAAAGATAGGAACTACCGATCAGTGTAACTGTGGCACTGATAAAATGACTGCTGAACATCTGCTTTAAAGTTGCCCCTTATATGTGGTACAGAGAAAGTGCATATGGCGGACGCCAGCTCCTTTCGTGGAAAAGCTTTACGGGGATTCAAATAGCCTCAAACTGACTACTGCTTTCTTTGAGAACATTCAAGTGGACGTCTGAGAGTGTACGAAGAAGAAGAAGAATCTGAAATATCTTATGGAAATTACCTTGAGGTAGAAGCATCATTATCCTTCTATCTACAACTCTGCCAAGAGTAATATTGTGTGAAGGTAGACACCTTTGAAGCCCATATTAGATGCTCTTGAGATTTGGCTACTGGTGGACCACTACTGCAGAGCAAAGGGGAGGCAACACGTGACATTATGCATATATTCATTTTGTTTGTAGTACCCATTTTATTAGCGTGGTGGGGAGGGGGGGTACATTTTAATTACGCCACTAAAAGACATATCTATAAATAAGTTTGTACATATATGTGTTCATACGTATGCGGGAGCACAATAGCACTTAAAACACAACAATTGTTTAAAATAAAAATACCATACATAGCAAAAACAATACAGGCTATTCATCGTGAGGATTGCTTTGTGGGCATGCGCATGGAATCATATTTCGTTCCTAGAGTTGTGGCGTCAATATATGTGAAACATAGGTTTCGTTAAACAATTATTACGCATTCTTGGCGATGGCTTTCTATCATCCCCTGAGCGTGCGAATTGAGAAGTGGGAATAGTATGGAATAGCAGCGAGAGAGTTGGTGCAATAGATAGCTTGAGTAGGATTTAGATTAGAATCATAGCTGTTGCATGAATACTTGTTCTATGTCACTACTAAAACACGAAAAGACTTTTTATTTTAAAGTTCAGGTGAGGATGGATCATTCATGTTACAGAGATAGAATGAGTAAAGACAACATTTTGAAAAACAAAAATTAAGAACTGCCTCCTGCACCAAATATACAGAGAGACATAAAATTAAGATGGTGTGGCCATCTCATGAGAATGGAGCCCGATCATTTACCACTACGCACCAACAACAGTAGAAGACCTGGTTTGAGAGCACAGAGGAAACTAAAAGGTAGATTTGTAGACAACATCACAGACATCCTTCAGCAACACGTTCTCACACCAGCTATGCCACACACGTGGCTAAAGAGCGCATACTTCATCTCCCCACGACGCTTCACGGCAACAGTAGATGAAACCAATAAGTGAAAGCTGTCGTAGATTTTAGATAGGAGTATTAAGACTTGGGTTAGGTCCCTTCTGAATAGGTTGGAATGAGTGATAGATACCGTGAGAGCTGGTGAAAAAAAAACAATAGAATTTCCCACACGTGAGATGATAGAATGTGATATAGAAGCTGTCTTTGAGAATCGAGATAATCTTCTCTCTCTCACCTATCTTCTACGACCGCTTTTAAAGGCGTCAGACAGTCTAAACACAGATATATATATATTAATATATCTCTATCTACTCACGGGCACGCACATATACGTGCCGACAGTTAAAACACACAGACGTGGGAATCTATAACAATGAATTTATATGTATTTGAACGAGCTGACCAACGCACTGATTTGTTCAAGAGAGATATTTTAATTATCATATCAAAATTTCTCACAACACCAAAAATTTACATCAAGGAAAACATATACAAATAGTCATAAAATTTAAGAAAATGCTACAAGGATGATAGCCCGTTAGAATCTTACTCTAGGTTTAGCCCACAGCCCCGTTAAGAGAACAGATGATGGCCCAAAGAGTTATAGATACGTAGGGTTGAGGCTAAGAGGTTTCTTTCTTCTCGTAAATGTATGGACAGAGTTGAATAATCTGATTTAGCCTAAGAAAAAGAGAAACTCTAGCCTTTGTAACAAATTCTGCAGATTAAAAAAAGTTAAGACAGCAAATGGGTGACAATAATACCCCGGTAAAACAACACTCTGACCTGTGTACCCTCATTCATTCAGCCATGGCCTTGCTCTCACATACATATACTCACAACTTTGCTCGTTGCCTCTGGGAACATAATAATTCTAGGACCTTCACACAGACCCGAAAATGCAGTCCTTGACCAAGAAATCCCCAGTTCCAAAAGACGTACTAAACTCTCAGGGAACGATTCCTTGGGTGTTCTAATTTTTCGAATGTCTGATTAGGTCACATAAAATAATGTCCAGGCACGAAAGTTAGCAGAGCACAATGTCATTAGCTTTGGTTTCTAGAATTTAAGGAATGACAGATCGGTGTCTTCTTTCAGGCAGGTACTATATTTGGTCACCACAATACTAGTCACAATCTCTGTCGGAATCTTAATATTCTTCTAATATTCTCGCCGCCAGGCAGCATGTACATTTAAATTTGTGGAGCAATATGAACTGGCTCAAAAGCCCAATATATATTTCTAGTCTTTAGGAACCGTTAGTGGGATTGCTATTACTGTCTCTCTCTGATGGCTTATGCACGGTCAGACCCGTGTTACTTGAAACAAAAAAACCCACGTGGTTAAAGATAGGAAATGTCTATGCTTCTCACAAATATGTCTCTCAGGCTACTAAACGCTGGCAAGTTGGGTACCACCGTTTCACTATATAAAAGAAAGAACACATATCAAATAATTTACATATATGTACTCAATATAACTTACATTTAAAACCGCAAGCCTACAGCTTGACTTATTATTTAAACTTCCGGTGAAATAAGTTATATAAAATCAATCATCATGAATTCAGGAATATCTGCGTATTCCGTCACTATTCACTGATGTCGCATCTAGCATTTTATAAGTTTGACATAAAATATTCTCGACTGAGTATTAGCCGTTAAATTAAATTCCTTATAGCTACTAGTTTTAGTAAGCTAAAGATATAATTTATTATGTATTTCCACTGTATGCGTCACTAGAAAAATCATACAAACTATACTGAATCACATTAAAAACGCACCACCTGTATAATCTAGGAACAGAGTGTGAAATGTAAATATAAGTGTGTACAAGTTTACATATTTGGAATCTTTATTCATTTTCCTATGAATCCATGCTGGTCATTAATTTGTACATTTGATTGTTATGAAATTCATTGCATTCTGTGCAGGCAAGGGAGAAAACCAAAAATACAAAAAAATGCACGTGCGTTATCCTGCTGGAGAAGCTGCAAGTCTGGATAAATTGTGAACGCAGGAGCAACCAGTGCATCCAGAACCTCATCTCGATATGTCACAGCATTAACATTTCCACGGAAGACGTGAAGAGGCAAGCGATGGTGAAAACTGAATGCTCCCCAAATGTGAATACTGCCACCTCGAAATCGGTTGACACAGCAATCTGCAAAGCGCTCTTCACACCGTCGCTAAATCCGCATACGTCCATCTGCAAAGGATATTTTGAATCTGTTCTCGTCTGTGGCATTCCACTGCAGTCTAGTCCATCTGATATGTTGATCTGCCCATTGCAGGCGCTGCTAACGATGTCTATGAGTCAAGTTTGGCCCAACATAAGGTCGTCTTGCAGTAAGGCCTGTATCTCTGAGTCGTCGTATGACTGACATTCGAGAGACTTGCCCATGTCTACCCACTATTGCTCTTGCTGTTTGACTAGCCGGGAGAGTACGATTCCTTAGGTGACTCAGCACAATATGACGATCTTGCGCAGGGGTAGTAACTCGTGGTTGGCCACTCCGAAGTCTATCCCGGGCACTGCCAGTGGTTCCGTAACGTTCATTGAGACGTACAATAGTGCTGTGGGGCAATTCATCCTTCTGGCAATGGCCCGCGAGCTTATTCCGGTCTCCAACATACCAATGGCTCGTTGGCGGTCGTTTTCAGATAGTCGTGGCATTTCAAGCATACGTACTGGGTGTTTTGTCTCAACGGCCTTTTTATACCGAGTATACTGCCACAACGCGTACACATTTTCAGGGTCATAGCTGTTGGGAATCGTGTTGCACGTGTAACTTTCATCGTTTTCATGTAGTCTGTACACACACCCGTGGGTTGAATCTTGCACTTTCCATTCCAGCAGCCATTCGCTCTCTACCTCATGGCAAACACGGGGAAAATCCATTCCCACACTTTTTTTTGCCAGCTTCTCGGCATCAGTATATATAATAGTGGTGCGTTTTTAATGTGCTTCAGTATATAAATTAAGCACTCTGGACACAGAACTAGTTTAGAATGAAATAGGCGATTTTAACACTAAATCACTTTCCAAAATACTAGATATCTATTTTATTAATCTCACCACAGCACTACGGTAACGCCACGACTAGGATAATTCACTAGATAGGTATTTAGAAGCTCGTCACAAATCTGACGAGAACTATGAAATTTGCTATACAAGCTTCATTCGCTAAGCACGTGTGTTCCGTCTACTGGAGATGTTGGAGACTGAAATGAAATCAGATTTCAGCTCCTGGGTGGATATTTGAAACCAGGGGCAAACAATCCCACATTTTCTCAAACTCCGAAATCATCTCCCCTTTCCCGTGTAAAACACCTTACGTTTAACATTACCATTACTAGACGTCTTACATAACTGACACTTCTGCATTTCCGCACCTCGCGCTGACCCGGCCAACAGTGAGCCGTGTCAGCTGGGATTTCCAGACGACAGATGTCTGAAACTGCGACTATAAGGTGTAAATATTCGCTCCTGCTTAAGCGTTTGGCCGATGCAACTACTTGTTGACCGTTGAAAATGCAGACGGATGTCGGCTCTCTCCTAGCATTCTCACGCGTTTACGTCGAGAATCTAACTCAGGAGTGTCGTGTCATCTGAAGGTGCAGACCCAAGTCGGCTCGATGTCTGAGATGGACTGCAACTAAATCGCACTTCACGTCTGACTGACATCTATGTAATATAATTATCCGCATCCCAGTAAAATGAGAAAAAAACCCCGGTAAAGTTTTTAGCATACTGAAGAAAAAATATTTTTCGCAAACGAGTGAACTCCGGGCAAACCCATAGATGCTCAGTCTCCCTCAGTATATGCCGAAGTGTGTGAATGCTAACTGTTCCTGTAGCACGCTAGTTGTATACATGATGGATGCATCCTCTCATACGTCCATCTCTGCTAGCCTTACGGTTGATGCCATATTCCAACAGACTTAACCTTGATGATTCATCTATTGCAGTGTTATTCTCTAACTGGTGATCATTAATTGTTTTCAGTACCGTATCTCTCCCTTATCCGTATCCAGTGTCCCCACTGTGGGTGCTCTTGAAGCTAGTCTGTCAGCTCTCTCATTACCACGTACCCCTGCATGACCAGGACAGTAGATCCACACCAGCTACTGCAGATTCCAAGCTTCTATGAACGTTTTCCATTCATGCCTTAGCCAACCATTTTGAACCTTTCAAAGCATGGACTCAGTGTCTGACACAATGACTGCTTTTGTTAATGAAGTTTCAGTTAGACACCTTAAGGCTGAATGAAAGACAACACCATTTATGGAGCCTTGGTTATGTATTGGAAATCGTGCAACTGACGAAAACTCAGTTTTCAAAAATGGACATCGAGTATTGACACATTAACTAGCATATAGTATATTTTGTAGTTGGTCAACGATTGGTGGGTTTTGAAAATACAAATAAGCGTGTATAAACATATTGAATATTTATGCTTCTTTGTTTATTTTTTATTTATTAATTTGCAATTCATTAAGTCTTTCTTTCTTGCTTTAATTTTATAAATTTTCTTGTTTTATATTTTATTTTGTAAAATAGAACTCACATTGATGCATTTTTTTGTTTCGTTGTAGCTTTAGTTCGATGTTAAGTTAGGGAAAAAATGTCAATATTTGACAATCTGTTGTTAAAAGATTCGAATGACACCACAATATGAGGTGCGAATTTAAACATTTATAACAAACAGAATGCAAATTACTGTGTAGTGTCAAGCATCGATTACAATTTGTCACCCCGTCGAAAAGCCTGGGTCGCCATTTTGTTCCGACTTCTGCCATTAAAATTATACAATCAAGGCGCACCGCCCTTGGTAATTGCTTAACGGTGTAAAGGAGACATAATCACCCATTGTGTAAATTTCGAAGTGTCGTAGTGTAACTCCGGGACTTCCTTTTTCAATCGTTGACAGACTCGTATGACACCGGTTCGCCATTTTCGCTCATGAAATTCTCATGTTTGGTTAAAGTTCTTCCTCCATACAGCTGTATTTTTTTTAAACATCATCGATTTATTCATCAACCTACAACTCTCCCCCTGCAGAGCAGGGCTTCATGAAATGCATGTCAAGCCTCCTTGTCCATTGCCATCCGATCAAAATTCTTCCATGTTTTTTTAAATCCTTTTAAGATCTGTCTTGATGTCCATTTGCCGGAAGAAGAAAAAGAAGAAGTATTTAAATATGAAAAAATAACTATAATAATAACCACATATTTGACATAGTGTGTGTGTGTGTGTGTGTTTAGCCTGTGTGTGTGTGTTTTTTTTTTAATTGAATGCGATAAATTCTTGATTTCTCTTCATATGTAGCCTTGTCTTCTGTGTGTGGTTTCCTTCTTCCATCTTTGGCAAGTTTATCTGCCTTCTCATTTTCATCTGTCTTTCAGTTGGCAGGGATACACTATACTTTCCAATTTTTTTTTGAATTTATAGCTCTCTTCTCAGTGCCCCTGGTAAAATTCGCTCGTGAAGCCTGCCTGAGCCACAAATGGATGAGGTCCAGTGTGGTTTACGAGCAAACTGAAGTACTCAAGACCTTAACTTCACACTCAGACAGCTGAGTGGAAAGGCCCTTGAGAATAAAGATGATGTATCTTTGTTTCTTGGATCTAAAGAAGGCGTTTGAAAAGTTCCACTGGAGCTAACTCTGGGATTGCTTGCCAAAGAAGAACATTCTAGTTCCTTTGATCCATGCTAAACAGGGCTTCTACAAGAGTTGCAGAAATTATGTGAGGACGGCAAACCATAAGTCAGATGAGTTCAGGACCACCACAGGTGTAAGAGTGTGATATTCTGTCACCTTATTTTTTTCGTACCCCTCATGGACGATGTCATAAAAGAATGTACGGAGAGGACAAGAAAGTATTCAGTGGGGTACTGGAAGATGAGACATGTGTGCATTTCAGATCATTCATTTGCCGATGATGTTGCCTTGATTGCTAAATCAGAGGCACATCTTCAATCCAATCTGAAAGTCTAGAAGGAAGAGCTGGAGAAGAGAGGGATGGTCATCAGCAGCTCCAAAACAAAAACCATGTTGATATCATAAGAGGATAGAAGGCATCGGATTAATTTAAGAAAACATGTCCTAGAGCACGTCAACCACTTTAAATACCTCGGATGTGTCATAGACTGAAAGGGAGGCATCAAAGAAGATTTGGCTACCCGAAGAACAGCAGCTGGGAGACTTTTCCAGGCCATAAATCGAGGATCCCTCAGTAAAAGAAAAGTTGGCAAGAAGACGAGATGGCTATATACCGCCCCCTCTATGTTCCAGTCTTGACCTATGGATGTGAGACATGGGCAATGACTACAACCCACAAAAGCCAGCTCGAAACCTCAGAAATGAGGTATCTGAGAAAGGTGGTTGAAGTAACAAGAAGAGAAACGGTCTGCAACTAGACGATACAGCAAGATTTCAAAATTCAGCCCCTGCAGACCCATGTAGAACAGTCCCAACTACGATGGTGTGGCCATGTCGGCAGAATGGGAGGATATCGGCTACTACAACAAGTACGAGAATCTAAGCTCCAGGGATCCAGGCCAACCCAGAGTCCGCTGGGAGGACAACATTAGACAATCTCTATAGGAACGAGGACTAGATTGGAATCAGGCCAGAAGGAAGACAGCTGATAGGATAGTTGACGCGATCTGACAAGCCTCTACATCCCAGGGTAGGAAAGGAACGACCAAGAAAGTAAGTTAGTGAATTCATAGCTAGTTTCCATTCGTGTTTCTGCCAGGATGTCTAATTGATTGGTTTTATTGTTCCTGAGCCGCGAGTTGTTCGATCTGCCTCTATTTCTGTTACCCTTGAAGAATCCAGAAAAAGTACCACCATGTAATGCTATCAACTGCTTTCTTCCCCGTGTATGCTGCCCAATATCAGAGTCTTTTCCTCACCTACTGTTTGTCTGATATTTGTCTGCTCTTGACCTACATTTCAACATTCCCGATCTTCTCTTACAATTTTTATCCTTTTATTCTTAATATATCCGATGTCATCATGACCCTTCAGCTCCCTAAAGAACATAGGCCTTCAACAATCTTATAACCAGCTCATTTCGTGGAAAAGCTTTACGGAGATTCAAATAGCCTCAAACTGACTACTGCTTTCTTTGAGAACATTCAAGTGGACGTCTGAGAGTGTAAGATGAAGAAGATACCTAGTCTTCCTGTCACGTATCATCAGCTCACTGTCTTACCGTGTCTTCTTCATCCCCTTCATGTCTGTCTTCAGTTGTCTTCTCCACGTATTCTCTGGGGTCTATCTCTGTCTCTCTTGACCTGTGGATTCCAGAAAAAAAGAATTGCCTGGTAACGCTATCAACAGGGTTCCCAATGTGTATCGTATCCATCTCCAGATTCTTCTCATTTATGTTCCACTGGCACTTGTCTGATCCGATCTCAGCAATAATTTATATTCTCATTTGCTTTCCTCAACCCAAGTCTGTTCCCAGCCTACAAGCAAGGCAGCAGGTGGCTAGACACGTAAGTTCTCATTCTCCTAGATGGGTTACTACCCAAGTCTTACGAGCATTATCTGCTCAGATGATTCTAGTTTTAGAGACCAGCCATACCCTCTTCTGTTTGTTAAAAACTTCCAGCTACGAGAAGACGAGGCGCTAGGCTTTTTCTGTAAGAGATCATATCGTAAGCACACCTTCCGGCCATAAGTGACATGAAGTTAAAAGTTCATCCTCCATTCCACTCCTGGCCATGACAGTGATTGTGACTTGTCATAGAAATAAAACAATGAATTCAAACAAGTAAATGTACAGTGGATACCTGCCCATTGCAGTAAATGTGGAAATGAGAAGGCAGATAAACTTGCCAAGGAAGGAAAACCCAAGGAGAAGACATTGCTACATATGAAGAGATAAAAGCATTAATCAGAAATAACTATAGAGGAAAAGGGCATAAGGAACACTCAGACTCCGATACTGCAGAACCAAATAAACTGTACAACAGACTATACCACCTGTACAATAAGAATACCACCTGTACAACAGATCAAATACCACGTGACTCAAATTGTACAACAGACTCACATAACAGACTCGAATACCGCCTGTACAACAGACTCACATACCACCTGTACAACAGACTCAAATACCACCTGTACAACAGACTCAAATACCACCTGTACAACAGACTCAAATACCACCTGTACAATAGACTCCAATACCACCTGTACAACAGACTCAAATACCACCTGTACAACAGACTCAAATACCATCTGTACAACAGACTCACATACCACCTGTACAACAGACTCAAATACCACCTGTACAACAGACTCAAATACCACCTGTACAACAGACTCAAATACCACCTGTACAACAGACTCAAATACCACCTGTACAATAGACTCCAATACCACCTGTACAACAGACTCAAATACCACCTGTACAACAGACTCAAATACCACCTGTACAACAGACTCAAATACCACCTGTACAACAGACTCAAATACCACCTGTACAACAGACTCAAATACCACCTGTACACCAGACTCAAAATACCACCCACCTGTACAACAGTGTACAACAGACTCAAAAATACCATCTGTACAACAGACTCAATACCATACCACCTGTACAACAGACTCAAATACCACCTGTACAACAGACTCAAAATACCACCTGTACAACAGACTCAAATACCACGTGTACAACTGACTCGAATACCACCTGTACAATAGACGGCAATACCACCTGTACAACAGACTCAAATACCACCTGTACAACAGACTCAAATACCACCTGTACAACAGACTCAAATACCACCTGTACAACAGACTCAAATACCACCTGTACAACAGACTCAAATACCACCTGTACAACAGACTCAAATACCACCTGTACAACAGGCTCAAATACCCCCTGTACAACAGACTCAAATACAACCTGTCCAACAGACCCAAATACCACCTGTACAACAGCCTCAAATACCACCTGTACAACAGAATCATATACCACCTGTACAACAGACTCAAATACCACCTGTACAACAGACTCAAATACCACCTGTACAACAATACCATCTGTACAATAGACTCCAATACCACCTGTACAACAGACTCAAATACCACCTGTACAACAGACTCAAAAATACCACATACCACCTGTACAACAGACTCAAATACCACCTGTACAACAGACTCAATACCACCTGTACAACAGACTCCACCTGTACAACAGGACTCAAATAATACTCACACCTGTACAACAACTCAATACCACCTGTACAACAGACTCAAATACCACCTGTACAACAGACTCCAATACCACCTGTAGACTCAATTACCAACAGACTCAAATACCACCTGTACAACAGACTCAAATACCACCTGTACAACAGACTCAAATACCACCTGTACAACAGACTCAAATACCACCTGTACAACAGACTCCAATACCACCTGTACAATAGACTCCAATACCACCTGTACAACAGACTCAAATACCACCTGTACAACAGACTCAAATACCATCTGTACAACAGACTTACATACCACCTGTACAACAGACTCAAATACCACCTGTACAACAGACTCAAATACCACCTGTACAACAGACTCAAATACCACCTGTACAACAGACTCAAATACCACCTGTACAACAGACTCAAATACCACCTGTACAACAGACTCAAATACTGTACAAAGACTCAAACCACCTGTACAACAGACTCAAATACCACTGTTACAATAGACTCAAATACCACCTGTACAACAGCTGTACAACAGACTCCAATACCAACTGTACAACAGGACTTTCAATCTGTTACAACAGACTCAAATACCACCTGGGACTCAAATACCATCTGTACAACAGCATACCTCCTGTACCGTCAAATACCACATGTACAACAGACTCAAATATCACCTGTACAACAGACTCAAATACCACCTGTACAACAGGCTCAAATACCACCTGTACAACAAACTCAAATATTCCCACATCAGACTCAAATACATGTACAAAGACTCATTAAACCTTACAACAGGACTCAAATACCATTACAAACTGAAATTATGTGCCTATGTTTTCAATGGGTTAAGAATTGGGAGCGCAGGCCCGTCTAACATTCTGCCCTTCCATTCTCACTTATCTTCCATACTATACCCTGTCATTCCCACATGTTACTTTAAGCATTAAATTAAAGGCATTAAACATTATAAAGGTTATATAACACCATACAATGACATTACCCAATCATAATTAAAATAAAGTATTTTTTTAAGCAATGACAATTAAAAAAAAACACAAACAAACAAACAAATCCAAAACATCTATACAGTAAATCAGACAATAATTCGAGTATGATCACAAAGGGGTAGTATAGAATCGGAACTTCTGAAATATTTGAACAGTCTGCTATTGAGTGAGTATGAACACTTTGTTTTTCTTTGCTCTCCCTAACTCAAGAGCAGAATCAGATAGAACGAACGAACGGACGTACGAACTTTATCTTCAAATGGTTTAGAATTGGGTACGCAGGCCTATCTAACACTCTGCCCATACTATCTCTCCTGCTGACCAAATATACAAACTGAGTGACAGCCTGTCCGCTTTCGTGGGACCAAAGGCGCTAGCTCCAGAAGAGTGTCTTACATGTAGATCCTTCAAGATGAGGGAATAAGCCTACAAAACTTTCCTCGGTGGCGCTAAACGTTGGTGACCTCTAATTGCGTGAGGGGGGCTTGAACTCTGTATTTATCTCCGGTTTACCAAATGAATAGGCTGAGTGTCAGTCTGTCCGCTTTCGTGGGACCAAATGAAATAGCTCCAATGTCTTTACGTAAATATATACTCCATGGGTGATGGAATTAACCTGTAAATCCAATGTAGGCGCTAAACGTTGGTGCCCCTAATTGCGCGAGGGGGACTGGAACTCTGTATTTATCTCCGGTTTACCAAATGAACAGGCAGAGTGTCAGTTTCGTGGGACCAAATGAAATAGCTCCAATGTCTTTACGTAAATATATACTCCATGGGTGATGGAATTAACCTGTAAATCCAATGTAGGCGCTAAACGTTGGTGCCCCTAATTGCGCGAGGGGGACTGCAACTCTGTCTATTTCTCCTGCTGACCAAATAAACAAACTGAGCGACAGCCTGTCCGCTTTCGTGGGACGAAAGGCGCTAGCTCCAGAAAAGTGTCTTACACGTAGATCCTTCAAGGTGAGGGAATAAGCCTACAAAGCTTTCCTCGGTGGTGCTAAACGTTGGTGACCCCTAATTGCGTGAGGGGGGCTGGAACTCTGTCTATCTTTGGCTGGCCGCTCCTAAGTGTGAGGTTCTACATAACCCAGAAATACACCAGACGAAGTTACTTGAGGACAAAGAGTCCCAGGCGCTCTTATCCGGCGCTATTGCTTGCTTGACATTAAATCCGGTTTAGGCTGGTTTGACTGTGGTTGACTGAGTGCCCCGTTTAGGCACACAAAGGCTGGTGATTGAAATTCTGCTATAGATCCTGAGCTGATTGATATGCTGGAAGCCGCCATGCTCTGACTGGCGCTAAATAGGCGAGTAGGAGACTACTACTGCAACCGATGATTTCAGATTTAGCGTTGGCTCGTTACACTACGTGAGCTTAACTTCCGTGAGAGGGAAATGGCGTTGACAAAAGACGGGTTTTGGATCAGGTAGGGGGTTTGACGACTCGTGATTGCTAGCTGTATTCAGAATCCCTCTAGAACGAAGAGAATGTGACATTCTTCGCCTGACTGGAGACTTGACTCTAGCAATTCGGTATCCCTGAAACCCGAAAAATGACTAGAGATAGGCTTTAACATTTAGTTCTGTGTTAAAGTCTGCCTTATCTCATGATGGTCCATCTCGGGCAAGGAAAATATTCACGAGTCTGTTAGTCTATTAAGACTAACCAGATTTATAGTTACAAACAACGCTACCCGGGACACCTGCATAGCCTGATTCTACAGATGTATCGGCGTAATGCGTAATAAAGAGTAAGACAGAGGTTTCTCTGGAGACTACATCAAAGACAACAGACCCCGTGCGAAAGTTCCCCAGATCGGCGATGCATAATATTATGGTCAGGGGCCACAACAAATCTCTCCTGAATTGAAGATCAAACTCGTTTACCGACCGCAGAAGATTGGTCCCTGCTAACGAGCCGTGTCTTCACAGAAACCGTCTTTCGCTCGTTCGAACACTTTAAGCGTAACAGAAATGTTTCTCTGGTCAAACGAACACCAGGTGCGCTGATGTAACGTTATCTGACCGTTGAAGGCCAGAACGTAAACAAAGCGCGGGGTGGGTCTGCGAAGGGGGAAATTGCAGGTAGAATATGAAAATACAAAATGTCAAGGAAACCCGAACATTAAAAAGTAATAACATATGGAACGGAATGGTAAAATAAATTAACAGTCACTGTGACACAGCCTGTTCCCAGGACCACCACGTGGAGGTGGAGTAGGGTCTTGGACAGCTCTGGTTCGCTGACCCTGATGCAAGCAGTCAAGCTATGGGTCGCTGACAGTCACGAATGCCAAGCATTGGAAGTCGTCAATAGCGGTCGTTGAAAAAGAGGCAGTGGAAAATCGTTTTAAGTGTGCATGTGTGTGTGTGAGTGTGAGTGTGTGTGTGTGTGTGTGTGTGTGTGTGTGTGTGTGTGTGTGTGTGTGTGTGTGTGTGTGTGTGTGTGTGTGTGTGTGTGTGTGTGTGTGTGTGTGTGAGCGATGGGTACTTTATTTTCCACTGGGAATAATTTACAAACCGGGAACATCCTTTTCTTTAACATTATTGAAGTCAAGTTTAATTTTGCTCCATTCATCTTGAGAAATTGAATAAGTAAGCCTAATAATATATGGGTGCAAGTATAAATGTCTATGTGAACGAATATATACAGTAGTATTTGCGTGTATGTGTGCCAGTGAAAGTGTAAGTTTTGAGTATTTATATGTATTATTCAAAGTACTCTCCTTGTATTCCATTTTGCTAAATGCGCAGGGTTTGTATAATTGAAAAAAAAAAAAATGTACATCGTAAGTAATTAAAAAAAATATATATTAACAAAATCAAAACAAATTTTTAGATGGGCAAAATTGATCTTACATTTTCAATAAATTGATTTTGGAAAAAAAAAAAAGTAGAGGCGCATCCCATGTGTGTCTAATTAATTATTAAACGTTAATGCTTTTGTCTTTGTTATGTCGCGTACTCATTTTTTATTCTCTCAGAAGTTAGTTTTATTTTATTTTATTTTTATTTTTTGGTTCAATTTTAATTTTCTATACTTTTATTTGGATGTCTTTCTCTGTTTTCAGTATGTTATGTCCTGTTAAATCGGCAAACTGTATTTATTTTCTACTGTTAGTTTGTTTTTTATTTACTTAATGTTTTATTATTGGCGTTCTGTTCATTGCCTGTAACTAGACCTGCCTAATTATTAAGTTGTATTTCTTTAAGATGTCCGTCACACTTTCAGTCCAGCTTCTTCTGGTCCTCCAGTTTAACCCTGATAAGATGTCCGTCACACTTTCAGTCCAGTTTCTTCTGGTCCTCCAGTTTAACTCTGATAAGATGTCCGTCACACTTTCAGTCCAGTTTCTTCTGGTCCTCCAGTTTAACCCTGATAAGATGTCCGTCACACTTTCAGTCCAGTTTCTTCTGGTCCTCCAATTTAACCCTGATAAGATGTCCGTCACACTTTCAGTCCAGTTTCTTCTGGTCCTCCAGTTTAACCCTGGTAACCCACACTAGTTCCTGTGGGTTTGTATTGGTTTGGTTTTTATGGACTATCTTTATTGTCCGTTAGGAGCGCCAAGGACAAAACTGTCGAGAAGAATGTGAGGTTGTGCGTGACAATGATAACCTCTTCATTTTAAATAAATTGTAAGACCACGTGAGCTGATACAGGCTTCCTAATAAGGCGGCCAATTGAAGTGGACGCCCCATGCTCTGAATGGAGCTCCGAATGAAGTTAAAAATGAGACACTATTTTTGTGATGCCTAGTTGGGAGAGAGGATAGTAACGATTCGCTCCCGTAGCTTGGCGGTGATGTCGTTCGGAATATCCTGGTTTGGATTCCCGGTAAGCCCATCACTTCTGTTGCTTTTCTGTTGTCTCGTCTTCTACGTGTTTATTTCTCACAAGTGCCTCAAAAAGTTCCGTGAGGACGTTCATTTTTTTGTCCTATTAATTGTGTCTTTCACTCTGACGTTACATATCCGCCCAGCTGTGTAGAGTGAATACATCGTAGCAAGATATCCAACCAAAGCAATTATATTTCTTGTTAATACAATCTCCCAACTCTTGGCTTCTCACTCATTTCGTTCAAATTTAACCCTTAACCTGCAATATCCGGTCATCGGTGCAGCAATCCTGCGCAGAGTTACAGGAAACGCACATCATGTGCAGTCTAGTGCATTACCATCAAACACGGTCGACCATTTTTCTAACTTCCGGTACGCGGCAATTCATTTTCCATTAAATTACAGGTTTTTTTTTAAAATGACAGACATCCTTCTCCCCCTCTCAGCCCCGCCCATGAGCCAGGAATTGACGCAGAAGTTGATCAAAGTATTTATGTCTACCATTATTGATGTGATCCGTAATCATATTTATACCATTCCTTAAGTTTATGTTTTATGATAATGTGTACAGGGTGATTGAAAAATCACTCCCAATTTTTGAAATTGTATAGCCTCGCTTATATCTACTGTATATTCACGATACAAATATCAAAATAATGAGAATTTGACAAACGTTTTATTTATTTGTTATATTTTCAGAAACAAAATAAAATTGCAAATGGCCTTTACCAAAGAAAAGAGAAAATTGTCGTCTGCTGTGAAGTCACGTGCTCATCAGAACAGTTTCAAGTTGAACTATATGTTAGTGTGATAAATCATTTTATGTAATGAAACAGCATTTAGTGTTATTTATTATATATATAAGTATATAAACCAATAAAACGGTATTGAATCAGTTCTACAAATTAACGGTTCACATGAAACAAGGGACTTTTCGGGTTTTACCCTTCGTCAGCCACAGTTACAAACAGGTGACAAGGACAAGAATTACATATAGGTACTACAAAAACATACGATGATGAGAAACATACACCAAATGAGCGATACAAGCAGATGGGAAAAAGTAAACATCCACAGTGATGAGCGAAAAAAGAGCAAATATAATGCAAGAAAATCGTAAAACCTGAAAGAAATATCGAAACAAGAAAGTAAATAATCAACGAAACGAAAAAAAAGAGAATGAACAAAACTTTGGAACAAGTTAAAGGTCACTTAGCTAGATCCGTAGATGCTTGGAATAGAACATTGATGTAGCTTGTCCAAGAAATCGTCTAAGGAAGTGACGTATAAGAAGGCGACAATTTAAAAAGATACAAAAGGATATGAAACGAACCAACACAAAAACATAAGAAGATAGATCGAAAAAAACAACGAATAAAGAAGAACGAAACGTCCCTTGTTTCACGTGAACCGTTAATTTGTAGAACTGATTCAATACCGTTTTATTGGTTTATATACTTATATATATATTCCTTACCAGTTTTACAGCATTATGACACATGTAAATTATTTTGGTGCAAGTGGAGATATACAAATTTATGAATACCGAGTGATTACGGTAAAACTTGTGATAATAAACCGTAGGATACAGGCCTCCCGAAGCCCCTTAGAAATACGAGGTATTCAAAAAAGAGTTTTAGCAGTCGATTACAAAAGTGAAAATTCTTTAAGTTAAGAAGATGGAGTTTTCTGTCAAAAAATAAAAGAAAAATCAACAAAAGGATAGTTCTTGGGAGTCACAACCCGAGTACGCCTGTTGCCCTAGAGTGTAGAGAAAGTAAAAGGCTGAAAATTTCTGACGGAGGGGTATATTTCTGATGATCAAATGTTGTTAATGCATTCGAAATACAAGGTGTTTCAAAATTATGTAAACACAATTTAAAAATGTGTAGTTCATGAACAACATTTATCATTTTCATTTTCTTTATCACATTATAAAGCTAAGATTGGCTGATGTGATTTAATTTTCTTTATCACATTATAAAGCTAAGATTGGCTGATGTGATTTAATTTTCTTTATCACATTATAAAGCTAAGATTGGCTGATGTGAACAGGTAATGTAAGATTTCTAAAATATTGTCTATCTATCTTTCTCTTGGTTTTCCCCATGCTATGACACCACATCTTCTATTGTTGTAGGCTCCTAGTGTTAACTGATCGTGATCCATTCCTGTAGCAGGTATATTAAGGTACTCTGCCCATCTACATCATAGGAGCCTGATACTTTACTTTGTCATTTTTGGCTCCTGCCTTTGCCAGTCTATCAGCTACTTCATTCAATGTGATGTCGATGTGGCCAGGTATCCATTGCATGCAGATTTCTGTTCCATACAAGTTCATAATTTTGTGGCATATTTCTTGAACTTTCTGGATAGTATTGACTGAGTTGGTTTTCCAGTTTTCCATTGCCAAAAGCACAGCCTGCGAGTCTGAGAAGACTACAACATTATTTGGTCCTATTTCATTTGACTCAAATAATTCAAAGATTCTAGTTAAAGTTTTGTGAATAGCGACTACTTCTGCTTCGTAGTTTCTGCACCAGGTACCACAGCGGCCTACAAATGTATTGGGTGAGATTATTATGGCCCCATATCCAGTATTTATGGATGCTTTAAAAGCTGTTCCGTCTGTGTATGTGTGGTAGGTTTAGATGTTATGAATGTTGGTGTTGTATGTAATTTGTAACTGAATGAGGTCAAGCTGTGAAGGCCCCTGAGTCTAACAATTTATGGGGTGTGTTCTCAGGGTACCTTTCTGCTACCACCCTAAGATCTCACTCAGAGGTATATTTTACTCTTAGAATAAATGATGACTACGTCTAACTGTCTAGGGTAATGTAAGTGTGGTGTGATGGTAACCCAATACACAAACACACACACACACACAAATATTAAATTCTATGATCAACTCAACTAACTCAGTGTTTTAAATTTGGTATTTAACTAATCTTTTTACAATTTATTTAGTCCTGAACCTAATATTATTTTGGTCAGGACTATCAAAATCAAATGAAATCAATTTATATATATATATATATATATATATATATATATATATATATATATATATTTTTATATACATATATATATATATATATATATATATATATATATACACAAGTTCAATTAAACAAAAGTGACAATCTGTCCAAGCACATAATTTAAATTCTAATAATGGATTTAATATATCTATACTACTGTTTAACTGGTACTAGATGGTGGGTTGGGGTTTTTACATCATCCCCTGTCTTTATTCACAAATATTCTATTCACTTTAGTGGGTGGAAATAGATTTTATTTTAGATTATTATGTTATTGTATGGTGGATAGTTGATGAATAGTTCCGTGCCAGGGCTTATGCACTTATCTGGCACGTGAATCTAGATGATAGTTGTCTTTCCGGCCAACGGCCACTGTCTCAATCTTCCTTGGGGCAATCTTGGTAGAGAGCGTGTACCAAGACTACAGTTCCAGTGGTAGAGAGCTTGTACCATTACAGCAACTGTACTTTCTCACTGATTATTATAGTCAGGAAGCTGGCACTAGCGTAGTGCCAGTAAAAAAACCCTGCAACATGAAGATTATGATTTGTCTTAACATAATATCTAATCCACAAACTTCACAATTAATAATACTTTCAAAATAAAAGAACAGGGTCAGATCTCTCTGACCAACCCAGCTCATCCAATCTAGATTGATGGAACACTTTGTACCAGTTTTCTTTTTCCTCTCTTCTAATGGCTGCAACACCTCTGCCATTGTCCTTGATCTTTTTCCATAAAATATGATGGGTGATATGATCCTTGCTGACAACCTATGTAATCTTTTGGTTCTACATCTCTTGTAGTTTGTTATATGATGGATCAACCTCTAGACCCTGCATAAGTCTGCAAGGGACCTATGTACTTACAGTCGTAAAATATTTTTCATATGGCAGTATCTCACACTCAAATTGTTAAATAAAATATTAATAATTTCGTTCTTACCACAAATTCAATGAAATACACACAGATACGATGATTTTGGCACAAATTTAGCTGTGCCGCTGCTAGACTATGACTGCTTTTCTTTATTATATGGTGAAGCAAGTCAAACTTCTGGTCTATCAATCGACCTGTTTAAGGGAACGTTTTTATTCGAATGGCGTCCAGCCTTCCAATTTTTTTCTCAATATCCCCTACGCTGGCCAATAGAAATCGGCGTCTATCAAATTTTGAATTCAAAGTAAAAAAACAAAACTCCAAACAAATAGGTGTTCCGCTGTCGGTCGGTCCATCCGATCTTGGCATTACAGCTAAAAATAGGCTTGATTTTTGGGCTAACAAATATTCAATTCCATCTCTCACTTACTCCTAGATTTCCCCACTTGGTTTTGTCTTACCCTCTTCTGCCTCTTTTCAAATACATGTTCAAAAAATATGTTATGGATAAGATAAGCAGGCATGAGTCCGTTCGTCAGTCTGTCCGAACATATTTATTATTTTGATGATATCTTCGTTAATAATGGGGCGATTTTGTAAATTAAAATATATTATTGATCAGGAGATCCTATTCCACAAAACTATCTAGGTTTTATGGTCCTAAGTATTATATTTCGTATTTCCATATTTTTTCCATGTTAGTCGTCAATATTATTTGAATCTAGAAATCCACCATCTTTTTCCCCTCTCTCCAACGCTTTTTTTTTCAAACTAAAACGACAATGTCTGTGTTTCGTCAGAACTTACGCTACAATACAGGAAATGAGAGCGGTGTGTGTGTTTATACGTTTCCACTGCGTGAATATAAGACGATGCAAGTATTTGCGCTGTGTCGTATTTTCAAATCTGCTAAAAGCTATCTCGCGCGTTCGTTACAATTTGTGATTCCAAACCACGCGTGCCGCTAGTAGCATTCTTCTGTCTCTCCTTTCCCTCCTCCTTCTTGTCTCTCATTCCGTCTTAGAACAAATACATCTTGACCATGTAAAAATGTTATAATTAATTCTCAAGGACAACTTAGAAAAGCTAGTACCATTCACTTTACGTTAAGGCCTGTCAAAACTGACACGATTGCGGGCGCGGGTGAAGAAGCTGATCGCAACTCCACTATTTTATTTCTACCTTATTTTGACCTTATACTCTATAATGTTTTATCTAATTTATCGATTGTATTGAGGATATCACTACAGTATGTATGGATAATATCTTCTTCATACTGACAGATGGTTTCCATCTCAAGTGTTTTTTAGCAGGGTATGTATGAGGCTTTTTTTGCCGTTGGAGACAGTAGATCACCACCAACTACTGTGCCCTGCACTCCAGGGAATGAGACAACTTATCATACCACACAACCCATCCATAGAAAATACACTTTATGGCAGCACAAAGCAGCTTGTACCAACTGCGCAGTACCACATAATGGCATCAAGGTCACCAAAAGCTGATGCTCAGTGACAATGGATTAAAGTCAAGTCAAGTCAAGTCACTTTACTTTGTCAGTAAATAAACAATACACATAAATAGGTATGTTGCAGGCAATGGTAAAACATAAAGAATTAGAAGACTAGACAACAGGAAAACAACAGAAGTGATAGTCTTACTGGAAACTCGAACCTAGGACCACCCAACGGCAACAGCGCCTCCATACTGTAGTGAATCGTGACTAATCGCCATACCAACTAGGCAACACAAACAGTGTGCTTCGTGGACAGGGGTCATTAGCCCGAGTCCTCGGCATAACTACCGCATTTAGGACCGAGGAACGACGTTACTTTTTCGGTCCACCGTTACTGTGAAGTCGGGAGAGCTGAGATTTGTGTTCTTGAACCAAGTGTATCGCACTGGCTCATGTCAGTCCGTGTTCTTGTAGGATTTATGTCATGTTGTCTATCTATCTGCATGTTGACCTGACATACCTGAAACCAGTTCTTCTAGCGTTGTAGGAAATGGGTGGTAACTTATCGGACTCCATTCTTATAACAAGTAATATTAGATACTCTACCTATTTGTACCCCAATAGCATATTTCTGGAAAATAGGGGGTGTGCAAATACTAGATTCACTGTGCCGCAGCAAGCAAACATTGAAAACTCATTAAGGATAGTTGGGCAGTGTCATTATATAACAGTAATTACTGTGATAGTTGTAACCCAGGTTCTGTGCTTGTGAAGTTATTCGTTACGTCTTGACCCTTGTGTAGCTACTCGATTAAACTAATGATGATCGTGGCCTGTCCATGTCTTTGTGTATGCTGTCTGTAATTGTATGCACCGTTCACTTTTCACTTGCCTACCTTGCTTATGTGACTGCTGAGTAATATTTAATGATCAGACAACTATGATCGACTCGAAGCTGACAACAAAATTCTTTATTGTTGGCAATAAACATATTCACAATTGGCCATCTCCATGCCTGTTTATAAAATAATAGAACATATGAGACTTCTGCGTTGACATTCATGCATAATATAATTCACTGGTCAGGAACTAGTTGATTAACTCTTGATCTCTGCTGACCACTGTAATACTCTCTACTAATCACTACTTACTAATGAGCTGTTCTCAATATATTCAATTTGGCTTCGAAGTATAAGCTGGGTCACCACCAGTGCTGAAAACTTATTCTTAGCCCCTAACTGATCTTTATAAAGTCTGCCCTATGCGTCCGACACTGGACCACTGTTTCTAACACTTGTCCTTGACTACCTGCACTTGGTTAACTATACGAGAGTTTACATACCAAGGCTTGTTCTTGAATAAACTGCTGACGCCCTACTTGACCACAGCTCGTCATGAAAACAATTTGTCGTAACATCTTGTGTCTGTCTTCTTTTCTGCACACTGCAGCAGCACCATAAACATCATGGTACCTGAGCTGGCTATAACTTTGAAGATGGTCGTTACGGTTAGTCTACGCTAACCTGCTCTCAGCTGACGACTAGAGAAGAGTGAACCCAACTCTTCAGTCAGCGCACGGACTTCCCGTGTCACTGATGACGTATATCTAAGTCCTGCTACTCAATAATTATCTCTTCTTATTCTTATCTCAGTTATCTCCTTTTCCTATTACATTACTATACCAAAAAACAAAAAAAAAACAAAAATTATTGGAAGAACTCACGCTTGTATATGATTCTAGCTAGCGAGGAGGTTATAAGTAAAGATGGTATATTTTACAGCAAGACAAAAAAAAAAAAAAAACAAAAAAAAAAAAAAACTTTGAAAACAAAAGTATTTATCTTTTCTTCCATTTTCATTCTAACGATAGCAAAGACAAAGATCATGACATTTTTTGGCTTGTTTTCTCCCTTCTTTTTTGATCCTTAGCCGCCGACTCTTAAGACAGTCAGTGACCATCACGCCTGGTGGCGTCTTGTAGGTAAAGGGTAAAGGATCCCGTTACACGCCCATTGAGGCATATTGGGAATATGGTGTTAGGCCCATATTTTCTTGACCGTCGACACACTAGGGGTGATGTGGTCAGCATCACGCCGGCGGTCTAAACCTTCCCAGAGTTGCTGTGGTACCCATTTGGGGCTGGGTCGACACAGGAGCCGTTTGTAGCCTAAAAAAATCCCACCTCATCTGGGGATCGAACCATAGACCACTGCGCTAGGAAGCCAGTGCACTAACCACTATGCTACCGCGGCGTCTTGTAGGGCAGCAACAAACTACTTCCACTTTGTTCGGTCGGCGGCCATCCTTCGTACAGTGCCCCAGCTCTGGCTCATTCTTTGCATCTCAGCCTCCACAGTTCTCCGCTAAGTTGTTTTTGGTCGGCCTCTCTTTCGCTTTCCTTCGGGGGTCCATAGCATAGCTGTTCTCGATGGCATCGGGGTTTCTTCTGAGGACATGGCCAACCCAACTCCAGCGTCTGCCAGCCATGATGGTGTGCATGTCCTCTTGGTTATTCCGAGTAAGTAGTTCTTGGTTAGTGATAATATTTCCCCCCCCCCCCCCCCTTTCTGTATAACAAATCTCATTCACTGAGGTCCCATTTATGACTTTGATCCACTGTCACTGAGCGTCAACTTTTCAGCGAGGTCCCTTTTAAAGCCCTTTACAAAAATTTCATGCCAAAGCTTCTTGTCCTGTGTCATCTGTTCTATGTTTTTCCATCTGTTCTTTATCCCGTTCTCCACGAGTTTGCCGTTCCATTCCATTTCTCCTACTGTGGGTATACCAGAACAGCACTTGCCTTGAAATAGTATCAGCATGTTTAATCAACGTGTGTCCGTTGAAATGTCAGCGGCGTCTTTTCATCTCTTCTTTCGCTGGTATTTATCGAGTTATTTCCTATGTTGTCTTAATATTACAATCCATCGATTCTGTCTTTGCAATAATTTATGACATTCTGTAAATTATTGGTTGTTGTTCTTCTTGTTTGAAAGGTTAGGTCTACCTTGGCATTTGAGTTTAATATTCTGAAGTTTGTGTTGGACATTCCGACGTTTATCTTGGAGATTCCGACGTTTATCTTGGATTTTGACATTCATGTTGGAGATTCTGACGTTAACTTGGAGATTCTGACGTTTATCTTAGAGATTCTGAGGTTTATGTTGGAGATTATGACGTTTATGTTGGAGATTCCGACGTTTATCTCGAGATTCTGACGTTTATGTTGGAGATTTGACGTTTATCTAGGAGATTCTGACGTTTATCTTGGAGATTCTGACGTTTATCTTGGAGATTCTGACGTTTGTCTTGTTTTGGACTCTTTTCATGATTATCTCTTTTTGTCAATTCTTATCGAGCAATGGAGTCACAGCTCCAGATGAACCGCTTCCTGGAGAAATTCTGCACCAAAGCACGAACACTTCTAGCAGTGGTTTCTGTAACAGTTGGTGTTACCTGGCAAGGTTGTCAGCTATAGTTACAACCTCATATAAGTTACAACCTCCTTGAGGGAGTAGTGGGCACATTCTTCCTCTGTCTCGCCAAAGATCGCCTGGAATTACACAAAGTTGTTTTATTTTGATATCCTTACATTTCCTAAGGGAACGAAAGTAACTCTTACCTTGGTATTCATTGCAAAACTCAAGTAAAATTAAACGTATTCCTTTAGCAGAGACTGCCGCAAGGGAGTGAAGTAATAGGAATGGAAAACATCAACAGAATCCTCACGTCTTCAAGAACTGATGTGGATTTACTGTCCTGGTCATGCAGGGGTACATGGCAATGAGAGAGCTGACAGACTGGCCTTGAGAGCACCCATGGTGGGGACAGTAGACATGGATAAGGGAGAGATACTAAGGGCAATTAATGATCGCCTGCTGGATAATGACACTGCGATGGATGACTCAACAAAGCTGAGACTGTTGGAGTTTGGCATCAAACGGGGGACTAGCAGAAATGGACGTGAGAGAGGATGCATCCGCCGTATGTTCAACCAGCGAGCTACAGGTACAATTAGCATTCATACTCTTCGACATTTGCCGATGAAGACTGAGCATCTATGGGTTTGCCCGGAGTGCAGTGAGGACGATTCTGATTAACAATAACAATAGGTTTAGCTTTATAATGTCGTATAACCAGTTCCATTCTACGCTGCCTTTGCTTTACTTAACTCAAGAGAAGAGTCAGGTAACTTTAACAGTTGGGTAGACTGGGGAGGAACGCAAACAGGTTTCAATACCGGAACCTGCTAAGAGTTCTGTGATTTTGAAAGCGTGGCCAATCGAATTCAAGCTTCAAGTATTACTTTAATAACCAAATAAAGAATGTAGCGTCAGTTATGATTAAACTGTTGTGTTATTAATGAATCTATAAGGAACATATCGCTACAAAATGTAGTTTTGAATAACCGCCAGTTCAAAGTTCAATCTATTATAACTTATCACACACGCACGCGCATAGCGCGGCCGGAAACGTTTTCATTTCCTGTCGCACTGCACCATGACCCTAATGCATCATCAGATAGATTGCACTCAGATAATCTTCCAGAATATTCACTATTTTAGACGGTAGAATGTGAGCGTTGAGGAACTAATTTTATACAACCCTAATGGCTCTAACGCTCCGTGTATTTTGTGGGAGTCTGTGAGAAGACAATGAAACAATAGAACTAGGGCTACTTCATAAATGTGTTAACAAGCGGCGAATATAGGATGGTCGTGAACAGGAAACCTCAACATATAAAACATATTGATACAGAAAACACGACTACTTTGTGCTTAAGTGCAGGCTTCACACAAGGAGATCAGCTGCTGTGGGAATTGTATGCTTTATAGGACACGAAAGAGAAAAGCGATGGTTCCAACAAGAGGATTACATGCTTCAAAAGAAACGAAAGAGAAAAGCGATGGTTCCAACAAGAGGATTACATGCTTCAAAAGAAACGAAAGAGAAAAGCGATGGTTCCAATAAATATGTTGAGAGAGACCTGATTGTTTGTGTTTGTTAATTTGTGAGGTTTATAACGCTATAGTCAGTGACATCTTTATACGATCCAGACATCTGAAGACGATAAACAGAACAAATTAATAATCATATAAATCTATAAACAAATAAAAATGACTACTCAAGCGTTTGTCCGATTGTTTCAGGGGACAAAAAAATGGGAGCAAAGAATAGTAACAACATCACCTATTATCGCCCCTTTTACTTCTCGGAGGTATCTGAGGAAACAAAGAACAAATATCATTATTGCTCCTTCTTGCACGTTGTAAAAAAAGCAACTTATATGAGGACGGTTGGCTGGCTCACTTCTTCGATGACTTTGCTTTCCGTTACTCAAGAGCAGAGTTAGGTAACCATTTGCAGTTGGGGCTAGAAACCTCGTCACGTAAAACATATTGCTGCAGTAACCGCTGCTGCAAGAGTTTGTGCTTGGTTTAGGTTTCTTCAAGGGGCCCGGTTTAGGTTTCTTCAAGGGGCCCGGTTTAGGTTTCTTCAAGGAGCCCGGTTTAGGTTTCTTCAAGGGGTCCGGTTTAGGTTTCTTCAAGGGGCCCGGTTTAGGTTTCTTCAAGGGGCCCGGTTTAGGTTTCTTCAAGGGGCCCGGTTTAGGTTTCTTCAAGGGGCCCGGTTTAGCTTTCCTCAAGGGGCCCGGTTTAGGTTTCTTCAAGGGGCCCGGTTTAGGTTTCTTCAAGGGGCCCGGTTTAGGTTTCTTCAAGGGGCCCGGTTTAGGTTTCTTCAAGGGGCCCGGTTTAGGTTTCTTCAAGGGGCCCGGTTTAGGTTTCTTCAAGGGGCCCTCTGCAATGGTATTCCGTGCTCCATAAGGAATGAATAAGAAAAAAGATCATGCTAATCTACTGTGCACTGGGAGAAAGCGAATAAGGAAGGTTGGGCTAATCTCACTCTGTAAAAGCTGCAAGTCACAAAACATAGTGGCAGTCCTAGCTTCACTCCACTATGTCATTATTCACCGGTCATTATCTTACTTTTACGCCTTCGCCTACCGATAATTATCTTATTCTCGGAAGAGCGCACCTCGTCAACATTCACGTATTAGGCTTAACCGCACATGACATGTTATCCTTTTATATGGACAGTCAATGATTACCCAGGTGTGACAATACGATTAAATTAACACTGGTTTATCGTTTGTTGCCGGCTTATTGTTTAGACAAACGGGCTATTGAGATAAGCAAGTATTGCGTCTGTCAAGGCTGGGATGTGTGTTAGACAAACTCGGACTATAGTCTGGGAGTATTATTATCAGCTACGAAATAAACGGACACCACATTTAGATTGGGTAATTATTTGGAGGACCGAACGTAGATTTGACAACAGTTAAGTCTGTCCGGATGAAAACCATATGGAAAAACTGAGGAAAGGATGGCAGTGTAAGATAACATGTGTCTAATTCTGCCCATCCTTATGCCTAACACAGACACACATGACATACTAGTTCCAGCGAGATATTATCGTAATAAACCGTGATGGGAAAATAAAGATACAACCTTGTAGAATTGAGGCAGGTCGTATGACATAACTGTTCCGGTAAAGTTAACAAGTAGTTACATTTACCTTATAAAGCGATGTCAATAAATAGTAATATTACCCACTCCTGTAGACGAACGACACGTTCCGACATTATAAACGATATATGAGTGAGAGATTTTCTAAAATAAGACGCCTTACCTTGTGGATGGCTTAAAATTAGAAACTAAACTTAATTGTGAATGGGTTCCACCCAAGAGAACCTTGCGAGGTTGAGTTTTTGCGTGAGCAAAACTTAAACTTTAAAACCCTGCGTGGTTTGAAGATTTCTCCACTGCATTTTCTATCTTCGTCAAGGAGAACATACGCCAGAAGTGGAGTTTGCAATAGGTTTTCCTTATAGCACGTGAAAGGATAGAAGTATAACTTGTGAATTTACCAGTGTAAACTTCTAACAAAATCCTTAAAATCATAATCCGAGGAAACCTTCCTCACGCATTAAAAGTTAAGAGTGTACATGAACAAACAACCGTAACTAGCTGGAGAATGACTGCGTCTTAAACAGTTGCAGGTCATTCTGTGCATCAAAGTCAGGAAATAATAACCCATTTCATAATTGAAGGGGTAAGTAGTAACATGTACATTTTATTATTTTATATGTAAGTTTGTCTTGTAGGAAATGCTTATTTCTGTGAAGTTATGCATGGGGCTGGCAACCTCATTTATGCAAAATAATTTGCCTAATAAACCACCATTGCCAGAGCTGGTGACTGCTTCGTGCAGTTTCTGCACTAAGAACCAATAGCAGAGGTAGCCCCACGTTCCAAAGGGAGTAGAAACAGGATGATGATGACCTCATGATATATATATATACTAGCTGTAAGGACCCGGCGTTGCCAGGGTTTGTTTCCTAGTAACTGTGTACGAAACTTATGAAATGTCAAAATAAAATTATAATATTTTTATATTCGAGTGAAAATGAATTTTCATTTAAGTTCATGACTACCGCTTTAAGTGACTATCCTCGTGCTTTGTTTACAGTAATTGCAAATGCAAGCCGCACAAAATACTGTTATTCCTTATGGTTCCACCAGAAGAGTGATATTACTTTTGCTTTTCAATTTGCTTCCTGGTTTTTCCAAAATACTCTTATTTCTTATGATGGAATCGCAATAGCAATTTTATTCTGCTTCCGAGTTTTAGCAAAAAGCAAATTAATAAGACACTTTTTTCCTTTCCGACATGGTGCACAAAGAAAGAATAGTCCAACTCATCGTTTTTAACGTTCTTACTACTGTTTTTCGTAGCATGTTCTTTTCAAACATATACACACTATTGCTTGTAAAAAAAACATGATTATTATTTTCTGTCATACATACTTCAAATATAAAAGACACAGTGATAGTGGTTGAGTTATATTTTTTAAACAGAAGTTTCTCATTTCGGTGAGACACGAACCATTTAACCGAGACACACTGATAACGCCTGTTATATTTGGACACGTCTAAATAAAGATATTTCGTTTTGGTGAATTGTTTAGCTTACAGTTAGTATATTTTTTAAGTGCCAAAAATAAAAATAAAACTTAAATATTGCCTTACTTTGGCGAGGCGCACCCCGTTTGTGACTGGCACATGTACAATTATAGAAGACTTTTTTTTAAAAACAGTTATTTAAATTTAATACAAAATTAGTTTAAGAAAATGCAAGTGTACAAGATAACTGCTTTATACGCACAATAACAAACATACAGTCATTGTCACATTGTCGAGCGCGTTTTCGCACGCTCTCTAGATTTTTTTTTTTTACAAAAGATATTGCAGTCTGTTTCAGTTATGAAGTGCTTAGCCTTCGAAATACTATGTAATATTTGGTAAATAAACAAAAACTGCTTTGTAAAATGTAATTAACTTTGATATAAAAAGTAATAATAACTTTTAAATACTACATCAAAGTAATTTTTTTTAATTTTCGCATAAAGCATTAGTGTCTGTTTAAGTAATTTAAATTGCAATGTAAAATAATGAAACGTAGAGTTGTAAATTACGACATTTTAATAATAATTTTTACCATTTTGATTGTTTCCCTTGATTCATAATTTTACTATTTGGATTGCTTCCCTTGATTCGGATAGACACTGTTTACGGACCTATTTTTACGCATAGAAAATATCGGAAGAAACCAAATTATGTTATCTAGACATGTTCTAAATTTTAGTACGAAGCGGGGACGAAGGTTTTTGTTCATTTAAATTCTGAAGCACGGACGTACCATATGTAAAAACGAATGAATGCATAAATCTGCTTTGTCAATTAAAATAAACATACATTCAAATGAATTGAATACATATTTGACAAAAAGCCACCAGCTTACTTTTTTTTTCTTTTTAACCAAACCGGTAGAAACCAAATTATGTGTCCTGGCAACCCGTGAAAAAATAACTTCCATTTAAACGGTCCTTCGACGATCATATCTATCTAATAATTTTGTTTTCTGCAACAACTAAAGATGTTACTATAAAAATAAGTTTAAAAATAATTGCAACGGGAAAAAAGCGACTACCGAGTGAATTTGGTTTTTACATATGTTGATACAGTTATTTAAACAACCAGACTAAAGCCAGGCATTTTCTAAATTTTAATACTAAGCGGAGATGAAGGGTTATAAAAAAAATTCTGAAGCACTGACATACCATAAGTGAAAACGAATAAATGCATGTCTGCCTTTTCAAACAAAATAAACATACATTCAAATTTTGACCACGCATTTTAAAAATGATGTAAAAAAAAAAAAATAATACCATGTAACATTTTCACTAAGATTAAACACGCACAGTGGATGTTCATGCTCAGAGAAAGTTGTTGTTGTTGTTTTGAAGAGGTAATGGTTGGAGAGCGGGCACTTAACAGCTGACCATTATTGCCTCTTCTCGTTCCAACTTGGTCTACCCTGTTCAACCTGAAAATTGGTTATAATTGGGGTATTTAGTGTCATTTTATTTTCTAATTTTGTATTCAATTTAAATAACTATTGTCTTTTGCAGTTGCTGATTTTAATTTAATTTAGTATTTGTCATTTTATTTCCTCTTTTGTATTGTTTATAGATAACTATTGTCCTTTACTCCTGGTTTTAATTTGTATTAGTATTTGTTCTTCTTGAGTTATTGTTTTTTTTTTAAACCTCGTTGTCTTTCCTTGTCCTATGAGTAGTTAGTAAGTCTTTTTTTTTTTACTGTTGTTGTTGTTTTTTTTTTTTTAATGATTTATTAGATCTTGTTGCTTAATTTCTATTTGGTTGAATGTCTTTTCTGAAGTTCTAACCTTATATGTTTTCCTTTGTTTTATGTATATATCTTTTAAGTATTGATTGGGCATCTCCTGGGGCATCTATACTTAAAACCGTGTCACCTGTCATGTCTATATTGTGATTTCTATAGTAAGTTTTTAATTCCAGCCTTTGTTGTTCGTACTTTTTACAGTGGACCAGGTAGTGGTCTATGTCATTCTCTTCCTGACATTCTTGGCAGTGTGGTTCCTCTATCATAAAGTATGCTGCACCGAGATGGAGACGCCACAGTTTTTTGTTCGATGGTATCTTTAATTCTTCTTTGACATGGCACGTCCTTGTTGGTTCTTTCAGCAGTTTGAACGCGTGTCTGCCATTTCTACTATTCTTCCATGTTGTCTTCCATTCCTCTTTTATAATTAGCTTCACTTGGCTCTTGATCTCCGACCTTCCCAGTCCTGCTCTTATATTGTGTTTACTTATTCTTCCATTCTTGGCGTTCTGGTCTGCCAACTCGTTACCAGCTATACCTATGTGTGCTGGAACCCACACTAGCCTCACACTACATCCTTAGTGATGTATTAATTGCTAGAATTTATTTCTTACTTTATGTCTGGCCTGCTACATTTACCTGGGCGTTCTAGTGCTTGTAGTGATGATAGTGAGTCTGTAAATATCGTAACAGCTTCTGGTGGGTTATCTTCGATTATTTCTAAACTTTTTAGAATTGCTACCATCTCTGCGATAAAAATCAAAGCCCCTTCAGTTACACTGTAGCTCTTTTTAATTCGTCACTGTGGTATTACTACTCCTGCACATAGTTGCCCACTATCACCCTTGGATCCATCAGTGTAGACGGCCAGGCTTTGTTCTGTAAGTTGATCTATGAACTTTCTACTTATCATTTTGGCTTCCTTATCTTCTATGTTTTGTTTGATCTTTTCAGTAAGTGAGTAGTCTATGATTGGTGTTTTTAGTTCCCAGGGTGGTATTTTGCTTCTATATTTATTACTATTTTTAATTGTGTTTGACAGTTTTTTGAACTGCGTTAGATCTTCTATAGTTCTCTACCCTGTCGGATATCTATCTTTATTTAAGGGGACGTCCCATACACTTGGTTGGTTTTTGACAAATGCTTTATGTGCTGGGTGGGTCACTTCTTGTGCTACTTTTCTCCAATAATTTAATCTTAGTTCTTTCCGTCTTAGACCAAGGGGTGGTATGCTGCCAAGAGCTACTTCTGGTGCTTCTACTGGTGTTGATATAAATGCACCTGTAATGGTTCTCATGGCTGCATTTTGAATTCTGTCTAGTTTGGCTTTGTTAGAAGCTGCAGCTGAATCATAGACTATGCTGGCATAATCCAGTTTCCCCCTGATGAAAGACTTGTAGAACATAAGCATTATTTTATTGCTCTCCCCATCCCCCCCCCCCCAATCCATTACCTTTTACTATTCTTAGTATATTTAGGGATTCCCTACAGCTTTCTACTAAATTGTCTATATGTTTATTCCAATTTAGTTGTTTATCTAAAGTTATGCCCAGAAATCTAGTTGTTGTTGAGGAGGTACATATTTTCTATCCTTTAATGGTTATATTGATTTTGTTATTTTTTTAAAATTTCCTTTGCTGAATATCATACCTACTGTTTTGTTTACATTAATTTGGAAGCCCCAACTTTTCATCCACTCTGAAACTTTGTCTATTTGTTTTTGAAGTTTTTGGTTAACATGGTCCATGTTTTTTTAAAGATCGCCAAATGGCACAGTCACATGCAAATTGTCATACTGCATTCTTAATGTCATTAAATTCATCTGCTAAATCATTTACAACTATAGTGAAAATTGAAGGTGAAATCACTGATCCCTGAGGAATCCCATTCTGTTGTTCATATATTTCTGACTTATCATTGTTCACCTGTACAGCAAAATACCCGTCCTGTAAAAAGTTTTCTAGATACCTATAGGTTTTACCAGTAATGCCAATCTTTTTCATTTTGTAAAGAGCTCCATCTCTCTAGCATTCATCATATGCTCTAGCGACATCCAAAAAGACTGCCACTGTTTTCTCTTTCCTCTTGAACCTTAGCTTTACATCATGTTCTAATCTTACAAGCTGGTCTACTGTACTTCTGTCTGCTCTAAACCCTGACTGGTTTGGGCTATATAACTGATTTTTTTCAAGGTAGAATTTAACTCTTTTGTTAACAAAAGTTTTCAGTATTTTACCTTGTTGTGATGTTAAGGAGATAGGACTATATGAACTTACACCATTGGTTTCCTTATTGGGTTTTAGGATGGGTACTATCATAGCTACATTCCATGCTTTTGGTATCTTTCCTAAGCTCCAGATTTTGTTATAAAGCTGCTCAGAGAACCTTCATTGGTTTTACTATGTGTATCGATACAGCTCCGATCCAATTTGAAACCGCTTGGCCAAAATGAGTGCCATTAAAATTACATAGTTAAAAAAAAGGAAGTGCTACAGAAAACTGTTTCTTTCTTCTATTTACTATTAAAGTAAAAATGTTTAGTTAAACGTTTTTAATTATCTTGTAAAATATACAAACGTATGGTCTTAATAACAAACATAAAATAATAGTTTTATCATTTGTGTTACGTCCCTTGCTATTTATTGGATATGTATTTATTTGATTATGGCCCCTGCGAAATAAATGGCTTATATACATTTCTTACGAAAAACTGTAATTAATCATAATGTCATAATTACAATCCTTAATTATAGAATAACTGCATGGCGTACCCCGGCTGTAACTAAAGAGCCTGTCTGCCAAAATTCATGAAGAAATAAAAAGGCATGCGGATTTGTATTAAAAACATAGAAACATACTTTACCTTTTATATATATATATATATATATATATATATATATATATATATAATATCTATATATATATATATATATATATATATATAAATATATATATTATATATATATATATATATATATATATATATATATATATATATATATATATATATATAACAGAATTGTTATTAATATATTTGTAAATGATGCATTTCCCTACTTCCGCTATCCGAACTCACTTTCATCCTTCAGGGTCTGAGATTTTATGCTCATAGGCATCGAGAAAAATTCAGAGGAAGAAATGGTGGAGAAAAGCGAAGGTCGTCTGATGCTTGCATCAGGAAACATGAAACTTAAGAGAGGTATGATTTTCTGTTTTCTCCAATTTCTGGCAGCAGTAATAAACGCTGGACACCATCTATAACAGACGGGTCTAGGGGACACTCGTAGCAGCGACCTTTTTTGGAAGTTACTCCTGCACAGCAGCGAACGTGCTCCAACCAACCAGTTGACTCCTGACTTGAGAAGGAACAGTCTAGACCTCACTGACGACCAGCATCCAAAGACAACTCACTGCAGCCATCTGCAAAACTCAGTCCAGATTTACTGGCCTCAGGGAATGGACTATTTTCATGAAACCACGACCTTTAAGGTGTAAAAACTTATGAGGAGAAAATTTCTCTTAAAGATCATACACTAAACTGTTTTCTAAAAGTGAACCATATTCATTCTTTACCCTTGTTTCAAAAGTATGTCATAAATAAATATACGTGTGTATATCTATGCAAATATAAATCAACAGTAGGAGTTTATAACTTGGTTGAGTGAATTTGAGGATTCCATCCATATGACTCATTTTAAAAATACTTATACTCAGACATAAATATACACTTAATTCTTTAAATTAATATTAGACAAACATAAAGGTATGTTTTCAGGCACTCGCAAGAAATAAAGAAGTAGAACACTTGGACAACAGAAAAACAACAGACGTGAGTGGCTTACCCAGGGTTCGAACCCCGTACCTTCCGTACGACAACTCCGCCTAGCTATCAAGCGAATCACACTGACCCCACGGCCAGCTAGGCATCCCCAAAAACGGAGTTGTCGTACGGAAGGTACGGGGTTCGAACCCTGGGTAAGCCACTCACGTCTGTTGTTTTTCTGTTGTCCAAGTGTTCTACTTCTTTATTTCTTGCGAGTGCCTGAAAACATACCTTTATGTTTGTCTAATATTAATTTACTGTTTACAGGCCTCGGGTTTCCCTTCCTTATGTGTTATTTATACTTAATTCTTTGCTGAGTTACCTTCAGCTGGGGGCTCATTAAATACGAGTATAAAATATATATTTCTCCCAGAAGAGGGCGGAGAATATAAAGTTTACTTAGAAGATGCAGTTGTTGCACTTGCCATTCTAAAATTCATGTGAGAATCTCTAATAAACGGGCGTTAAAATTCCTTTTTACATATCTGCCAAAAGTAATTTTCAGCGAATGTAGCTTCCTTTTGAAAATTAATTCTTTTACTCCAATTTTGGCCACCAGTGGACCAGTATTGCAGATCAAAGGAGACATCCAGCGACATATGGTATATACAAAAAATTAGCTGTCCGATTGACTAAATAGTTGTTTATCTGTCCATGGTATTTTATTAAAAAAGCAGAGATGCATAGAATGAACCATTTATAACACATAAGGAAGGGAAACCCGAGGCCTGTAAACAAATAGTTCTCAAATAGTTCTTTATATCTTACGAGTGCCTGAAAACATACCTTTATGTTTGTCTAATATTTATTTATTTATAGCATGAACCACAGTTGTGGCACCATGTGAAGGTGGCTGCCGATCGAGCAAAGAGGAGACTGTTGCTACTCTGCAAGACGCTTTAGGTGTTTTGGTTACTGATAGTTTTACTAGTCAGTGGCCAACAACAAAAATAAGTAAATAAATAAAGAAGCTTCATTCACAACTCTCCACTCCCAAAGGAGCATAGGCCTTCAACAAACACATGCCAAGTCTTCCTGTCACGTGCCATCATCTCAAGTTCTTTCCATGTTCTCCTCATCATTTTCACCTCTGTTTCCAGCTCTCTTCTACATGTGCTTCTTGGTCTACCTCTGCTTCTCTTGCCCTGGGGGTTCCAGAACAAGGACTGCCTTGTAATGCTATCCACAGGTTTCACCCCTTCACTATGGTGTGAACTTTCGTCTTCATGTCCTGAGGATAGCACCAATTAACCTGTGATGAGTTTCTTCTTGTCTACCCCTTCCACTTTGTTTCACACAGTCCCAGAACCTCGATTTTATATTCCCTAATTTCTGCTGCTACTTGTGCCACTTTCCCTTGTTCGTTTAATGTCCGAACATTCCAGGTGCCAAATCTGGAAATTCTCCTAGAAGAAAGAAGGTTAGTCAGTAACACAGACTCCTTTCGGCTTTCTCTGTGTTGCATCATACGCCTCCCTGCGAGAGGACCTTCCCCTGTCTTGGATGGCTGTGTTTTATTTTCCTTAATTGACTTGTCCATGTTTGTTGAAGTTTTTTGTGGTTTAAATTTTTTTACAGGATGGGGTAACCAGCCCCATGCCCAACCCTCCTTAGTCGCTTTCTACGACATGCATAGCAGGGAACAGTGTTACTATTCTTTGCTCCCCTTTCGGGCACCGGTAACACACGGGTGAAATAAAGAAGATGCTATTTTTAAAATTCTTCTGGAAAACAACATCTGTAGCCTCCAAGGATTGCCTGCTTGTCTACTAATCGTGCTCTATGAAACATCGAAGATCTCTCTTTCGTACTTCCTTTGACGAGATTTGTGGCATAAAATACATATAGTGCAGACCCAAGTAGAACAGTCCCAACTAAGATGGTTTGGCCATGTCTGCAGAATGGGAGAAGATCGGCTACCACGACAAGCATGGGAAACAAAGAGCCAGGGATCCAGACCCCCAGGACGACCCAGAGTCCGCTGGGAGAACAACATTAGACAATCTTTGAAGGACCGAGGACTAGAATGGAACCAGGCCAGGAGGAAGACAGCCGATAGGATAGTCTGGCTCTCTCTCTTCCAAACCTCCACCCCTCATTCTTACTAAGTAAGTAAGTAAATACATATTATGTTGTTACTAAAAACTGCTTTTGACCCCACTGAACTAAAACGGAAACCGACATTGACAGACATAACGATTTCTGCTAAAGACAAAGTTAAATGCTGAGTTATTTTTTTCTCTGCTTCAAAGACTGCGTGTATGAATAATAACATTACTAAATTAAAATTGATCACATATTTTGGCGTTTGCAACCCTTTCAGGAAAACCAGAATTCGATTTTAGACAAGATTGTAATAATCGATCCAATCTGTGAGGAACTTGGAACGGACGTAATGTTTCGATCCATTCTACATCGGCTAAATTCATCGAGTGCGTCCATCTCACTAAAAAATTCTAGCGTTAAAAAAATGGTTTTGTGATTATCACTGTTTATTGTTAATAGTCGTACAAATATAAAGATTGGACTCCGAAAAATAATTGTACATTTTAATCTGTCAAATTTTTAACGGCATCGACTCCGCTGATTGTGTATATAAACTATAACAATATAAAAATAAGATGGAAATAACTCCATTAATTTAAAGGCTTTTGAGCAACAGAAATAATGAACTGCGAAAACAACATTGTTTCGTATCTGAAGGGCAAGCGTCGGATGGTGAATCGTGATGTGCGAATTAAATCAATGTGTTTCTACAAACAACTAGGTCTGCGAGTCTTCTGTTTTAAACACAAGCTCTTGTATTGACACAGTTTCTTATGAACTTTACGTAATGTGTTTGGTTTGGTTCGGTTTGGTTTCGTTTGGTTTGGTTTGGTGTGGTTCGGTTTAAGGACCATCTTCATCGCACACGGATAACTCTATAAGTGATCCGATCTTCTCCCTTAGATCACACAATGAGGATCTCATCACAGTGCATGAACTCCGTAGCACCGGCCAGGATTCAAGTGTGTGTATACAGGAATCACATATTCTATAAATATTTTTATGATGGGTAGGTTTCCTAATTATTTTAAATTTTGCCACGGCAGCGGCCGTTCGTTTGGCCTACTCTTCATGATTTCCTACTGCCGATGGATTTTTAAAGTGCGCAACTTGCACACAGAAACTCCTATTTTTTTCGCCCGATTCAAGAAGTCTAGGCATCCGATCTCACTACCTAAGAGTGTGTGTGTTGTGGGGGGGGGGGGGGGGGGGGGGGAAGGGGGGAAAGGGGGGGGGAGTATGACATCATTAGGAATCACTGATTCTGAAAAAAATGTCCATTAAATATATTCTCTGTACTGGGAACGTACCTGGTACCCTTAAAATTAGAGGCAGACGACATACCCCTGAGTCACTCCGGAGTTTAAACATATCAAAGTATATTTTATTCACAGAAGTGACAGCCACTTTGAACAACTAATATTCAGTCATCGGAATTCCCTGATTTTGTATATAAACTATAACAATATAAAATAAGATGGAAATAACTCCATTAATTTAACTTTAACAATCTTTCGGCATGAGTAACATTATATACAACAAGTAAAGGGTAAAAAGACATTTTATGGACTAAATTTCTTTGTTGTTACCAGCTGCTCTAAAAACTGAAAATAAATGTTCTATACATTATATTGCATAGAGTAGAAGTGGATAGCCGGTTATCATTAAACAATAACTTTTTATACTCACTTACTTACTTATTATATTTACTTACTTATTTTTTCCTCTTCTACCCAGTGGTGTAGAGGTTTGCCAGGTAGAGCGTCACACTATCATATCGGCTGTCTTCCTCCTGGCCTGGTTCCAATCTAGTCCTCGGTCCTTCAGAGATTGTCTAATGTTGTCCTCCCAGCGAACTCTGGGTCGTCCTGGAGATCTGGATCCCTGGCTTTTGGTTTCCTATATTTTCCGTCGTAGCCCATCTTCTACTATTCAGCAGACATGGCCAAACCATCGTTATTAGGACTGTTGCACTTGGATCTGCAGGGGCTGGTGTTTTGAGGCCATGTCGTATCGTCTGGTTGCGGACCATGACCAGATATCTCATTTCTGAGGTTTAGAGCTGGCTTTTGTGGGTTGTGGTCATTCGTTTTATGGTGCAAACAAAAAAATTAGTTTCTTTCCTTTACGTATTCTGGCTTCCATATTTTTTAAGTGATCTGTGGTGTATTAATGGTATATGAGGGGGCGGTCCGCCCGGGTGACAGCCAGGAGAGGGTCCCATCGGTCACTAATGTAACAGTACTATATTGTTAACGCCTAATAGTTGTAAGCATAATATACCTTTCTAGGTAATCTCCAAAAGAACGTTGCCAATGATGTTTATAATTGTTTCTGCGTGTTGCGCCTCAAATAGTGTGACAATTCCTAATTACTATCGATTCTTGCACACTACGATATGTCCACGAAACACTGCTAACGCACGAAACACTGCTAAAGGGAAATGCTCAAAGTGAATATTCTGTCCGGTACGATTGGCGACGTTCTTTTGGAGATACCCTTTTCTGTGTGTTTTAAAGGGGTGCCAATGGAAGGATCTACCCAGGGTGCCAAATAAATTAAGTACACCCCTGTAAGTGATGAAGAAAATCACATTTAAAATACACAAAGTCTAATACAAAAATCAAAACGGAAATGAACTGCACTGAACATGCGCAGTTAACAAATAGTGGGCGGAGAAACGAGAAAACTCTTGAGCAAAGAGAGATAACAATAGCGCATGGACGCCATGTCAAGTGGAAGTAACTCTCTACCACAGAAAGGACCACTTAACGAACGATAAAGTCTCGCTTTGACCTTTCGCAGTAATGGAGACCCCAACTCTCAACACTGATGACCTTGATATTTGAAAATTGCTTTGATTGGCATTTGCAAGAAGGTTCTGGCAGATCTAATAAAAATAGTTGAGAATAATCTTACGACAAGTTTAAAATTGGTGTATTTGTTCTTTATTTCCCATTATTGCTCCGTATGGAGGACGGAGCAACTGTTACTGCTGGTCTCCTTGAAGGAAGCCGGGATTAAAAGCATTCTTGTGTTTGTGCAACTGTCATTTCCGTAGCAATTTCTTATTACTTGATGAGTGTGCCAGTCATAAACGTAATTTCACACTTGTCGATTCTGAGGACAAATGTGAGCAGGGTCGGCTAGTCCATTAGGCGAACAAAGGCTGTCCTCAAGGGCGCATAGGTCCTGGGGGCGCATTCCCACTAAATGTATTTAGTTTGTTAAAAATAATTGTTTATATTAAATAACCTATTAATTATTTCTAAAAAAGGAAATAACATTATCTAAATATTTTATGTACTAAGAATATTTTGTTTAAATATTTATTTCTTTAAAAAACATAACTCTAGTCTTCTGTGTTATTGTTGTCCGTGTTAGCGATATCTTTAAGAGTAGCAAATAGAACATTGTAACTCCTTCCGTGCCAATGAATTTGATGACCAGGGGAAGAGGGTGCGGAAGAGGAGGAGCGGTGGACGATACAAGTTTATTTTGTGATGCGGGTCGCACTATTGACCCGTCATCGAAGCGTCATGTTTTGGTGATGCCTAGATGGCAGGGAGGATAGTGTGATTCGCTTGCATAGCTAGGCGGGGTTGTCGCACGGAAGGTCTTGGGTTCGAGTCCCGGGTAAGCCACTCACGTCTGTTGTTTTTCTGTTGTCTAGTTTTCTACTTCTTTATTTCTTACGAGTGCCTGATAACATACTTTTATGTTTGTCTAATATTTATTTATTTTGTGATAATGATCCATGTCGTATTCGTGCAGTGTATTGTTATTATCATAAAATAAATCTTAATAATATACAGCAAGCAGATAAATATTTTAGATGAATCGATGGACAGATGAATGGGTGGGAATATGTAAGTTTGTTGGTGGTACAGAAAACAACTGGGGCGCAAATTTTAAATTTCGCCGTCTTCATTTTTGGTCCTTTGTCGCTGACTGACAAAGCAATCAGTGACCATCACGCCTAGTGGCGTCTTGTAGGGCAGCAACAAACTGTCTCCACTTTGCTCAGTCGACAGCCATCCTTCATGTGGTGCCCGAGCTTTGGTTCATGCTTAGCCTATCTGCCTCCACAGTTCTCCGCCAGGTGGATTTTGGCCATCCTTGCTTTCGCTTTCCTTCTGGAGCCCATGTCATGACAGTTCTGGGGATGGTGTCAGGGTCTCTTCTGAGGATGTGGCCAACACAGTTTAATTTGGTAGCTACGAGTTTAGCAGTAATTGGTTGGTGATGGTATTCAGCCAGAGCTCGGAAAGCGCTCTCTGTCGACCTCACCCTTTCACGCCATGCTGCGACCCCTGCTGTATTTTTCGCGAATGCCTCTTAGATCACTTACTATCTATTACGTTTGTATATGCTATGGGAATAACACTTTATGTATACTACATCCGCAACGTTAGGCGTGACATTCGTCCGGTGTCATTATACGTCACTAACAAATTAGTTCACACACTGCTCATCACACAAATGCAGGTTGAGATATTCCACATTGCTGACGTGGTTCTCAGCACACAGCTCACACCACACATCGGCCTTCCCGCTACTCGCCACAACCGGCAGCTTCGCTCGTTCCTCTCGCACATGCACTGACATCTTATCGCTACTCATCCCCCCCCCCCCCCCCCCATGCACTCCAACTACATAAATTGCGTGCATGATACTCAAACTCGAGGCTTGAATTAACATCACTAACGGCCAACTCAGCTGCTCTCTCTCGCTCATCAACATCCCCATCGGTTAGCGCATCCCCTCATCTCGAGGGTTGTGAATCAATACACACCATAACCACGGCATAAAGCCCGCCATCGCGGCAATCAGGTCGCTCCTTGCACTTCTCACGCGCCCAAACAATCACGACGCGTACTACTATGTTATCACGCTTCCTGCACCACACAGGACATATCATCACGACCGCGCGCGTTACACACACTACGTATACAGACTTACCTCCGTCTACGCGCACTCACACTACACGATGTCATCCAATTCGCACACTGTTTTTGGCGCTCGCGTTTCCTGCACGCGTTATCTGACCATGCTGGATCGCTCTAAATAAGTCCGCTACCCGCTCTGGCGCTGCAGTTCCGTTCTTCAATAGACGCTGTACACCTTCACGCCTTCGTATCAACACGTGGAACTTAGCTACGCAATAAACAATTCCCCCCCCCCCCCCCCCCAACTCTTACAATTTACTGCCGCACCACCTAAGTTGTCGTCCCCCCATAACTTTTTGTCGCGTAAAATTTTCTTCAAGGGTGCGGCGTCTCTACTGACCACACTATTGAACTTATATTACACCCGTCTTCGCGTTTTTCTTTTCACACCACACCCGCGTTAGACACGGTCTCGTTTTAATCCCAATTCGCCCTTTCATAAGCTCGCTCATTGCGCACATCGCTAATCTATAAAACTGCACCATAGGCGCTGTCCGTGAAAGGTTGACCCCCCCCCCTTACATCATATGCTCGTTTATTCATCGCGCCATATAACCATTGACCAGAGAAAGAACATAGCGAGGATTTTTCGTTTTGCGTGGAGTTTTGGCCGCGGCGCTTGGGCAGAGGCACGCAGAATCATCCTCTCAATCTACATACAGCTCTCCGCAGCGGCCACCGTCGGTTCTCGCTTTAAAGCGACTGTACCAAAACCGATCCATACTAACGTACCTCTGTTGGCATGGTGTTACTCTCTCTTCTCCTTTCTCTACGCATACCCGTCTTTAAAAAAATCTTCAATTATAAGTAATAAATAAAATAAAAATTTTCTCCCTATTAAACCGCATATCTCTCTTACGTGTTACGAGGGGCACGTTACAGACTCGCTTTCGCGACACACACATCGTTTTTCCCCCCCCAACGCCATAATATCATGAACGATTGCAAGCATCGCCTCTCCTTGTGACACACAAGAGTCAAATATATGATCGCAAGCTGCAACAATTCGCCGTGGCAAACATACATTCCCCCCCCCGAATCAGCACCTATCCGCGGCCCTAACTAATCTCCCACGGCACGCGCACCACACTAATAACGTTGATAAAATGGTGCCCCGCTGCCCGTTCTCGCACTCAATTGGTTATCTAAGCAACGGCCGCCGGGGGGGGCGCCCCCCAACGGGGGATCTGGGATCAGACATCCGCGATCACGTTGCCACGAGAAGCCGTAACACCTCGTCCGTCGCAATAACATTACTCACATCCGCCGTCCTCTTCGTGATGTGTATGGTAGTTTTGCAAGTCGACAGGAGTACAGTCACAGGCGCTGAGCCCTCGCCAGAGACTTATCTCCATCGAATCCCTAGGCTATAAGTGCTCAGTATACGGAGCTGCTTAGCTTCAGCGAAGAGCTGTGCGCGACGTACCTGCCACACCAACGCGCCAACAATCAACGCTGTAAATCGTCCCGACTCGTACTCTGAGCCGCGAGGGCCCATTATTTCTGACTGACCTCAGGCACCGCTCATCAACTATCCCTCAATATTACACATGCGCTTACAGCTGCGCCAGATAAGCATTCGCGTTGTGCACCCTCCTATGCATTCTATCGTAAAATAATCTTGGCCCCCCATTTTACCCCCCCCCCTAAGTCTTTGCGCAAGATGGGTTACTCGAAAGTCTCCCACAAACTGCCAATCCCACACGATTGCTAGGAAAGCCACAATTTGCCTCGCAGTGGGTACCATGCTTGTCGGGGACAGTTGCATTGATGCTCTCGCGCGAGAGAACTTTTTGCTAAAGATCGTTACAGGTGACGGAAAACCTGGGCCACATTCATTTGAACCTAGACAAAAGACAGTCCACTACACGCGGCTCGGTGGCATAGCGCATCGCACCAGCCCATTACCTGAATGATAATAGCTCTAACGCTGCATTGACACATCGCACAGTCCTAGCACCTGCCGTACATCCGCGTCATGAGCACCCTCCACGCCGCATTTTGGGACATTGATGGTTGATTCTTTGGACGTTATGCCACCCATAGTGGAGCAGATCACTCCTCTACCTATTCAGCACATTAGACTGCGCACACCATTTAGACATCGTGAATACAAACACAATCACTCCCGCGTCTCTTCGAACGCTCCGCTTCGCCGCTCACATTGAATCACACAGCACAGACTGATTAGTCACTTCACGATCACTTTCGCGACAGCGACAACTATACACACTCTGTCAGCCGGAACTCTCTCACGGTTGACCTATTCATACAATCCTTTCGGGTTGACCGCGTTCTACCCACCCAATTCCCCCCCCCCCCCATACACACTGCTCTCTAGAACTCACGTCTTTGGCAACATTGATTATTCTCCTATTTCTACGCGTCATACACTTAATGATCGTACACGCCCGTGGGATCAAAGCGCCGTTCTGAATTCTGCTCTGCTAGGCCGCGCGATCTCTTGCACCCTCGCCGATAGCTACTTAGGCCTCCACATGATCAAGCCCCCCCCCCCCCCATCCTATAATTCGGGCACCGGGATAGGACTATATCTGGCACATTGTTTCAGCCACAGCACGCACGCGCGTTATCAGCCCCCCGTTCCAATTTTGCTCTGGGGCTCGCGCTCTGTTGCTCTCTTATCTCTCTTACCGTTGCGGTTGATAATGAACATATCTGGACGCTCGTGCTGGCTTTATATCCAATCCGCGTCACATGACTTTTGTCGCGCATATTCAACTGCCTCACATGAGAAATTAGACCTCCGCGGGTGACATTTTCGTTCTGATCTCAAAGCCCCACACACCGAGCGTCGCTATGCTCTATTAACCACTAATCCTTCCTGTCCATAACTTCGGGCTAGAGGCTCCTCCATATAAGAGAAATTATAGGAACATAAATTTGGCGCGCATGGCTCTCTAAAACAACTTGGATGAATCTAGCATATAACTCGGGACACTAGCGGGACGGTTTAGCGCCGTTATTTTATGTAAATGATATTGTGCCTTTCGCAAGAGAGTTGACACAAGTTATTGGTTTCTCAGCCAGGCCCCCCCCCCCGCTCCTTGGTATATCGCTCTGTGGGCTATGATTCCCTCTCTCTCTATCCCGTGCTGTCATTCTTACTCCGCCCAATATTTTCTCTCTACCTATCTTTCTTTCTTTTTCACTCGTTATTGCGCTTACTGCTTAAGGTAGCACATAGTTATCTTGACTCTTGTTACAATGCTACCTATCGCCTACGGCCGCTCTAATTCCGTATAACCATTGCCACAAGGTAGCGGCTGATATCGCATACATAACATTTGCTGGCGCTACCCAGATTTGATGGTTATAGGAGCAGGCACTCGCATCTGTAAAAACGTTACATAGGCACCAGCGCTATAGCCCGACGTGCACGCATCACGCACGCGCATTAATCTAACTGATATCGGCGACCAACGTAGTTTGAGTATCCACCTCCTCTATCCGCAACATCGATTCTAACTCCGCTCTGTCTGTATATTGTGTAGATCCCACTGGGGCGCAGAACCATAGCTCGCGGCTCGATTATAGATTAAGGTCACATCTTAGTTAGCACGTAATGATCTGGCTAGCGTTCCTTACACACTTTGAGATCATATCTCGCGTCCGTCCGTATAACAATGTGTTCTCGACGCTCGTGTGTCATGCCCCTCAGGTGGAAAACGCACCACCTTACTTCTCACGTGGCCCCGACTATTTCGCGTTATATCTCACATCTCTTATATCCGCATGATTTGATAATGATCTGCGCTCTCTTTCTGATTAGACTTCATACAATCACTAACGCTTTGCCCGGTATACATATACGGAACTACTTCGAACTCGAAACCTATTTTCACGCAGTTTCTATCTTACTCCACTGTGAATTTCACGCTCGCACACCCTAAGGACCATCCAATCACCTCGCCACTCGCCAGAGTGAATGTTCAGTTTCACTCGCTTTTCAACGTTTTGCTTAAACCGCGTCACTTTTTTTGAGAGTCTACAACCTGCTCTTATCGTCTTACAAAAGCTACACGCGACACAATCTACGCCTTCAAATTTTTATAAGGTCAAACCTCACTGGACTATCGGGAAACACCATGAGCTAAACACGGGCTGCTTGAGGGGGAATCTTATCGGCTCACCAACTAGTATAACGACACATCCACATGACGACGTCGTAATGTGACCACGACTGTCGTCTCACTTTTATTTACACCCCCTTCACAGCACTATAAATTCACGGACTGTAACCAAGATTGGCGTATGTCACGCGCGCTTCGCCTTCATCTCTGTTTCGTGTTTACCTCGTCCACTCACGCGAAGCTCATATGTCAATCACAATACTTCTCAGATGAGCAAGCGGCTTGAGAGAGGCAAGAACCACAGACCCTTTGAAGTTCGTACTCAGGGGAAGTCAGAAACCTCTGGGCTCTTTGATTTTCAGAAGCGGGTATTCGTACATAGAAAACCCGTTAGGAAACAGTAAGTCTTTGATGCCGGTCGAACACCTCGAAGAAGGCCGATCGTAAACCTTTATCTGGGAATTCTGTTTCTGATTTTTCCGTTACACACAGTAACGTGAAAATTAACAACATCTATAGATCAGAGAAATGTGATGATATATAAACTGTGTTTTCTTAAACCTGCTATCAATTGTAGCTCAGAATTTTTGAATACTCTAAGCACGTAATGTGGTAAGTTGGGATTATATAAATAGTTATAGGGGACTTAGTGTACTGACTGAGATCAGCTGTGAAGGTATCTGTATCTAATAAGTGTGGTGTGTTGCAGATGACCTTACTTTGCTACCACATTTAGACCTCAATCAGACTTATTCTGGAATATTGTAATGACTACGTTGAATGTCTAGGGTTATGATAGTGATGAAGTATAAGTTCACAATAACCAACAGACAGATAAACACTTTAATTAAGATCCACAACACTTTACAACACTATGACAAGCACATACATATAACACTCTAGAAGACTATCTTAAGTAAGTCAAGTGTTAACTTTTAAATTATGTATTAATTTCTTTCAATAATAGATATCCTGATCCAACTACAGAGTGAATCAGGAATCACAATCAAATGTAAACACAATGTTTATGTACAAAAATTATACAAAGGATCTTTGTCCTGACATATAATATTATTACAATATGTGTGTAATGTTGTGATGTAGTATTATGAGGTAATACTGGCTTTTGAAGCTAGGTTGTTGTTTGTCATCACGACTTCATGTGTTTGTTACTGGTGGAAATAATATTGAAGGGATCACAGTTTCTTTTTATTTGTAAAATTAAGTACTGTCCCTCTTGATTTAGTATTACAGTCAATTTTAAGGTGGGTTATACAAGGGTGAGCTGCTCTGGCTGACAAATTCTTAGCTCAAATGTCGGCGGCAGGAAAACTGTCTCCTCTGCTCGCTTGCTTCTCAGTTATCTTGAACTACATCACTGGTCAATATCTTGGACAAGGAGTCTGCTGCCAGCCCTCTGGATCCAGCAAAACTCAGACCAGGTGCTGCTCTAATACTTCAGTACCACGGTCACTGAAATAAGAAGGTTGTACCTCCTTCTTCAGAACTAATATATAATATATTCCCACACTGAAGTACAGGACATTACAAACACAGAGTTCAGCGCTGTAGGCCAACTGCTAGCTTCTCATGTGACAATATACACCAGTATTCCTCTCCCTAATGGTTACAACGCCTCTGCAATTCCAGCGTTAATTCCTTCTATACAATAGGATAGGTGTCATGTTACTATTTGGCAATCCCATATATGCCTATGCAGTTATACTTCTCTCTGACAAGCTTTTACATGGTGGAGCAATATCTAGGCTTTGCCTTCTGTTTGCTACTGAACCACAGACACAATTTATCATTTCATATTCAATTTTCATATAATATATATATATATATATATATATATATATATATATATATATATATATATAGATATATATATATATATATATATATATATATATATATATATATATATATATATATGGAGGAAATATGTCTAGCTTACCACAATTCAAGGAAATATACACAAGTAACGTTGACTGGCGATGAATTCTGGCACAATTTTGATCTGCTTTATCCCAGGCTTTTATTAGAAAAATATTAGCTTGATCTCAACGCACTTGCTTCTCACAAAATTTATTTTCAAAACTGGCCCTGAACTGACGCTTCTATTTGACTATATCAAACGTTCTAACCAATGAGACCATGCTTACAAGAGCCTTTGAAAAATTTTTACCCATCCTACACGTTGCCATTAACCACAATAATAGTATTTGCAGTTCGACTAATAAGGTTTCGCCTTACATATTACTACAGCCAATCAAATCGTATTTAACTTGTTGGCCTCATTTCCCCTAAAGCAGTGTTTTCTAAACATGCCATTATGAGCAAATATGATCTTGTGCTGTCAGACAACCCCACTATAGTATTTTGGCTATAATTTGTTAATTACTAGCCCATTTGCGTATCACATAACATATTCTTTGTCAGCAAGTCCTAAGGCACACAAATATATAAGTTTAATGGGGCTAAGTGGCTTCGTTCAAAATATGTATTATTCTAGGATAGCCGTGTATTTGTTTTTACCACCCGTTCACTTCTATACGATGGGATGTCTTCTGTACTGTCAGACTAATGTCAGGAGCTTAGACATAAATCAGTAGAATGTCAGGTTTCCCAATAAGAGCTTAAACGTGTTTTCAAAACCTAACCTCGTATCGTTAGTGTTTTTTATTTACTGTTTATTTGAAAAAAATCAGGTCTTTATGCCTTTCGCGTGTGATTGGCGTTCACTTTTTAATCGCGAGACGACGTGGTATTATAGCACGCGTTCCTCCGTGCATCTCTCTCTCTCTTTTCTAAGCCCCTCTGTCTTTTAGGTTAACGTAGTGTATATAATGACATTAATGCTAGTATTTGTATCTAGGTCATTATGCAGTTTGCGTATCTCAAGGTTTTCTAAGAAACACAGTACCAGTTTTATTTTTAGACACGCGTGTAGTTTATGCAGACGGAGCAGAAAAAAGGGGTTTTCTTGTTCAGCCATTATGGCGTTCTACAATACAGGCGTACGCTATTGTGAACGCACTGATCTATCACCATTCTTCTTTCTTTCTATAGAATTACTTCGTTAGGCTTTACATTTATTTTCTAATTTATATATGTGGATTAGAATTTTTCACCACACGTAGTTCTAGAACCATTCTGTGGAAATGTGTTATTAGCATTCGTGGGGATTTTTCATTCTGATTTTCTGGTAATAGAAATAGTGCAGATGTGTTTTTAAAAGTGTTAGCTTTACCACTATAATTCACTTAGATTTTTCTCGCTGTTAAAACCTAGCGAAATAAAATAACGTGTAACGATTTCATACCAGAGAATTAAACTGTTATCTTTCGCCACACGCTTTCTCACACGAGAAGAGACGGTTTTAGTTGACTGGACTTATAGGATAACACGTCTGATAGTGATAGTAAATAATTCACACTATATTTCATTTGTGTATTTATTATAAGTACCTGTTATTTAATACCATACGATGACTAACAGACGCCGACAATTTAATAGTTACTAACGTCAGGCGATATTGTGTGTAAGTGAGCATATGGATAATTAAATAATAATTAACATTTGTACGCTGACCGCCGACGCGAGCAGGGGCGGGAAAGTTGCATAACTCCATCTGAACTAAGGCTCAGCGCTGGCGAAGGCTGACCGTATAGGCGTAAAGAAAACACCTGTGCCATTTATCTTTAATCAGGACTGACGGAGTGGATAAGAGACCGTCTTGTCCCCGTCTGTGTGCATATATAGCTATATGGAAGAGTAGCATTTTCCCATAATCTGTTTTTCTTATATTCCTAGCAGACCTGATGAAGAGCGTCCAGCGGTCTTTTCTTTTGTTTGTTTTGGTCTGCGAAATTTTACTGTTAGTTACCTGTGCCTCAAATTGGTTTGAGCGGTACTGATCATCATTATAAGCGTACGCGCCAAAGATACATGAAAACAGTTCTGACACTAAAAGTAATTTAACTGGACTTAACAAACCCAGCAATATTGTTTCAATTTTATCAGCCCACTCTGGAGTACAAACGATAATATTTATTCCCGACTTCTGACAGCCGTATTCAAGCGAAGCATCCAGAAAGTTACGCTGTTTCAGAATCGGCGCTCTAACATAGAGTCAGCCGATAGGATTATCATCATTTATCATTGTAACATTTTTAGCAACCAGATGTTTTCCAATACTGGAAGTATTTTCCTCTTTTAACTGTGAACCCCAAGATCACGCTCCTACATCAACTATTGGCGGTGACATTTTGTTCATCCATGAAAAACCCACACCAGATTCGGCGTTCACCTCACTAGTCTTTGTTTTGTTAGAGGATGAACTGGGACCAATTTGGGAAGTAAACCTGACAATATATATTTTTTCAGGGATAACTGTATTTCTGCTATTTCATATGTATGTAAATCTGATTTTATTTGATTTTTCTTTAGATATTGGTGTTGTCAAGTTTAATGATAATAAACAACAAAGAAAATTAACTTTGTGTGTTGGTCAGACCCATACCCAATCAACTGTAATTTTTCACGTTTATGTGTCTTGTTGTCACATAATTGTGTATGTGTGTAGTTAAACTTATATTTATATGTATGAAGAGGGCAAGGTTGTCTTGTACTAAATTACAGTCGTATAGATAGGCTGGAATAGAGAAACGTACTCATTCCAGAGACATATCTTTTCCTTTAAACTACCACCCGTGAAATCTATTTCTCACACCCATTTCTCGCGTACCTATCACCATCCACTCTACTCAGACGGGCAAAAGAATAACTCACAACTTATCCGTACGGCAATTACCATGTGAAGTTTAATATGTGAAACTGCTTTTGGATGTCAAAGTCATTTGAGGCTGGCGGGACCCAAAGATGCAGCAATAGAGAATGCATTCAGCGACCCATAGCTTGACTGCTTGCACCAGGATCAGCGAACCAGAGCTGGTCAAGACCCTACTCCACCTCCACGTGGTGGTCCTGGAAACAGATTGCATCACTGCAGTCTGGCTGAGCGAGTAGGGATCGCAGTGGGAAGGCAAACCCGGTCCCAAAAAATGCCGTGCAGAGGTCGGATGTGTCGACCGAAAGGTGCAGATATCCCAGCTTAGGCGTAAACAGACACAACGCAACCACCGTCCTTTTCAGGACGAACGAGGAAGAAGAAGAAGAATTTGAGGCTGGCAACCTCAGTATCTAGAATGATGATTCATGAACCACCACTGCACGGGCTGGTGATTGCTTTATTGATAGTTTCGTAAAGAGAACTAAAAGCATAAAGTAGTTCCATGTTCCCTAGGGAGCAGGGAGGGAAAGATGAAAAGAAATGATGTCCATTCTAAGAATAATACTTACATTTTCAAAGCAGTGTAAATGTCCCTGTAAACATATTTACTTCAAAATTAATGTAAGTTTTCAAGCTTTAAACCAGTGTAAATATAAATGAAACATAAATGAATTTATATTGTGAACACGTTTCAAACAGTGGAGATGTAAATATAAATCATATTATATATGTACGTTTAACCTTTTCATTTAAATGTAATGTAAAACTAAAGCTATTCAGTTTAAATGTAAAGGAAGTTTTATCTCGAGGGATTAAATTTAATTCTCATCGAGGGTAAATTCTGACATGGGATGGTAGAATAGAAGAGGGGGGCACATAACTGTGTCGATAAACTCTATACTCAGAAGAGGGTTTCGTTTCTATTTCTATTGCCAGTTATTGGTGGTACCAGCAGAAAGTACTATCTCTGGAACCAAGTGAAGGTAGAAGTTGACTGACGTTGTAAGAGGGTCTTATAGACAGACGCAGAGCCAACTTGGCCGTTAATCCTTGACGTTCTGGGAACGTGCGGCGCCTGAACTTTGACCAGAAACGAGCGCGAGCAGAGTGAAAGTAACTAACCCAGCGGGAGAAGAAACTACCATTGGCAGCTAAGTGAAAATATCCGCTGCAAAAAGTGACCTCCTTTATTCAGTTAAATCCCATTCAAGTGATGAAATCCGTTTTATAAATATTTAAATTATTTCTTTTAAACTGTTAAACGTAAAGTGTTTATTAAATTTTGTTATTTATAATGTTACAAATTTAACTTCGATTCAATCCTTTTAAATGTACTACATGTTTGTCTCAGTCAAAGTTACAAAGCACACACTCTAAACAGAGTGTCGTGAGTTAGTCTGCTTCACAACACAGCTTCTGTATAATCCCGAGTAACTCTGACGAAAACCGTGCGCCATACATTGTAGAAATTGTATGATACACTAGCCAATGGAAAGACTTCCGTATTCGTGTGTTTACTACAGCCTTGGACAAGCAAAATGGCCAGTCCTCATTTGTGCAACCGAGTGAAGGATGCAAATTAACACTCTTCAGACCGGATATATAAAATATCGTTCCAAACGGAACGATGACTTTTGAAGTAAAAACAGCACATTTGTTTTTTAATTTTGACTTCAAATCTATGTTTTATATTAAGAATACATGTTAAAAATTATATTTGTGCTAAAAAATATACAGCTTTCACTTATTTTGACTTTGAAATTACACGCAGAAAAACGTAAACACCGAATTTGTCCGTCCGCCATTTTGGATTTTTCCCGATCAACTCGACTTAATAGGTCGTAAACAAAATGCAGTCTGAAAATGACTACAATGCATCTAGTGATGTAGATTCCTGTTTTAATGATTATTCAGAGGACTTGGAAACGTCTGATGAGTTGGATGGCGAAAATACAGCTCAGAACAACTCAGATCACCAGCCGTACATGTAAAGGTAATGTTACTTCGTTAACGAAATGACAGCTGATTTTGAAAAGTAGTAAAACAGTCGTTTTAGTGGGCTATTGTAGTCAGTATAGCTGCTTTCTGTTTGTTTTTGAAAAAAAAGAAACAAAAATTTCACCTTTCAAACAGTTAACAAAGAACTCATGGCACCAGGAAATAAATATAAAGTGGATCTGACGTAACTTCTGAATCAGCTGATTTTTCTGACCTCATTTGCCCTGTGTCTCTGCTTTTAAAAATTATTATTTACATCATATGACTTTATGATTGACAGTATTCCTTTGTACGGAAAATGTAATGTGTGTAAATTTTCCTGTGTACACTAAACTGTAACTTTGAATTCTATTGTTGATCTGTAAAAATTAATTTTAAATTGTTCTTCTTGCAGATGTTTTGGTTATGATGGACTTGATGAAGGCCCACTGTCCAACCCTCCACCTTTTTCGCCTGAGAGGGTTCCAGTCTGCAACTGTCAGAGGTAAGCACCAGAGAAAATACAAAGCAGTTTTTGAGACCCATTGACTTCTTCAAACTGTAATTTTATGAAAGAATATAAGAAAATATATATAAGAAAATGGTGTTTTCTTTTTTACAGTATATTAAAGACAAGCCAACAAAATGGGGGATGAAATTATGGGTTCTTGCTGATGCTGTTAGTGGATATACTTTGATGTTTATTTAGGTAGGATCACTGCAAATGGACCATTTGGTTTAGCTTATACTGTAGTTAGTTATGAAAGTAGTGGACAAGAGTGACCAGCCAATTAGCAAGTACAATGTTTTGAGAAAGACCAATAAATATTGGAAAACTCTTTTTTTCCTTTTCTGAATATTGCTATGGTAGATGCTTACATTTTATTTCAAGACTAGCAGAAAAAACACCCAGATGTGGAAGACCAGCTAGATATGGTCGGCTAGATTTTACAGAAGAACTAATCCGGAATTGGGGAACATAAGTTTGTATGATGATGCACTACTCGCTTCAAAGCCACCAGTTTTTTCTCGGTACACCATGGACCCCAAGTTTACAGAGACAAAAAGAAGTTGTAAGCTTTGATATCAGATTGTAAAGATTGAAAGAAAAATAAAAAGTTAAATGTAAAGTTTGTGATATTTTTTTAAAATCTTTTCATGCAGGTAGGAATTGTCTGTCAGAATACCACAAGCCTTAGTAGGAAATATATAAAGATGTGTTTGTTACGGGCTTCTGACACCAGATGTTACGGGCCGTTTCTATCTCCAAATATTAGAAGCCCGTTGGACGTGAGTTATTGGGGTGCTCTTCAATAATTCTTTAGGTATTATATTCATCTCTACAATTTCGGCTTACAGTTCAATTGCAGATTTAGAGCCCTTATTGTGTGATTCAATATTATTTTTTAATTCAGTGTCGTTCATTACTTCGTATTAATTCTCCAGCAGTGTTGTATTATTTTATGACTAAACTTGTATATTAAATGTGATAGTCTGTACTGACCTTGCAAGGGTTATCTCAACAGTCACAGCACATTAGTAAACTTGAATAATTCAGGCAATTAAAACAAGTTCCATTGACGACTGAATTTTTAATACATGTCCTTTCTCCAAATGAATATCGAACGATTTCACACAACTAATATTGGCATTAAAACATAGTTTTTAGGATCTACTCAATGTTCGTCATACAGACATTGCACGTCTGTGTTAACCGTTAATTCTATAGCGTCCTTGAGTTTGCAACCAACTCTTTCAAATCCGTTTAGTGGAATTATTATCATTAGGAAATGATATCCTTATTTCATATTCGCGTATTCTGTCTATGTCCACTTATTCAATACTTTGGCTTTCCTAGCCAGGCTTTAACTGCCATAAATATAATATCCTTGCGAAACGTATCTTACGCTATTCGCGATTATCCTTGAGACACTCTGGTCCTATACGTTTGTCTTGATTAGCTTTTCCAGCATAATCTACGCGGATTTCTACGCTATTTATAATTCACAGAGGATATAACACTTTATACATATTCTTCATCAGTGGCCACGCCACATATATTATACACATTCCATAAGTGGCTCTGCCACACATTTGAAACACTGCCGGACGGCTCTATGGCCATACATAGACATACATATTCCTATTGGCTTCCCAGCCAGAACACAAACGGTTCTACACTTGAGTAAGTGGCTGCGCCACACATTTGAGACACCTTCCATACGTGGCCATGCCACACATTTGAAACACGGCCATCAGGCCCGCATGCCACACGTGGACTGCGGTTACTAGCCTTGACGCGTCATACTTCGATTTGCGCGATCTCTAGTATTAATTCAATTGAGGTGTCTCGAGGTGCAACCATGCGAATGTGGCCATCATTCACATGCTTGCAAACCCAGAAACAATCCTCAACAGTGTTGAGTCTTTATTTTGTCACCCTCATAAATGATTTTATTTATGTGTTAGTGATCATACAGTATTACACTAGAAATATGTCTACTGAAGTCATATTTCATTATTTTAGCTAAGATGTTGCAGCTACCTAAAATAACTGTAATGTATTCAGTGAAGATTTAAAAAAAAAAATTTTTTTTTTGAAAAGCATAGTTATGTAACATTTCAAAAATTTGCATAATTTTATTATTTAATGTTGAGTTGTTTTGGAAATGTAACATATAACGCAGAAATGGTCAGACTACAATAAAATATGACTGTTGTTAATTGTTCTGATAATACTTTATTTTTTTCTTCTTTGTGAAATATCATGTTTATAATTTTTGTGTATTTTTCCTGATGACTTTCCTTCAATTTTTTAAAACTCACATCAATATAAATTTTTAAAATATTAATTTTACATCTAAATATGGTAGTCTGTTTAATTACAAACAATTTGATATATAACACTATTGGGTAGACTTCAAATTATAATGTATTAAGGAACATTAGAAGTCAGATATGTCAGAGTATGAGAAAATGATACAAAATATCAGGTCTGAAGAGAGTTAATTACATAAGTAGGAACGAAGAATCACTTAGAAGAGGTCTCTAATTCTACAACAGGAATGTTACTTTAAAGGTAGGTGTAAAGACGTCCACGAAAAGTAGTTTATTAAGAGAGATATATTGAGTGGAAAGGCTTCGACACATCGGGTTAGTCCCTAATTTAGGTATTTAAAATATGCATAGGATAAAATGCAAGATGTTTAGCTAAGAAGATAAAGATTAATTCAGGGTATAATTTAAGCCCTAGATGAATAAAATCGCTCCAGAAATAAGAAAGATAAGGGGGAAACTAGTTTTTCATAATTGAACAGAGAGACAAAATATGCCTCATTTTGGGATTCGCAAAACCCCTTAGCCCCCTGCTTTCCGATACGCCGAATGTGCTAGTATAAACAGACCTTGCCCTTGCTAAATTGGGGCCATAAGATTTGAAAAACATACCGAGCAGAAAGAAGCGGTAACTTGTAAATGAAGACTGCCTTTGCCAGTTGTACCTGAGAGCAGATCAAGTTTGCCACTAACAGCTCGTCTGTGTGTGCTGAGGGTAATATATATATATATATATATATATATATATATATATATATATATATATATATATATATATATATATATATATATATGTATATAATTATATGATTTGCTATTGATTCACTACAGTGTGTTGGTAAGTGTGTAGACGTGTTTCAGCAACCATTGTGTAATTTCTGAAGGACTTACCCGCCTGTGTACATTCAAATTAAATTGAGAATGATAGTGGAATTGTGTCTGTAGGTTTGGAAAAGCTTTTAAAGGAATATTTCTTGAGGAAATGGGACACATGCCTGGAATATAAGAAAGAAGGACATAAATCGTTTTAATGTATGGGTCAAGGTATTACTTAGTATTTTATACTAGACCAAATCATTGTATGGAGGCGCATCATGGACAGATGGATCTAACTAAGGTTTTAAAAGGAAAGTGTAGTCACGGTGAACTGGATGTGGGTAGTGCTGGTATATATTGTCCTGTGCATTTGCAAGCACATTATCTGACACTGTCTATCGTCCCCATCTTGTGTAATAATGGAATAGTGATGGACCATATAGGGGTTACGTTTATTTTTGTTTCAGGTTCTATCCTGACAGCTACAAAACAAAAATTATAGAGTCATCGACCTCTGCTGGACTCTGTGGTGCAAGTGCCCTTGTGGTTAACAGGGCCAGATACCCAGCTTCCACTGCCTGGAGAAATTCAAAATACGTGTTCGTCCATGGCAGGAAAGTGACAGATCTCTAAACACAAGATAAGTGGCAAAACAAAGCCACTGATCAGCGTATCCAGATTATACCCCTATACTAAAAGACAAGATGCAAATAAATATACAGTGAATGATGAAAAGTGTGGACATAAATTTACCCATTACTAGCTTCACAGTCAAGAAATAGTGACAAAACTCATCAAAAATATCATAACAATGTTCTTTAAAAGGAGATAATTAATCCAGTTGATAATCTTCAACAAGTGAATGACTTTTTAAGAGTGTTAATTATTTTCAATGTTTATTGATTTATTGTTGTAAATAAATTTGATTTTATTTCAAACTTTCCAGACCGAAAAGAGAAACGGTTTAGGCTAAATAAATTGTAAATATTTACCAACAGACTTACTTACTTATTAAAGTTGAGTTCATGTTCTTGTTGGAAATAATTTTGTTAATATCCCCTAGCAGAGTCAACAATAATAGTAATAATACAATAATCAAGGGAGGATCTTGAGAGGGAGCCCATAGGGATCCAAGATAATACACTAACATCATACCTGGAAACCTATACAGCTTGACCCTATACCTTTGATATCCATACACCCTTACTTTTTTCAGAGAAGGGGGTATTACTTATAAGACCATACTCGTATCTGGCACTATCCTGGTATCACCTGATACAACTTTGTGTCCAGGATATATTATAATTTTAATAACATCTCAACCCTCTCGCGACACAGAGCAATATATTATAATAATAATTCCACTGATTAACTCATGGGTGGGGGCTTAACGAGCTAGAATAAACCATTGCTTAAATTCTTCATAAAAGTTGTCGGCAGATTACAGAATTAACGTGCTCAGCAACAGCCAGCATTGTTTTCGCTTATCTGAATATCTTATGAAGACTCCCATGTGATAGAAGCTTTACTACTCTTCTATCTACATTTCTGCCAAGAGTAATCTTGTGTAAAGATAGACTCCATTGAAGCCTATAATAGATACTCTTCAGTTTTGGCCACTGTTGGACCACTACTGCAAAGCAGGGGAGGCAATACCGTCACAGTAATGTATGAACATGCTATGCAATGCGGCGTTGATATTGACTTCCATTTTCAACTGTATGCTTTCAGAGCAGGGTTTTTAAACTTTGGTTCACGGACCCCTTCGTAGCTAATGAATGGATTCTTGGACGCCCATGTACATTACCTAGAAATTTCAATTTTACTTTCACCAAAACTTTTCCTACGGAAAAATATTATAGATTCTTGCATTGAAAGGGCAATATATTCTTTTTTAACAGATTGTCTTTATATCTCAGTTTGACTCAGTAAGTGTAACGATTTTTCATTGTAATAAAATATATTATTTGTATGAAGATATTATTCGTCTATCTATATTTTTTTCTAGGAAGGGGTTCGTAGCTTTCAAAGGACAATGAAAGTGGGTCCGTAACCTTCACGTGAAAATCAAAGGGGTTCATAGCCTTCACGAGACAATCAAAGGGGCCCATAGCCATCACAGGACAATCAGAGAAGTCCATTGCTTTCATGGGACGATCCGAGGGATCCATAGCTTTCATAGGACAATCAGAAGTGTCCATATATTTCACAGGACAATCAGAGGGGTCCATGGCCATCACAGACAATCAGAAAGGTCTATAGCCTTCACAGGACAATCAGAGGGGTTTATAACCTTCACGATAGCCACGCTAGCGTAGTGGTTACCACACTGCGCTGGCGACCGGGTGACCCAGGATCAAACCCGGGCGAAGACATTTGAAGACTTTTCGTCGACCGGGATTTGGACTGGATTAACTCGAGCTCTGGCGAGAACATTTGAAGTAGTGTCGTCGCCCCGGGACTGGCGGCTCCTGAGCCGACCCAGCTCAAATGTGTACCTCCGAAATCGGCGAGTGTCTGCTTGAATGGCAAGGGACACCTGTCTCTGTACAAGAAAAAAAGGGATACTCACGTAAAATCAGTCTCTGGTTAGACATACTAACCTGAGATTTCGCCTCGAGTAATAGCGGGCGTACGAAAAAAACAATAACCTTCACAGGACAATCAGAGAGTTCCATGCCACAAGAAAGGTTAAGAACCCCAGTTTTCGAACTTTCAGTTATTCTTATATTTATGAGCAACTATTCTTGTTTTGGTGCCACCTTTGTCGTTGATCTTATTCCGCGCTGGATTCTACTTGTCTACCATTGTACTTGTCTACCATTCTACTTGTCTACCAGGCCGTTTTGTTGCTTTGCTACATTCGATTTTCTTTATTCTTAGCAGCTAATTTCTTTGCATTGATTTTATTACTTGTTGAATATTTTTATTGTTTATTCATTATTCGTTCAGCGTTCTATTTCATTGTCAATTTCTTTAAGCCTTTTTTAAAAATCTACCTCATCATCGTAATCACCAGTTGGAAATTGTAAAGAGTAGGCTTATCAGGCCGCTGCCCTGGCAAAATTTAAAAAATTAGGAAACCTACCCACCACAAACGTATTTATAGAATGTGTGATTCCTATTCATTATATACACACCCTGTGATTCTCGCCGGTGCTACGGAATTCGTCTACTGCGCTGATATCCTCCTTGTGAGATCTAAGGGAGGAGATCGGAGCACTGATGGCGTTGTCCGTGTGCAGTGAAGATAGTCCTTAAAAACCAAACCTTAAATTGTGCCCAATTTGTCACCAGCATCTTCTTCTCATCTCTTGTTCCACGGATACTTGTCTGGTTCTTGTCATCTCTTGTTCCACGGATACTTGTCTGGTTCTTGTCATCTCTTGTTCCACGGATACTTGTCTGGTTCTTGTCATCTCTTGTTCCACGGATACTTGTCTGGTTCTTGTCATCTCTTGTTCCACGGATACTTGTCTGGTTCTTCTTATCTCTTGTTCCACGGATACTTGTCTGGTTCTTGTCATCTCTTGTTCCACGGATACTTGTCTGGTTCTTGTCATCTCTTGTTCCACGGATACTTGTCTGGTTCTTCTCATCTCTTGTTCCACGGATACTTGTCTGGTTCTTGTCATCTCTTGTTCCACGGATACTTGTCTGGTTCTTCTCATCTCTAGTTCCACGGATACTTGTTTGGTTCTTCTCATCTCTTGTTCCACGGATACTTGTCTGGTTCTTCTCATCTCTTGTTCCACGGATACTTGTCTGGTTCTTGTCATCTCTTGTTCCACGAATACTTGTCTGGTTCTTCTCATCTCTTGTTCCACGAATACTTGTCTGGTTCTTCTCATCTCTTGTTCCACGGTTACTTGTCTGGTTCTTGTCATCTCTTCTTCCACAGATACTTGTCTGGTTCTTGTCATCTCTTCTTCCACGGATACTTGTCTGGTTCTTGTCATCTCTTGTTCCACGGATACTTGTCTGGTTCTTGTCATCTCTTGTTCCACGGATACTTGTCTGGATCTTCTCATCTCTTGTTCCACGGATACTTGTCTGGTTCTTGTCATCTCTTGTTCCACGGATACTTGTCTTGTTCTTGTCATCTCTTGTTCCACGGATACTTGTCTGGTTCTTCTCATCTCTTGTTCCACGGATACTTGTCTGGTTCTTGTCATCTCTTGTTCCACGGATACTTGTCTGGTTCTTGTCATCTCTTGTTCCACGGATACTTGTCTGGTTCTTGTCATCTCTTGTTCCACGGATACTTGTCTGGTTCTTGTCATCTCTTGTTCTACGGATATTTGTCTTGTTCTTGTCATCTCTTGTTCCACGGATACTTGTCTGGTTCTTCTCATCTCTTGTTCCACGGATACTTGTCTGGTTCTTGTCATCTCTTGTTCCACGGATACTTGTCTAGTTCTTGTCATCTCTTGTTCCACGGATACTTGTCTGGTTCTTGTCATCTCTTGTTCCACGGATACTTGTCTGGTTCTTGTCATCTCTTGTTCCACGGATACTTGTCTTGTTCTTGTCATCTCTTGTTCCACGGATACTTGTCTGGTTCTTCTCATCTCTTGTTCCACGGATACTTGTCTGGTTCTTGTCATCTCTTGTTCCACGGATACTTGTCTGGTTCTTGTCATCTCTTGTTCCACGGATACTTGTCTGGTTCTTCTCATCTCTTGTTCCACGGATACTTGTCTGGTTCTTGTCATCTCTTGTTCCACGGATAATTGTCTGGTTCTTGTCATCCCTTGTTCCACGGATACTTGTCTGGTTCTTGTCATCTCTTGTTCCACGGATACTTGTCTGGTTCTTGTCATCTCTTGTTCCACGGATACTTGTCTTGTTCTTGTCATCTCTTGTTCCAAGGATACTTGTCTGGTTCTTCTCATCTCTTGTTCCACGGATACTTGTCTGGTTCTTGTCATCTCTTGTTCCACGGATACTTGTCTGGTTCTTCTTATCTCTTGTTCCACGGATACTTGTCTGGTTCTTGTCATCTCTTGTTCCACGCATACTTGTCTGGTTCTTCTCATCTCTTGTTCCACGGATATTTATCTGGTTCTTCTCATCTCTTGTTCCACGGATACTTGTCTGGTTCTTGTCATCTCTTGTTCCACGGATACTTGTTTGGTTCTTCTCATCTCTTGTTCCACGGATACTTGTCTGGTTCTTGTCATCTCTTGTTCCACGGATACTTGTCTGGTTCTTGTCATCTCTTGTTCCACGGATACTTGTTTGGTTCTTGTCATCTCTTGTTCCACGGATACTTGTCTGGTTCTTCTCATCTCTTGTTCCACGGATACTTGTATGGTTCTTGTCATCTCTTGTTCCACGGATACTTGTCTGGTTCTTGTCATCTCTTGTTCCACGGATACTTGTCTGGTTCTTCTTATCTCTTGTTCCACGGATACTTGTCTGGTTCTTGTCATCTCTTGTTCCACGCATACTTGTCTGGTTCTTCTCATCTCTTGTTCCACGGATATTTATCTGGTTCTTCTCATCTCTTGTTCCACGGATACTTGTCTGGTTCTTGTCATCTCTTGTTCCACGGATACTTGTTTGGTTCTTCTCATCTCTTGTTCCACGGATACTTGTCTGGTTCTTGTCATCTCTTGTTCCACGGATACTTGTCTGGTTCTTGTCATCTCTTGTTCCACGGATACTTGTTTGGTTCTTGTCATCTCTTGTTCCACGGATACTTGTCTGGTTCTTCTCATCTCTTGTTCCACGGATACTTGTCTGGTTCTTGTCATCTCTTGTTCCACGGATACTTGTCTGGTTTTTGTCATCTCTTGTTCCACGGATACTTGTCTGGTTCTTGTCATCAGTTCCACATTGGTGACCGATGGATGGGTATGAATGAAAATTCGAAAGAAAAAAAAGAATCGCCTAACGAGGACAAAGAAAATAGCCAACGTTGCAACCACAAGGTATTCGCCAGGGAAAGGAAAGAAAATGAGAGCTAAATAGGACACATGAGAATCTAAATACAATCCTATATATACAATCCCATATTTCTGTCAGTGCGTAACGTCAAGGGATGCAACTTTGGTTGAAAGTTAGACATTAATTGTATTCTTTCCCTTATATGTACTCTCCCGAAAATATTACACTTACTAAAGAAGAATGCGCAAATGACGGTGTGCACAAAAATATTTATATAATGTGTGATCACGTATACACACATTGTGATCCTCGCTGCTGCTACGTAGTTCGTGTACTGTGGTGATGCACAGTGGTTTTAAAAATACTTTTGAATAAGTAAAATTGCAGTTAGGTATTGTTGCTTTTGAATTTAATTCCCGTCTTATGACGGGCTTTTACACTAGTTAAATATAAAAAACTTAAATATAGAAACATTGGTGACCGTATCATACAGTTTCTGTCTTTTCGTTTCATACGAGCATCTAAGAGAAGTCTAGGCAGGTCGAAGACAACATGGAGAAGAAAACTGGAGACAGATATGCACATGATGAGAACGACATAGTAAGACCTTGAGCTGATGGCACGTGACTGAAGGACCTGATATACAGCTGTTGGTGGCCTACGCTCTGTCGCGAGCTGAAGCCCAATATAATGATGATTGTTTATAATAATAATAATAGCCCCTTCAGTCATAACTTACTATGGGAATGCGCCCCTGAGGTGACAGCCCTCAGCTGCTTATTTTCCTGGTGTTCCTTTTTGACGTTTTCTCCACTCTTCTGCTTGTTGTGTGAGCTTCTTTTCGTCCCATCTGAGGTGGCGCCGTAGTGTGGCAGTGTTAGTAAAACAAAGGACTGGGTACGGCATCATTTAACAATCTTACATGGCGGTGTTAATTATTTTGGGCTAATTGGTTTCATTTTATGTTGATTGTTTTATCTTTATATTCCAAGTTACTGGCTTAAAGTCCGACAGAGGTATTAATTTCTTGGTTTCAGTCTATTTGGGCCCAGGTTGGTTCGTTCCTCTTATGTTGTTTTGATGTGAGATAGTGGTAGTGAATGATGAATTCAAAAACGTGCATACATTTAATTTATCCAACTGTTAAGTAATCCATCAACAGCCTTGACCATTTAAGTGAAGTTTATTTAAAGCAGAACTGTTCAAGATCAAAAAGCAAACATGGAAACAATGTTTCATCTATTTACATCATGTTATCATCTGCATCCATTTTAACATGTACGATAAACTTTCCTTCCTTAATTTCAATCCAAGGTGGTGTATATATTTCGTCAATAGTTTCAAACTTCTCTAAGTCCTTAGCATTGATTATATCATTGTTGGGCGCTTCGTGTGTAGGAGTCTTTACAGTATTTATTGCTTCATTTAGCATCTTCATTGGTTTCAAATATCTGGGATAATCATTTCTTATCACGAAAATCGAGCTGAAAATGAAATAATGTTCCTTGGAACGTACTTACGTGGATGAACCACAAAAATAAATCTGTATACACACAGATTTTCACAATTAAGGAACTCTCTTCTTGAAAACTGCAAAATCTTGAGTAAAATAACTTGAACGCTGCAGCGTTTCACAACGTAGGAGCCGGGACTTTTGTGGACTAAATCGGAGGAACGCCAGGTTGTTCACTACCACGATTTAGAACACGTCCGGTTGCAATGGCTCGGATTTTACAACTGACTACCAGAAAATTATTTCTGGTCGTCTTCCGGTAATGCGTGATTCTAGCTACTGTTTCATTGGATAAACTATTATTTTATTAATTTATTTACTGGTTATTCAATCAGACGATCTTACGGGGAATAAGGCTATTCCCATTTACGTCACTATTTTCTATGTCAACTCCCGCCGATGTTAGCGTGGCTATGCCAAGCTTGACATAGTTTTAGTTACATCTTGTGTCATCCTATACTCAATGTATCTCGTGTTTATGATTCACTACGAGATGTCGTAACTGCACTGTTTACTTTCTATAGTAGTTAATAGTAATTTCTTATGTTTTATTATAACTAGTAATTAGCACGAATAAATGCTATGGTAGTAGGTCAAGCGGCCACAGTAGACAACTTCGACACTTGGTTCGATCGGAGGCTTCATCCTCCCAGGTTGTTTATATTCTATTGTAAATTTAATATCCGCTCACTTTGTTATTAATATTTATTGTGTTCTCTTAGTAGCTCTGTAGTTTTATATTCTCCCCCTAACTCCCAAGAACTCTTCAGCTGTCCCAAAACAAGGGCGTGGAGTTCACCACGCTAGCCTACGCCATGTTTTTCCACTACACAAGACCACTTCATTCAAGAGATGATCCTGCGATTGCTAGTGCGAGGTCGTAGCATTTCAAAAACCCCGCCAACAATACAGACTGCAATGTATACTTGACCCTCTCAGCAGACGTACAAGAATTGCAAATCGTGCATTCAGATCAAATCTGCCCTTTTCGTCCGTTGAAAATTTACATGAAGGCAAAAGCTTTTCCTGCAGTGCGCTTACTTGTGGCTTTTCAGTACAAGTAACCCCCATATTGCTAATCGTCTAAATCAGCCCTTCCCAACCTTTTTACCCTGGAGAAACCCTTAAACTAATTGTCAGGTCTCAGGGAACCCCTGCATAAAGATTATTATTTCTACAGCTCACGGTACCTTAGCGTGATCAGTAAGTTTTAAATATAATAATCCAATAACAATTGTCAATACTTTTTTGAGTAGAGAATGATTTTTTTCTGTGGATGTTTATTTTGGCCAACTCTTTTTATGTGGTGTCGAGAGATGGAAGTTAGATAATAAAATAATAGGTCCCAGAACTGGAGAAGAGAACTGGTGAACTAGATGGCTGTAGACTAATCCTTTACGGGGGGCATACATTTTATATTGTGGCGTCACTAGGAACAGGCGCCGTCAAGTTGGTGTCCCTAAACGAAGCAGCGACAGTTGCGTACTAAAGCCCACCGCTGGTGACATCCGGGGGGAAGATGTCATCGGACACTATTACGATATTACTTACTGCCAAAAATACACTTGCAATTGGTGTTACTTTAGGTGGGGGGGGGGGGGGGGGGGAAGGATGTCAATAAATGCATCAATAAGCACCGACATCTGAATAACACCAATTAGTTTATCGGGAACAACTGAACATAACTCAAAACCAGCTGCTACAGACAACATACAACTCAAATATCCAGACCCGAACTCTCAGAACTACAACTTCATTTTCGCCCCAAAAGTAATGGAACGGAATAGCCTTTGCAAACAAATCGGTAGATTCCGTGACGTACGGACATCTACAGCTCACGAAACTTTCCAGTTTATTATTCTGTGTGCTTCATTTTAGGATTCTACTGTATTGGCAAAATCTGCCGTTTGACACGTCTGCTAGGCGAGGTTTGTCGTCTGCTAAATATGTTAATAAGTCGAGGTTTGCTGTGGAAGGTGGGTGAGGGTAATTTGTCTTACTAGGACACAAGACAAAGAAAATGGGCAACGTTACGGCCACAAGGCCTTTGTTAGGGAAAGGAAAGAACGCGACAGCTAAATAAAGAAAATTAGAAAATGAATAAAAATGGATGCAACCTGAACGACCTGCTGTGAGTGGCTTGCTGGTCTATCAGGAATCTTGCGATGAAAACATAAAATTGCTGCCTCTTCCGGGTGTAGAAAGTAAATACTAAATAGTAAAAAGAAACCCAAAACAGCCCAAAGATAATAGCAATAATAACAATAAATGTGAGTGAATAATGAGAAGAAGAAGAAGAAGAAGAAGAAGAAGAAGAAGAAGAAGAAGAAGAAGAAGAAGAAGAAGAAGAAGAAGAAGAAGAAGAAGAAAGTAAATAAATAAATACATAAAAATAAAATATTAATTAATTAATAAAAAATTATTATTATTAAACGAGGAATAAAAACGGAGTGGAGAAGATCGCCTCATGCAAAGGAATGATAGGTGTTAAGATCGTCTGGTTTGAGACAACACACACGGTGAATGAGGCGTTGTTCGATGTTGTTGCAGGGGCTGAAGAGACAAGGCAAGAATGGACCTACTGTTTCTTCAAGCATTTCGTAAGAGGCGACATATTTGAGTTAACACATAGGCCTTGGCGACTTCATCTTGTACAACAAAGTGTGGTAGAAAGACCACTGCAAAAGCCTATAAGTGCTTTATTACATTCAGTGGCGTTCTAAAATGTAAGTGGCCCCAGGGCCCATGACCGTTTCACTGGGTTATTTAGAAACAAAAAACGGACAGATCAGAATTTCACCTTCTGTGCGGGTGACAACCACGATGTGGCCGGAAGGGGGGGGGGGGGGGGGGGGGGGATCAGACACTGTTATGTGACTACTGTACTGTTTAAAAGTCTACTAGTAGGCACACTATATTTTTATGTGTTTTCTTTACGGGAGAGGAATGCCAAAGGTAGGATCCTCCTCTTGTGCCAAATATTTGACGTACGCCCCTGACTGCAGACTTCCTGTAAGTGGATCAGCTGTTATGGTAATGCTGTGATCCATTCGGAGCAGAAACGGGAAATGATAGTCTATTAAATTTACGCTGCGGATTTAGATATGATAGTGTTATCTTACTCAAAGTGTATCATGTTCAAGTCTTTTCCTTGCCGTCTTTCTTACAAGCAGGGACCACAAGTATTTTGGAGAAGGTCCAAAATGTTGTTAAACCGGCCAATGCTGGCCCATCAATTTCTCTCCTTTACTTCTTTCAATCTACGTTCGCAGAGCTCTTGTTCAGGGGCTCCCAATCTTTTTTGGCCCCAGTACCCCGTTGGCTTATATTAATCCTTCTCGTACCCTTCATTCAATTTGAGAGGAAATACATTTTAAAGTTTACCATAAATATGACCATAAGGAAATAAACAAACATATTAATTTTTGTTTTCATAAACAAAACTCCGTTACATAAAACCGTATTTTTAGTATCATAAAGTTGTAAAACGGCAGGTATGGGAGGCTAAGAGCCAGGGATCCAGACCTCCAGGATGACCCAGAGTCAGTTTGGAGGACAACATTAGACAATCTCTGAAGGACTGAGGACTAGAATGGAACCAGGCCAGGAGGAAGGCAGCCGATAGGATAGTATGGCGCTCTCTTCAAACCTCTACACCTCACGGTAGAAGAGGAACGAGTAAGTAAGTAAGTAAGTAAGTAAGTAAGTAAGTAAGTAAGTATGTAAGTAAGTAAGTAAGTAAGTAAGTAAGTTTGTTGTAAAATATTAATCAGAATATAGTAAAATATTGTCATTGTTGATGAGAGTCGACATCATTACACTACGGGCAAACCCATAGGTACACCCTCAGCAAATGTCGAAGGGTATGAATGTTAAATGTTCTTATACCGCATTGGTTATATACACGATGGATGCATCCTCTTATATGTGCATCTCTGCTGGTCTTTACGTTTGATGCCAAATAAATTAGCGACACCCTTGGTTCTGTTTCTTGTCAACCAACATTTTTATTCTTGGTACAGCTTTTGAAAAAGATACCCGCATATGACGTCCAGCTTTCAATTTGTTTCTTGCTTTAGATTTGACTGAGAACATGACTCGTCCATCCAATTCACAACTTTTTTCCATAACACTATTTTTTTTAAAAAAAAAGGACAGCGAAAGACAACCTGGCGGAGAACAGTGGAGGCTGAGATGCAAAGCATGAACCAGAGTTGGGGCACGGCTCGAAGGATGACCACCGACCGAGCAAAATGGAGACATTTTGTTGCTGCCCTACAAGACGCCACTAGGCGTGATGTTCGTTGATTCTTTGTCAGTCAGGAGCTAAGGAGCCAAGAAAAAGAAGACTATACAAAAAATACTATCGTTACGGCTTTATTGCCCTTGATGAGGTCTGCCGTGGGAATTAGTAGGGCTGATAAATAAAGGCCGCTTGCCCATTACTGTCGCCTCGCAATGTGCAGGTTTGATTTTTATTTTTACCCCGATAGAAAAAAAAAAAAACACCCTAGAATTTACCGGGGTTCGAACTCGTGTCTTCAGACTTCAAAGACTGGTATCCTAACCGTTCGACCACGGGTAATCAGATTTTACTTTGGGGATATTTCAAGTGGATGATATAGTTCATTTTCGTGTGTACTCTCTACAAAGCATGCATCCACGATTGCAGGTGATCAGTTTACAGGAAGCCTACATAAAGAGTTCACATTCACTTACAGAGATGGTTTCTGTAGCAATTTGTGTTACATGATGAGGCTGCCAGCCTCATTGCACAACCTGACATTTAGTCGCTGTGTACGGCATGTCGCAGTGCACATAGTCATATTTGTTTTATGTCTCATCACAGACTCCCGTGGCGTACATAGGGCGATAATATAGTTATTCCCTGCACCCCTTGACAAGCTTCTGGTACCTCCGTGGGGTACGTTTATTCCAGGTTGAGAACCACTACTCTAGTTTAAAATGCCATCAGAATGGTTGGATTCATAATTCCCAACGGTGAAGACTAAAGTAGCATGCCGGATTACTTTTCACCGTCAAACAGCATTAAAAGCCACGCTAGGCGGAAAAAGTGAATGCGTGTCTGTGCCATACCGCTAATTGAAATGGCTTCCGTACAATGGCGCTTTACATCTCCGCTACCCCGCTAAGTGACTTGAAAGCTTGGCAGTGTCGAAGTAGCTTGAGTACTTCGTCTGAGTGCTCGCTACTGTCTTGTTTTTTACACGAAAATTTATGACTAGAAAACGCTTTTTTGACGTCTAGGTATCATGGGAAATGGACAGTCTAGTTGCACGTTCATTGGCGTATTGGTGTGTGTGTGTGTGTTTATGAGAGAGAAAAGAAAAAAAAAGAACTTTATGTTGAAGGTGTTGAGAAATGGGCCAGCAGTTCAGTCTGTACCCTTATTATCTGTTTGCCTGTCTACTTACTTACTTAGCCCTATCTAGCTAGCTAGCCCTTTGATATACGAAGTGGCGTTAAACAAGGCTGTGTTCTGGCTCCGACCCTCTTCGGAATCTTCTTTGCCTTACTCTTGAAACATGCATTCAGAGATGCAACTGAAGGAATATGCCTTCACACTAGGTCAGATGGCCGTCTGTTTAATCTTTCAAGGCTGAAGGCAAAAAACAAAAATCAGAAGGGTCACTATAAGAGACTTGTTGTTCGCTGATGATGCTGCAGTCGTCACTCAAAGCCAACAGGAGCTTCAGAGCTTGATGAATCGCTTCACTAAAGCATGCAAGGACTTTGGCCTCACAATAAGTCTAAAGAAAACGAATGTGCTGAGTCAGGATGTGGGTGCTGCACCAGTTATCACTATCAATAACTATGAATTGGCAGTGGTGCACCACTTCACATACCTAGGGTCTACCATCAATTACAAACTCTCACTGGATACAGAAATCGACAGCCGCATTGGCAAAGCTGCAGCTACCTTTGCCCGCCTCACATCGCGTGTTTGGGGAAACTCTAAACTCACAATGAAGACCAAAGCTGCGGTATATAATGCCTGCGTCACCAGCACACTCCTATATGGCAGCGAGACCTGGACGACCTATGCTAAGCAAGAAAGAAGGCTCAATACCTTCCATTTGCGGTGTCTACGCCACATCCTCGGCATCTCGTGGAAAGATAAAGTGACAAATGTCGAGGTGTTGTCACGTGCTGGCCTTCAAAGTATGTATACGCTGCTTAGACAGCGCAGACTTCGCTGGCTTGGCCATGTTCGCCGCATGGAAGATGGTCGCATCCCAAAAGATATCTTCTACGGACAATTAGCAGATGGCAAGAGAACAGTTGGGCGACCACAGCTGAGGTTCAAAGATGTGTGCAAGAGAGATATGAGGGCACTGGACATGGATCCAGCAACATGGGAGGATGAAGCTGCCGATCGCACTAAGTGGCGATGCTATTTACGGCACCACCTCAGATGGGGCGAAGAGAGGCTCACACAAGAAGCAGAGGTGAGGAGAAAACGTCGAAAGGAGCACCAGGAAAATAAGCAGTTTAGGGCTGTCACCTCAGGGTCGCATTCCCATAGTCAGTTATGACTGAAGGGGCTATTATTATTATTATCTAGCTAGCTACCTCCATGACCGTGAAGGAAGCAGCTGTTATGCGCGTGTGGGCGTCTCTGGTTCTATCCAAGCATTCTCCTGTGATGAAACTTGATGAGACTCAGCATTGTACACTAAGCTTGGAGGAGTCACTTGAGGCCAAGACGTAAATGTGCCTGTTACCGGGTTAGCTGTATGCTGGAGGATCTCACTATAGACCCCATGATTGGCCGGGGAACTGAGAAGTGGCTCTGTGTAGGACGTAACAATTCCTTGGGGCAGCCCAGAACCAGACCACAGTATTTTATCTCTGCATATTTGGAGAGCCCCTTTGGATGGCGGAGAATGCACAGTATACCACGCGCTTCTTCCTCCTAGCTTGGGACCAGATGTGATGACCCTTTAAATGCAAGCTAAGCTGGAGAAACTGGAGCTCATGAGTTTAACTCAACACATTTCGGAACGGCAGAAAAGTTGCAGGAAACGTCTAGATCTACAGTATAGATAATACCAAGGAGTCTTCAACGTGGTATAGGCTGCAAAAGAGCGAAAAGCTCTACAGATCTAGTTTAGCAACAACATCCCCAAACCCACCCACCTATATATCCATGTATCCATCTATCCACGTATCCATCTTTCCACGTATCAATCTATCCACCTATACGTATCTACCTATCTACGTATCTACTTACCTACGTATCTACCTATCTACGTTTCTATCTGCCTACCTAACTACCTACCTACGTATCTATGTATCTGCCTACCTACCTGCCTATCTACCTGCCTACCTACTTACCTGCCTACCTACCTACCTACCTACCTACCTATCTACCTACCTACTGGTCTATCTATCTATCTATCTACCTACCTATCTATCTATCTATCTATCTATCTATCTATCTATCTATCTATCTATCTATCTATCTATCTATCTATCTATCTATCTATCTATCTATCTATCTATCTATCTATCTATCTATCTATCTATCTATCTATCTATCTATTTACCCATCCGTCCGCTCGTCCATCCGTCTGTGTGTCTGCCTGTCTAATTTATTACTATTATGTAGACGTATGTCTGTCTTTTCGGCTATATGTCTGTCTGTCCGTACCTCAATCTGTCTTTATGTATGTCTGACATCTGTCTATATGCCTACCTCTCTATCCATCTCTGTATCTACCTGCCTGCCAATCATTGTGTTTATCTATCTGTTTGTCTATCTAAACCCATAGGCCAGAGTTAATGCAGTATATTTACAGAAGCTTAAATTAACACAACTGTATATATTCAAGTTAAACCTGAGTATACGTTTTGAACGCGCCCACGTGCATTCACGATAATGCCACACACTATTTTAATTAAAATAATACATTTAAAATCCAGTAACGCTATCTACGCGCTCCTTCATCGTCCCCGCTATCTCCTCTCCACGCTTCTCATTCCAGCAATGCTAGGATCGGAGAACATTATCGGTCGGAGTCAAAATGCCCTCACTATATCAATATAAATTGACGGTTCCGTAAAAGCCCGCTTAAAAGCCTTTTTGTTGTTAAAGGAAACAAACCCATTGCACTCCGTGAGTTCTCCCTTTTACGACAAAAGCAACCCGTGTTCTGTGTTTGAAGGAAGGTCAGAGCTCAAATTGCTTAGAATGGCATGGAAGGTTAAAGTGCAATAAGGAGACAAGTTCGCTTTTGTCCGGGCGTGTAGGCTGAAACATATATCAAATTAATTCTAAATGGATTGGCTTAGCTTTTGAAATGAATGAAAACAAAATTTTTATTTAAAAAACTAACGAGTTTTCTTTTAACTTGAGATTTCATTTTAAATGTGTACACTTAAGAGCAGATAATCAAACTGTATGCATCGCCATAATATTCCTTTGCGTTCCTTACTTCTTCTTCTTCTTCTTCCTCGTTCGTCCTGAAAAGGACGTTGATTGCGTTGTGTCTGTTTACACCGGAGCTGCGATATCTGCACCTTTCGGACGACACATCCGACTTCAGTACGGCATTTTTTGGGACCGGGTTTGCCTTCCCTCTTCGATCCCTACTCTCTCAGCCAGACTGCAGTGATGCAGCCTGTTTCCAGGACCACCACGTGGAGGTGGAGTAGGGTCTTGGTCCGCTCTGGTTCGCTGACCCTGACGCAAGCAGTCAAGCTATGGGTCGCTGACTGCATTCTCTATTGCTGCATCTTTGGGTCCCTTACAGATCATGCCAACTATCGCTGTATCTGGTCCCTATACAGGAAGCCTTCATCAAGCATTCGCATGCTTTTGTAGATGTGGTTTCTGTGCCAATTTGTTTTAATCGATGAGGTTGCCATCTTCATGCACAACCTCACATAGTCGCCACGTACGACATGCCTCAGGGTTCAGTAGACCTATTATTTCTTTGTTTCACAGACTACCTGCACGGGGCTTAACGTTGACTTAAAAGTAGAAAATAAAACAATATAATTATGGAAAGTTTTATTACTTAAATTTGACATGGAAACATGAACGGATAAAATCAATAAGAAAAGATAATCAAGTTTTTTTTTTTTTTTTTTTTTTGTAATCCTTATTGAGTATGGCGCCAGCATTGTAGATGCCCCTTCTGCATACGCCTACAACAAGCGTTCACATGTTGTTGTAGTAGTGGTTTACGTAGACATTTGTTTTACATGATAACGTTACCAGTCTCGTGTACAACCTGTGTCTTTATATCAACGAGAGCAAAGGCCAAGAACATGAACACAAAAAGAATAGTTATTCGGAAATATGCAAAACACAAAATCAAAACAAAGCTGCTCACAAATCATTCAGACCTTTAAAAAACGAACCGACAAAAGAGGTAAAAAAATAGAGTAAGGGAGATAAAAAGCTATTAGCTAAAGTATCGGCTAATGTAGACATATATCACTTGGTTCCACTCAACACAAACTTGTTCCCGTTCTCTCCCCTCCTTAACCCACTCTTTCAAACGCAGACTACACTCAGTCTTGCTTATCTTACTTTTATTTAAACTATAGGATCAATTACTCTGTCCATTTGTAGAAGTTCAAAGTTCACGCGTCGGATTCAGTGTCCAAAACTGTAGAGAAATATAAATTCCTAGTACTCAACTACTGCATATATCTTGGTACGGTACCAACATAGACAGAGTCCGTGTATCAGAAAAGTCGATATGAAAGTAAGGGTGGAAAGAATTTACTTCGCATTGGGAAATACATTATAGACCCAATGTAACTCGTATGTCTAAACTTTATTAGTGAGTCCGCGTTGTATCGAGTTTCCTTATTTAGATGTAAATTTATCGACGTTTGACTGAAATCACCTACCTGAAGTACGTCAAGCCAATCAATCAAACAATACAGTTTTGCTCCACGAGCATTGGCTTTCAACAAGCACACGCCAAGTTATTCTGTCACGTGCCATCAGCTCAAGTTCTTTCCAAGCCTTCCTCGTCAGTTTCACTTCTGTCTGCAGTTATCTTCTCTATGTGTTTTTGATCTATCTCTACCTCTCTTTTCCATGGGATTCCAGTTCAAAGACCGTTTTGTAATGCTATTAACAGGTGTTCTCAATGTGTGTCTATCCATCGCCAGCGACTTCTTCTCATCTCTTGTTCCACTGTTAATCGTCTGGTTCTTGTCATCTCTTGTTCCACTGAAACTTGTCTGGTTCTTGTCATCTCTTGTTCCATTGGCATTTCTCTGGTTCTTGTCAACTCTTGTTCCACTGGCACTTGTCTGGTTCTTGTCATCTCTTGTTCCACTGGCATTTGTCTGGTTCTTGTCATCTCTTGTTCCACTGGCACTTGTCTGGTTTTTGCCATCTCTTGTTCAATTGGCACTTGTCTGGTTCTTGTTATCTCTTGTTCCACTGACACTTGTCTGGTTCTTGTTATCTCTTGTTCCACTGACACTTGTCTGGGTCTTGTTATCTCTTGTTCCACTGACACTTGTCTGGTTCTTGTCATCTCTTGTTCCATTGGCATTTGTCTGGTTCTTGTCAACTCTTGTTCCACTGGCACTTGTCTGGTTATTGTCATGTGTTGTTCCACTGACACTTGTCTAGTTCTTGTCATCTCTTGTTCCACTGACACTTGTCTGGTTCTTGTCATCTCTTGATCCACTGACACTTGTCTGGTTCTTGTCATCTCTTGTTCCACTGGTAATCGTCTGGTTCTTGCCATCTCATGTTCCACTGTCACTTGTCTGGTTATTGTCATCTCTTGTTCCACTGGTAATCGTCTGGTTCTTGCCACATCTTGTTCCATTGGCATTTGCCTGGTTCTTGTCATCTCTTGTTCCACTGATACGTGTCTGGTTCTTGTCATTTCTTGTTCCACTGATACTTGTCTGGTTCTTGTTATTTCTTGTTCCACTGATACTTGTCTGGTTCTTGTCAGCTCTTGTTCCATTGGCATGTGTCAGGTTCTTGTCTTCTCTTTTTCAACTGGCACTTGTCTCGTTCTTGACATCTCTTGTTCCACTGATACTTGTCTGGTTCTTGTCATCTCTTGTTCCCCTGACACTTGTCTGGTTCTTGTTATCTCTTGTTCCACCTGTCATTTGTCTAGTTCTTGTCATCTTTTGTTCCACCTGTCATTTGTCTGGTTCTTGTCATCTCTTGTTCCAATGACACTTGCCTAGTTCATGTCATCTCTTGTTCCACTAACACTTGTCTGGTTCTAGTCATCTCTTGTTCAACTGGCACTTGTGTGGTTCTTGTCATCTCTTGTTCCACTGATACTTGTCTGGTTCTTGTCATCTCTTGTTCCACTGATACTTGTCTGGTTCTTGTCATCTCTTGTTTCCCTGACACTTGTCTGGTTCTTATCATCTCTTGTTCCGCCTGTATTTTGTCTGGTTCTTGTCATCTCTTGTTCCACCTGTCATTTGTCTGGTTCTTGTCATCTCTTGTTCCACTGATACTTGTCTGGTTCTTGTCATTTCTTGTTCCACTGATACTTGTCTGGTTCTTGTCATCTCTTGTTTCCCTGACACTTGTCTGGTTCTTGTCATCTCTTGTTCTACCTGTCTTATGTCTGGTTCTTGTCATCTCTTGTTCCACCTGTTATTTGTCTGGTTCTTGTCATCTCTTGTTCCACTGATTCTTGTCTGGTTCTTGTCATCTCTTGTTCCACTGATACTTGTCTGGTTCTTGTCATATCTTGTTTCCTTGACACTTGTCTGGTTCTTGTCATCTCTTGTTCCACCTGTCTTTTGTCTGGTTCTTGTCATCTCTTGTTCCACTTGTCATTTGTCTGGTTCTTGTCATCTCTTGTTCCACTGTCACTTGTCTGGATCTTGTTATCAGTTCCACATTAGTGATTTTGTCATACCATTTCAATCCTTGTACTCTATGCACGCACCCATTTATAAAAGTCTAGCTTTTTGGTTGTTGTTTTTTGTTGTTCTCTATGATTGAGAACCATACAAGAGGACCGACTTGAAGAATGTCTAGCATAAGCACAAACTACTATCGCTGCACACAAATGACCGACAATTAGTAAAAGACAAATTAATTATGTACATATTTTATTTTAGATGCTGAAAATAATGACTTCGTTCAAATAATTTGTGTGCGTGTGTTGTGTGAGTGTGTGTGTGTGTGTGTTTTTTTTTTTTTTTTTTTTTTTAATGACACAAATTTATGCATCACCGTAGCCGCACATGAAACGTTTAAAAAAATAAAATACAGTATCTGCTGTTACTCATTATCAGCGTATAAAACAAATAACACAGTTCTATAAATTAACATCGTGTAAATAACAATAAAAATATTACAATGAAATAGCTGTCTGATAAGAGTACGTGATGAAGTCAAAATACCTATCAACCTACACTTTAATCTCTGAACTTAATACTTAGCGTTCTAGTAACATAAAGTTGCAGTAGCCATATCTCTGGTCCCAATTAAGCTCAGAATTATTCCAGTTAACAAGATCAGTCTTGTTCCTTCTATCAGCTTTAAAGCTCTGTTACACGTAATTCCATCTTCTCTTGACTAGAAGTGACAAAGAACTTTTACAAGGTAACTTAATTACCAAATATGACATAGTTAGTTCAGTCCTGGATCGATTCCTCAAGATGTCATATGCCGTGTGCCTTGGCAACTCTGTCTTGGACAAATTTACTAGGACGTTTTCAGACCCTGAGACCTAGACTAATATATACTCTCAGGATTTAAAAAAAAAAAAAAAAAAAAAAAAAAAAACTAGATTGTTATTTCGCCAAGAACGACGGGGGAAACGGTTATGAATTAACGAGTTGAATTTTTATTGCGACAAACGGTTGGGTGTTCGCATGTAGATGTCTTTTTGTTTATTGATTTTTATTATTATTGTTGATCAGAATCTACATAATTGCAATTCGGGTAAACCCACTGGTGATCAGTCCTGCTCAACAAATGTCGAAGGATATGAATGCTATACACGACGCAAACATCCACTCATACGTCCACCCTGCTAGTCTTTCATTTGGTGCAAATTTACAGCAATTTAAGCCTTGTTGATTCATCGACTGCGATGTAATTCTCTAATAGGTCATCATTTATTGTACTTAGTACTTCTTCCTTAGCTAGTTTGCACCTCTGCATGATCAGTGTTACGGTATTGCCTCCCCTGCTTTGCAGTAGTAGTCTAACAGTGGCCAAAACTCAAGAGTATCTAATATGGGCTTCAAAGGTATCTACCTTCGCCCAAGATTACTCTTGGCAGATATGTAAATAGAAAAAATAAAAAGCTTCTATCTCCAAGGAGTTTTCACAAGATATTCAGAATAAGCGAGAAAAATACTGCTTTGGCTGAGTATGTTAACTCTGTAATTCTGCCGACGCTTTTGTGAAGGATTTAAGCACTTATTAATTTCAGCTCGTTCAAGTCCCCACCCCTGATTTATTCAGTGGAATTCTATTATTCTAGTATAGCACTGTTTAGAGTGTGTGTAGTAATTTGACTGAGACAAACATGCAGTAACTTTAAAATGATTAAATCGAAGTTAAATTTGTATAATTACAAATAATAAAATTTAATAACCACTTAAGTTTTAACAGTTGAAAAATAATTTGAAAAGTTATGGATCAAGAAAAGTTATCATCACGGTCGTTATGGATTGTGAAATGTTACAAAAAGTTCAAGTGGCATCATAGATTTGAACTTAGCTGCCAATGACAGTTCTACTCCTTCTTATGGGTTGGTTCTTTTCACACTTCTCACGCTCGTCCCTGGTCAAGATAGTCGGGTGTAGCTCGTTTCCCAGAACTGTCAAGGAGAGTCTACCACGTGGGTCTTTCGTCTTAAAGCTTAGGCCACTGTTCCCTTCTTGTTCCAGAGATAGTACTTTCTGCTGGTACCGACAATAACTATGGTAAAAGAATAGAACGAAACGCTCTTCTGAGTATGGCGTTTTCCACTCAATAGTTATGGGTTCCCATCTTCCCATACCACCATCACAATTAACTCAGAATTTACCCTCGATGAGAATTAAATTTAATCCCTCGGGATGAAACTTCCTTTAAATTTAAATAGAATAGCTTTCATAGTTACTTTATATTTAAATGAAAAGGTTAATAATACAGATAGTCTGTTTATATACACATCTCCACTGATTAAAAAGTGTTCACAATATAAATTGAATATGTTTTCATTTATGTTTACACTGATTGAAAAGTTTGAAACTTCCATTAACTTTAAAATGAAGATTTTCACATAGACATTTACACTGGTTTGAAGCTTGAAAACTTACATTAATTTTACAGTGAATATGTTTATATGGACATTTACACTGTTTTGAAAATGGAAGTATTATACTTAGAATGTACATCATTTCTTTCATCTTTCACTCCCTGCTCCATATGGAACCTGGAACTACTTCATGATTTTAGTTGTCTTTGCGAAACTAGCAATAAAGCAATCACTAGTCCGTGCAGTGGTGGTTCATCAATCATTATTCTATACGCTGAAGTTGCCAGCCTCAAATGACTTTGACATCCATTAGCGAGTTTCACATATTAAAGTTCACACGGTAATATATACGTATATATATATATGTTAGTTCACATGTTAGTAATAAAATATGAAATGTAAATCACAACTTACGCCAACCCTGGCTCATAAACGTTTTGCTCAGATGAATAAAAGACTTGAATCAACCTCTTACACGCGTCTGGGGTGTCGTTAATTTAATAAGTTCCCTCTCTGACTTCGTGTATGGTCCTTCAGTTTCCTCAGTCTCGGTTTTCTTATTTAATATGAAAGAGATTTCCTGGGCTATGAGAGTCCGTACAAAATTCTCCAACAAAAGGTGTCCGGTGTGTTAAGAAGGAATTCTGAATTCTAATTCTTCAGTCTAGCAAGGTCTGGTATTTTGGCGAGCGATTTCGCAAATGAAATAGCTTGAGAAAATGGTCAGATTATATTCACTGCCTTCTCACGCATTTGTTATGCGCGCCTCCAAGGATCAGCCAATCTGATTTGAATTTGTTGCATGACTCAGCTAATGCAAAAATTCAAACAATTCTTTTCTGAAAATGCGCTGTACACATTCGCTTGCCCTTGGGTACAAACTTACGAACATGTTGATAACCTCATATAACAACGTGTTCCCAATGAAACAATCATTACTTTTATCAGAAAGTAATCTCTTATCTGTGTCTGTCCATCAGTTGTCTCCCCGTATTCCAAGCGTTGGTGATGCGCGTACCCGCGTCTTATCAGTGATTAAGCACTGCACTGAGGCGATTTACGTGTTAATCTGTATACTGATATCAACTGCGCCCACGATAGCCAACATGGTTAGGTCGCTGCCACTCCTTGCAACGCAGGGAGAAATGGATAACAACCAGACATGTCTACGTATCCCTGAGAAGGGCGTAAGAAGGAAAATACATAATATCTGCTACACATAGCAGAAAAAGAAAGAAAAGAAGTGCGACAAATGAAAGCACACAATAAAATCAATGCCACAAATGTACTGATACTGCCGGAATGAAACAAAGATCGATAGGGCCGCCTCGTTCTGTCACAATCAGGACAGTAGATCCACACCAGTTCCTGAAGATTCGATGCTACTGATTATGTCTTTCATTCATGTTTATTGAGCGTTCAGTGGAATCTCCGGCAAATCTCCAGGTGTTACAATTTTTTTACTCAAAATTTCTCTTTTTAAGGAAATATTCATAACTTTCCTTTTTCGCTCCCAATGGGGCATGGACCTACCACTCCAGCAAGACCCCTTGCATGCACTCTGGCGGCGGTAACTTAGGTAGCAATCTGTTTTACATGCTACTACAGTTCGAATAATGTCATGGTATGAGTTGTATCAGCATGACAAGAATTCTGCAGTAAGGCAATTACCCTTCAGCTCTCCACGAAGTACAAGCCTATAAGAAACATACACCAAGTTCTAGTGTCGCGTACCACCAACTCAAGATCTTTATGTTTGTTGAGGCTACTTCATGATGTGATTTTTATCGCGGCAACTTATTATTAGCACCATCTCTGGTTATACCGGGACGCCCCATTCCCCGAGGTCAAATGGATTACTAAAATGAATATTGGTTATACCGGGACGCCACATTCCCCGAAATCAAAGGAGTAAAATAATAGAATTTTTGTTATTCCGGGACGCAATATTCCTCGAAGTCAATGGATTGATATAAATATGATGTGCGAATATTTGATGTACCGGGACGCTTAATTCCCCCGATGTTTTCTCCTCTGTTAAGGGAGAATTTATGATAATAATTAATTAGCCCTAACAGACTACGGATCTCTTTCGGAGCTGACGCGCAAAGGTGCTCATCTTAAGGTACTGTGGTCAGATACTTGTCAGGTAGCATTGGATAAGATTAAAATACTGTTCGCGAATCATCCTATTTTGATTCTGCCAAATATCCATGAACCATTCTTTATTCGCACAGACGCTTCTCAGATGGGAATCGGTAGCAGTTTGATGCAACTTGTCGACGGTGTACTCCATCTTTCCTTCTTTGTGAGCCGGAAGTTGTCTGTGGCTAAAAAGAAATACTCGGCGGGTGAAAGAGAGCTCCTTGCTCTTGTGTGGACGATAACAAAACTGTCTCGGTATCTGCTTGGAAGAAAATTTTACGTTGAAGTTGATCATCATCCTTTGACGTCGATGAAACCTAAGGCGTTTAAGAACTCACGAATACACAGATGGTTTCTGCTACTCCAACAGTTTTTGTTTGAAATTAAACATATACGCAGTGAGGACAACTGGTTGGCTGACTTGTTGTCTCGCTTTGCAGCTCACCATGACTGATGTATCCCATATGGAGTGTTGTATCCAGGTGTACGGTTCCAGTTTGTTTGGACATCATATTGTGTCTTATGGACTTGATATTTCGTCCTGATGTTTGGACTCAAATTTTATTGCAATTTTTGCTCTTCTTCACAATTTTTATGTATATCTGTCTTAATGCCTGATACTTCTCATTGGATTGCTTGTCTGTATGTTATCTCTGTACATAAGGTTGATTGAAGATGTACCCTGCAGGATCTTGCGCGTTTCCTGAAGTAAACGCTCGGGAGCGTGAGGGGTAATGTTGAGGCTACTTCATGATGTGATTTTTATCGCGGCTACATATTATTAACACCGGGTTTTTGTCACACCATGTCGTGCCTCAACTGAATGCAACAGATACATGAAAGCGGTCGCTGTGAGACGAGTATCTAGGTATGACGTAAAAGAGGAGAGTTGGATGTGACGCCATAGCGCCAAGCTGTGTGTCTATATGGCTTGTGTGTCAGCCAGTGTACAGGATTATGTATTCAACGAATATTCAGAAGATGATGGTAAGCTATATGCTTTAAATGATAGGCATAAGATAATGCCAAGATTGTAAATGAAGTTAATATGGGATGATAATTCCCATGAGAAAGAAATGTGCTATAATAAAATTATATGAGTAAATATAATTGCACATTCGTTATACCGGGACGCCCCATTCCCCGAGGTCAAAAGGATTATTAAAAATGAATATTGGTTATACCGGGACGCCTCATTCCCCGAAGTCAAAGGAGTAAAATAAATGAATATTTGTTATACCGGAACGCAACATACCCCAAAGTCAATAGATTAATATAAATATGATAAGTGAATATTTGATGTACCGGGACGCTTAATTCCCCCGATGTTAATGGAAAAATATAGTGAACTTTTGTTATGCCGAGACGCTAAATACCCCGATGAAAAATGCAAATTATGAATGATATTATAAAGGTATAAATAATGGAAAAGTTGAATGACACTGTATGAAAATCGAATCAAGATATAGCAAGACTGTAAAACAGAGAGGGAGCATTCATGCCATATTCGTAATTGTGACGTTGTGAATTTGTACTTACTAGTTATTAAACTGCTGCCAAATCGTCTAAACCCAGAAGTTTCTTCAATCAATCCAGGTTCGTTCAAACAGTTGGTAACCTTATTCAGTATTTGAAGTTTTGACATGAAAAGGTTTAGATACAAAGGGTGGCTTCCATAATATTCAGCAATATAAACCAAATAAAGATAAAAGAACTTTGACATCTTTATTAACACCAATAGACCCTAGACAACGAAAGAATTCGGGCAATTTTATTTCCTTAACAATGTTGTATGTATGTTCCAATCTCGAGGTATTTTTCAAGTTGACCATTTTTTACTTCCCTTTTTTCAATTATTTGGGGCGAGTTCCATGTTTTCGACCCAGAGGGACGCACCAACTCAGCCAGGCTCTACACTGGTATAACGTTCCATCCTATTAAAACTGACGGTGTGTTACGATACCAGGATGGCAGGGAGGATAGTGTGATTCACTTGCATAGCTAGGCGGGGTTGTCGCACGGAAGGTCCTGGGTTCGAGTCTTGGGTAAGCCACTCACGTCTGTTGTTTTTCTGTTGTCTAGTTTTCTACTTCTTTATTTCTTACGAGTGCCTGAAAACATACCTTTATGTTTGTCTAATATATATTTACTGTTTACAGGCCTCGGGTTTCCCTTCCTTATGTGTTATAAAAGTTTATTCAATACCAAAACCTACTCTCTGTCTTGTACTTACTGTTCTTAGTCTTCTATCATGTACTAGACATAATATTAAGATCTTTGTCTTGTGTAGTCTGACCTATACTGTATGATAGGGGAACAACAGAAGTGACTGCGTCATTAATAGGCTGGTCTGCCCATGGTAAATTTCCGGTGTTGTGTGTTGCGGGTCGCACTAATGACCTGTCATCGAAGCAACACTTTTTGTGATGCCTAGATGGCAGGGAGGATAGTGTGATTCGCTTGCATAGCTAGGCGGGGTTGTCGCACGGAAGGTCCTGAGTTCGAGTCCTGGGTAAGCCACTCACGTCTGTTGTTTTTCTGTTGTCCAGTTTTCTACTTCTTTATTTCTTACGAGTGCCTGAAAACATACCTTTATGTTAGCCTAATATTTATATACCAGCAGTTGGAGAGTCCTCTAAGCTTAGCAACCCCCCCTTTCCCATTTTTTAAGAAATAGGAGTAAAGCGAGAAAGCATCAAATGATCTTTATTTGATTCTTGATCCTTGTGTCAGTACCAGAGCCCTACATGGTGTTTGCAATGTCGACCCTTTCGACGCTGAGTCCCTGTCGTTCACTTTACTACTTCATAGTTCTATCATTCCTATTGTTCATTGTTTGTATTTGAGGATTTGTCTGATGGAACAGATGCATAAGTACAATACTCTACCCTAGAAAGGTTCACGATCTATATATGTCTGTCTCTTCATTTTCAAGCGTTTAGAGTTCTCTTCTCCACGATTACTGTGGTCTGCATCTACATCTCTTTCCCTGGAGATTCAAGAATAAGGACTGTCCTGTATCTCTAAATGCGACCTCCTCATCAGTTGTCAAATTTATTCTCATTGTCACGGATCAGTCTATCCTTTCTCTTTCCACATTCTTTTACTCAGTCCATCCTGTCACTGTTTCATAGTCTTCCATATAAGTCATTTTTTTTTTCTCCGAGAACGTTAGATCAGGTGAAGTTCTTGTATTAAATTTCGTTAAGCAGGCAATTTAGATTCAGCCAGGTAGGGTTTTTGTGAAGACGCGATGGTAATGGTGTGGTTTTCTTGGAGACATCAATTAACCCGTGACTCACAGACGACCACCTATTTCCGGTCTAACAATGTATTTATCAGAGAAAATGTAACTTTCCTTTACTCTTGATGATCACCGTGAAACCAGCCAAAACTAAAGCTTAAGTACATAAGACTTTTAAAGAATATACACACATATATATATATATATATATATATATATATATATATATATATATATATAAATATATATATAAATATAAATATATATATATATATATATATACAGTACTTTGCAAAAAAAATGGCAGTCATATTGCTCAGCTAAATATGCTGAAATCTAATTAAATATGCATGTTCTGCCCCAAATTTACACTCCACTTAAGTGAGCAAACACTACCAAAAGTTAAAAAAAAATTAGCGTAAAGTCCCTTGATAATAGAGCAGACGACAATTTCTAATGCTAGTGGCAGAAAATGGACACAAAGTCAAAGTGTATGTTAATTTCACAGCTTTGGAATGAAGGAAATCAAACATGTTCCAACATTTCTAAAACCTTGAACATTCCTGAGCGGACTGTCTACAGAGTTGTGAGTAAATTAAAAGCAGGTAATGGAATCGAGCGAAAAGAAGGTAGTGGGGGGGTCAAGAATTTTGGACACAAAGGACCATCGGCGTCTCGCCCAAATCGTTCGGGCTGGGCCAATGAAGAGTGTAGAACACATACGGCAGCGCATGATCGATTTAGGAAACCCAGAGGTATCTAATGCTACTGTCAACCGGGAGCTACACAGGATGAATTACACAAAAAAGCGGGTAATTTCGTCACCATTTCTCACAGAGACTCATAAACAGATGCACTTGAACTGGTGCCACGAACACCAAAATTTGTCATGGGACAATGTGATTTTTTCAGATGAATGTTCTGTTTGGTCTTATCCTGCTCAAATAAATATTTGGATGAAAGACTCTGTAACGCCTGTGTACCAGCGACCGAAACATACCCATAAATTCCATCTTTGGGGAGGGGTGGCAGCAAGAGGTGCCACCCCACTGTGTGTTTTCACAGGAATTCTCACGAAAGAACGGTACATCGACATACTAGAGGGACACCTTCTGCCATTTATGCAGGTCATGTACCCCGATGGGTGCACATTTCAACATGACAATGACCCAAAGCATACAGCTCATACCACCAAAGCATGGCTGCAAGAGAAGAATGTGAAAGTGCTGAAGTGGCCCAGCAATAGTCCCGACCTAAACCCAATTGAAAACGTTTGGGCACTACTCAAGAATCATTTAAAAAAGAGTGGACTCAGAGACGTTGAACAATTGAAGAAGGTAGCTGAAAAATACTGGGACAGTCTGACTCACAATTACCTACAAACACTTGCGGGAAGTATGCCTCGCCGCATCCAGGCTTGCCTTGCTGGAGAAGGCAAAATTATATTGTACTGAAACCACTGTTAATAGATAGGGGAGATACCAATCTTCCTCTGGACATACAGTTTTTATTATTATTTGCTTCTATGAGTGTGCTGCGTTGCGAAAATATGACTGCCATTTTTTTTGCAAAGTACTGTATATATATATATATATATATATATATATATATATATATATATATATATATATATATATATATATATATATATATATATATATATATATATATATATATATATATATATATATATATATATATATATATATATATATATATATATATATATATATATATATATATATATATATATATATAAAGAGAGAGACATTGTACACAACTGTGTGTAAATTCAAGTACATGCTTATGCATATATTCAAATATTCAAGTTCGGACTGTGTGATCCTGAAGTGATCCTGTGCGGTGAGTTATGTCCCAAAATTATTTGTTTAATTATTGCTTAATGATACAAGTGTAATTTGCAGAAGAGGTATGCGGTTGACTAAGATAAGAAACATATGTTATGCTACTGGATTTAGTTTTCTTCCATATCCATAATGTACCTGTATAAAATATTATTAATTTTCTTACAGGTTTTGCTTATAGTATTTTGTTACTGTGCATTATTGCTTGCCTTATTAGAACACAACTCTGTTATAAGTATACATTATGAAAGCTGTTATTCCTTGCTGAAAGATTATTAAGGCTTAATTATTAACTAAAGATACACCAGACTACAAGACAGACTGTTGATTGTGGAAATAGTAAGACATATTAAGTGTAGAGGAGAGACACTTGACTTGGAAGGATGAGAACAGAGCCTGTTAGACAATAGTCACTGAGACATCTTTTACATACAGTGTACTGGACAGTCAAAGTCTTCAGTGGTAAGTGTGCCTATGCTCTGAGACCAAAAGTCTTTGGGGAGGAACTTAATATATGTAAAATCTCTTTAGACAAGAGATTAATGGTCCCCTTACTTTGTTCTCCAGTGCAGAGTGTCAGTAACATAGGACCTGGCTTCGCCCTCCCTCAATTTTGCTGAGCTCAAAAATCAAGAAGGGACAGGGACTGAATCTTCACCCCTGAGTGTGAACCAGACATCATTGAAGACACTAGTGCCACACAGGGCAATCAGTCACCACCACGTGCCCTCATCAAGAAGTCACAGCAGAGTGTCCTCTCTGCCTACATCCTACAAGAACACTACGATAAGTATAATATAGAGAAAGAAGATCACCACACACATACCCACACACACACCAAACGCTCAGACTTAGTCAGTGAAGAAAATAAGGCACCCCACTGTGATCTAGATTCCTTCTTTTTTCAGATTTAAACGTGATTCTTTCCCATATTTCTTTTTCATCAGATGTAAATTAACCCTCTGTAAATGTGATTCCCGTAATAAATAGCATATTGTTTATTTACTTACTACACGTCTGAGTCAATTTGATAAAATATCATAAGCCTGTCCCGAGCTCTATTTTTGTGATTACTTCCCTTTCTTGTTTACTGTCCTCTTTATTGTCGAAGTGTCAACATCGTGTGGTGTATGTTAGTTGTGGAACAAAGTCACGTGGGAGAACAACTTGTCTGTTATTCTTACACGGTATTTGATTACCCTTGATTCCAGACAGTTAACCTCTTGATTTCATAACAAATACCATCACTATTTCAGTATTGCAAGAAAATCACTCTTCTTCTTCGTTCGTCCTGAAAAGGACGTTGGTTGCGTTGTGTCCGTTTACAGCGAAGCTGCAATATTTGCGCCTTTCGGCCGACACATCCGACTTCAGCACGGCATTTTTGGGACCGGGTTAACCTTCCCTCTTTGATCCCTACTCACTCAGCCAGACTGCAGTGATGCAGCCTGTTTCCAGGACCACCACTTGGAGGTGGAGTAGGGTCTTGGTCAGCTCTGGTTCGCTGACCCTGACGCAAGCAGTCTAGCTATGGGTCGCTAACTGCACTTCTCACTGTTGACGCGTCTTAGGTCCCAATCACTCTATATTCTTACTGTTATCCAGAGCAGTTGACCTGTGTCGACCTTGCTCTCTCCCTACGCGTGACACTCATAATTTTGCACTAACATCCAATGCGTAAAAAGGTTCTGCATACGCCCGCAACCTCACTTACGGCAAAAATTAAAAACGCGCAAAAACACATAAGGGACATAACCAAACAAAATAAAAAGCAGATATTCTTGTGCATAGTAACATCCCTTGAATGTGTTAATCACAGTACGCGTAAGACAAATATCCGGTTAGGCAGTGATGTTTTTACTGGAGCACCGGATTCACAATGATCACGATATCTTATCGTTGACTGTGTATCGTGCACCGTCATCTGTTAGCCCCCAATGAAGCACAGATCTTCAGGAAATATACGACAAGCCTTTCCGCTCAAAATTTGTCTTTGACTTCTGTATACCCTTCATGTCTATTTCTTATTCCCTTCTCTATCATCCTCATCATTGTCATCATACTCATCATTATCTCTTTCGCCTCTTATGGAGCATTGAACCACCATTACAACTGGTCCCCTGGCAGGAAGCCTGAACGAAGAATTCAACATGCTTTTGCAGCAGTGGTTTCTGAAGCAATTTCTGTTCTATGATGAGGTTCCCAGCTCCATGGACAAGCTCATATTAATCGCCTTGTGCGATATACCTGACGGAGCAGTAGTGCTACGAAGGGTCGGCTTTATCATTAGGCGAACTAGGCAGTCGCCTAGGGCGGCAAACGTTTGAAAAAAAGGAAGGGGGGGAAGACGGGCAGCAAAATCGAGTAAAATGGAGAGTGGTCGACCAAAAACAACCTGGCGGAGGACTGTGGAGGCCGAGATGCAAAGAATGAACCCGATTTGGGGCACTGTACGAAGGATGGTCGCCGACCGAACAAAGTGGAAGCATTTTGTTGCTGCCCTACAAGACACTACCAGGCGTGATGGCCAATGACTGCTTTGACAGTCGGCGGCTAAGGATCAAAGAAGAAGAAGAACTATGGCAAACTAGTAGGCTACCAGCTAACACTTGAACTAATATCCTCGGAAGGAGGGGTTAACAACTTTCGAGAAGTTATATAACCATAAACACAGACACAATAAGCACTCGTGCACAAGTAATTCTTTAACTTTATATCAAGTGTCCCTTTGGTGTACCGTAGAATTTAATACAGTGTAACAATAAGGAGAAAAAAATAAAAGAGATAAAGAATGATAATAAACATTGAAGGCAAAGAAAAAAAAATTCAAAGAGCGATTTGATAGAGTAAGGGAAAGAACAGATCGGTGAAAAAAGTATCTTCATTGAAGATGATAAATTCTGTAATATTCAGAACGAGAAAATTTAATTAATTGAGATGAAAAAAGAGATCAGGTGACTGATTAAGCTAGCGAATAGAACGAACGAATGATCTAAGGAACGAAATCTTTATTTCATTTGGATAAAGAAATAATAGAGAGAAAGAGAGAGAGAGAGAGAGAGAGAGAGAGAGAGAGAGAGAGAGAGGGGGGGGGGGAGTGGGGGGGGGGGGGGGGGGGGGGGGGGTGTTTGGCAGAAAGACAAAATCAAGTTTCAGTTTTCACATGTCCGGCCCAATGAAATCTCGAAAGATCTCACGTTATTTGGCGTGAACTAATGATTTTTCAGACTTGTCGCTTCACTACTTTTTTTCATTCTAGAAGTACATAAATAACATTCAGTTCCCCCCCAAAGAGCATAGATCTTATTCCACGTACCCCTGTCCCGTGCCATCCTTTCAAGGTTTTCTTTCTCCCTTTCTTTTCTATCTGCATTTCTCTTCTCCATGTGTTTTTATGTCTCTCTTGTTACCAGTCTTACGATTGAAGTCCCAGAACAAGGACTGTCTTATAATGTAGCCCACAGTTTTTTCACGTAATGGCCGTGCTCTTCATTTTATCTGTGTTATATCTGTCGCTTTTTCTATCTTGTGCTTTCCATTCATTTATTTCTTCCCCGCATTTTCTCTCATATTGGAACGTATGACAGGTTTCGTGTTGTTATTTTCGTGTCAGTATTGCTGCCAATATATATGTACAATTATACATCCTGTGTGGGTGTTTCTTTAAGTGCAACCTTTATTTTGTTGATTTCCATTTATTGATTCAGAGAATTGATCAGTAAAGATTTCGTTCACTCAATCAATAAACAATCATCGTTTTCCTTTATGCTCCTTATGGAGCATGTAGCCACCACTGTAGCTGGTTCCCTAGCAGAAGCAAGCACCAAGAATTCACGTGACCTTGTAGAGGTGGTTTCTAGGCAAAATGTTTTATATGACGAGGTTGTCTTATACGACATGCATAAGGGGGCACTAGTCATATTCTTCATCTCTTCAGAGACACAAGAGAACTACACGGAGCCATCAACACATTACTCAACAAATATTCTTCCATAAAAATTAATCACTAAAAAATTCTCTTAACTCTTTGAGTGGAGTGATCGATAGACAGTAAGGGTCTTATTAGGACAACCGACAACGAACTGTATAACGTTGCGACCACAATGTTTTTATCGAGGACATACAATCGAAGACAGTAGAAAGAAGGGTGTAAAAACTAATCTAAACGCATACAACATATTTTAAAGCATGATGCAAATGATTACAAGCCATAAAAAGAAATACCAAAAACAACATCAATATAAATGTATTTCACCAATCTGAAAACTCACCAATGAAAATATCCTTCAACCAGTCAGCAGAAAGTAACCAATCAAAACTTCCTGACAAGCGTGGATTTCTCTTTGTATATTATGGTAACGCTAGGTAACTCGTATGATTTTAAATAATGTTTGTATTTATTTATTTATTACTTTGGAGGGGGTGGGAGGCGGTAGTGAAGGAACAGGTTCAAACCATGAGATTAACCGTTTCCAAAGGTCGCCAATCTTTGATATTGTGGCCGTGATGGTGTGGTTCCTGTTTGTACTTACAGTGTTTGTATAGCGGGGACTCGTCTCACTACCCAGCAGGAGGCAGCTAGGTGTTGATGATGCTATGGTACTATAAATCTAGATGATAGTACATCACACGATAATATAGATGATGGATGGATAACTTACTTACTTAGTCGTTCCCCTTCTACCGTGAGGTGTAGAGTTTTGGAAGAGAGAGCGCCAGACTATCCTATCGGCTGTCTTCCTCCTGGCCTGGTTCCATTCTAGTCCTCGATCCTTCAAAGATTGTCTAATGTTGTCCTCCCAGCGGACTCTGGGTCGTCCTCGGGGTCTGGATCCTTGGCTCTTTGTTTCCCATGCTTGTCGTGGTATCCGATCTTCTCCCATTCTGCAGACATGGCCAAACCATCTTAATTGGGACTGTTCTACTTGGGTCTGCAGGGGGTAGGATTTAAGGCCTTGATGGATAACATCTATCGTAAAGCACTGCACTCAACCAGCAGTGAATAACAAGTTGGTGTGTATTTACAGTAGTCATCCAACAATAACATAATCTGTCGAAAGAATGTACTCATGCCCAACCTTCCATCAAGGCGGGTCTTCTTCTACAATGTCCAAAAGTTATTCATTTAGTAACCTTTGAACTAAGTAAATCAGACTGATCAATCCCCCGATTTAACATTTTTCTCGTTCTCTCCTAAAATGTGTTCACCTACCAAACTTTTCTCGTGCGTGTTTACTTTTGCTCGCTCACCAAACCTTTCAAGGGACGTAATTCCAAGTTAACTCCCTTTGCTGAATACACTCAAACCCCATACAATCTTCTTTAATCCTTTTTACACAACATTATATGCAAATTATCTCCACCATAATTTAGAACTCACTTGATATGCTTAACCCTAAAACACCCACTACATCTCCCAAAAAGGATCCACAGATTTACCTCCCTTTGCTCAAAGCACTCCTCTACTCATATCACTTCCCTTCAACAAAGACGAACAGTCTTTTACCAACTCCATTCAACTTTCTCAAACCATTTTTCTGCACTCACTTTCTCTGCCAAAACCTAAACCACCGTTCACAACATTAATTGCGGAAAGGTCAAATCATGCTCCTTTTTGGTTCCTATGCAGAGCGGAGACGCCAGTGCAGACTTCCCCTTTGCAGGAAGCCTTAAAAAAGCATTGAAATCCTCGTGCAGCAGTGGTTTCTCTAGAAGTTATTTTCATGATGAGGTTGCCAGACACATTCACAATTTCATATTAGTCGCCTTGTACGACATGTCTGAGGGAACAGTGGTCTCAACAACCCCGGGAAATAAGTGGGGCTTCATCACTGGTGCTGACGACATTTGTTCCTATTTTCTAGTGTCTGATGTCGTGAATCAGTTGTGACTTTTATCTCTCTTCACGTGACATGTTGACATGTCTGAGAAACGGACGGACGGGCGGGCGGACAGATAGATAGACAGACATTCAGACAGACATTCAGGCAGGCAGACAGACAGACAGACAGACAGATGGACAGACAGTCAGACAGACAGACAGACAGAGAGATAGATAGATAGATAGATAGATAGATAGATAGATAGATAGATAGATAGATAGATAGATAGATAGATAGATAGATAGATAGGTGGGTGGGTGGGTGGGTGGGTGGGTGGGTGGGTGGGTGGGTGGGTGGGTGGATGGATGGATGGATGGATGGATGGATGGATGGATGGATAGATAGATAGATAGATAGATAGATAGATAGATAGATAGATAGATAGATAGATAGATAGATAGATAGATAGATAGATAGATAGATAGATAGATAGATAGACTATCATGTGAATAGTCAGAGGTATAACAAGCAGATAGATAGATAAACAGACAAACATATAGAACCACAGACACAAAGAACAGGTGTTACCTTCTGGGTCATGGAGGTGATCAGAGAGATCAAGATTAGTTTGTACATCCAAGGTCGGCATGTCCTGGAGGTCGTCCTCATCGGTCGTGACCGGCTCCAAACAAGGAGGACTAATCTCTGTACTGTCCATGATGTCCTTCTGGCACGCGTCTGGCGAGGGGGAAGGACAAATATGTTATGAAACAACACGAAGCCCGAGACAAGGCAAACTTTTCTGCTATAATTTGTAGGCTACTTAAGGAACATTTGAATACGAGGAGTAACCCGCCAAAACGTTATGCGAGTGGGGAGTGGGGAATGTTATGAACTTTCTTCTGCGTGTCCTGATGACGGCATTCTCTTGTTCTCATTTCATTCCGATCCATACCATTTCAACTCTCTGAACTTAAATTCAATATTACATATATATATATATATATACTGCAGTCCATTGTGGACTCGCTTAAGCCGATTCTCAATGAACTCGTAACAATTTTGCAGGTCCCGGCCGAAAGTCTTCTTTGGCATTGTTTAAAAAAAAAACTCCGGTTACGTCGACCTCTGATAACTCGTATTTTCAGTTAAGCTGATGTAATTGTTCAGTCCCAATTCAAATTATAACTCGCTTAAGCAGAAGTTTTGTCTTCGCGCCTCTTCTGAAGATCAAGTTACAAGTATAAGTATCAAAGGGGCAAATAGGCGATCCATAAATGATGATCGGACTGCAGACTTCAGTTCTACCAGTGTACACATGTTTGTGAAATAGGGCGCCATACTCAATAGTTAACGAAAGACGGCCAAAAACGACTTTAAAAGCCGCTCTGATCAAAGGGACATCGACAGATCCTGTGCTATGGGCGAATAACTCGTAATAGCGACATACTTGTACTACGGTCGTTTTTGACCCTTGGTATTAATATTAATGTAGTAAACGCTTGGAGAGCATACTATATATCAAACCAGACACTAACGAATGTACATGCAATTTTGTTTGCAAATGCGTTATGGAACTTTAAGATATGGTCACAGAGAACAGTTACTTTTGTGACATAATGTGTGCGCTCTCTTCTCCTCTCCGGCAGTTTTGAACTACATTTGTTGTGCGTACTGAATTAGGTGCATTATTCTATTGTTAGAACACTATTTTTCCCTACTGTTTTTTGTTCACGTTTTACGCTTCGATGCATGACAGGGCCAGGCAAGCGTATCGCCCATCCCTGAGATATTAATTGTCCATAAAACGTGAGAATACCACATTGACTCCAGGTAAGTGCGACCATGAAGTGTTTGCTTAAGATTGCATAATTATTTCCGACTCGACAGCAGAGTTAGGTGATTATAAATAAACACAATTTGGAAGACATCTGGAAGCGTGAGCAGGACGAATGAAGTAAGGAAACTTCCGGAAAACTTGGTTATGATCAGGAAAAATGTAAGAAGTTGCAACGTAAAAATAACCAAGAATTGTCGGATGTAGCAACTCCATATATGGAGGATGACTGTCTGAAATTTTCAAACGCATGAGTCATACAGAATACTGCATGATGACAAGTTTTCACAATATGAACTTTGAATGTATTGGCTGGCATTTGAGGAGCCAATAAAAAAAAACAGCGCTGATTGGGAGTTTGTCAGAAAACGCCAGGTGGAAGCGTGGGCCGGGAACTTACGATATAACGTAGAAAAAGTTTGACATACTGTATTCCTGAAATCGTCAACGTAGACAGCTAGGGCCTTGTCACAGAAAAGAATAGAGTTGTATTCTGAATTTAAAGGACTGGACAAAAAGTATTAAGAGCATCTCTGTACATTAGTAGAAAACTCTCCAACATTAATATCGAACCCAGAATTCTACAGGACCACTCACACGTCACAGAGGGATTCTGAAATAGAAATAATACCCCAGACGTGTATTCGAGGTATCTGTGTTAAGTTGCCAGGACTATTCTACTGAGCAAGAAGTCTAAGATGTCTCAATTATTGAGATGAGTGTAACAATTTTTTTACACTTTGAATTTTACTTTTTTATACTAGCAAGGAGTGTTAAAGATCCATACGAGGCTGGCAACCTCAGCATGTGAAAAGGATACATTCATGAACCACCACTGCAAGCGCTGGTCATTGCTTCATGCTAGTTCTCACTGAAGAACCAAAAGCAGAGGTACCTCCAGACTCCAAGCGGAGAAAGGAAGTGGATGATGGTGACCTCATATGTATATTGTCATTTGTAATGAGTTGTATGTATGCTTAAAGTTGTTCCTTCAGGCACAAGCCACTTACCGCTGTCCAGTTGAAATTTTTTCATTACATTAACTAAAAGAATGGTGATTTTTCATCACATCCCCTGAGTTATATATGATAACACTCAGGGAGAGGACAAATTCTGATAAAAGAATCGGTGACGGACAACGGGGAAAGGCGCCTGATCTAAATCAGGAAAACAAATACTTAGCGGCGGAATGTTTTATTTTATTCCCTCTAAAGTTGGCGGTACGTATTGAAGAGACCATTTGAGATTCTACTCACGTTACCAGCTATACTAGTCTGTGGTTCGAAGCTTGAGATTGACACATGAAACCTACACAACACCGGTGGTGAAGATCCTTGCCTTGACTAGAAGCGGTTACCTCTAGAATACTCTGGAGACGTGCCCTTGCCACAGAGACGAAGTGACGGAACCAGCAGCACCAACATTTCAACAATTTAGAAGCTAAGTTATAAGTTTAGCAGGCCAAATCAAAGGACTATATTTTCATCTCCCAAACCGAGATCTATGATGAACCATAATTTCTCATAATTACCATTTCATATTTATTTACATTTGTTCCAAAATAATTAATTATTAAATGTGTTATATGTTGTTTTAATAAATTCATAGTTGAATTAATTATTACAGAGCGAAAGGCACACAATTGTGAATCCGGATTTTAATATATGTAGTTATCTCTACGTCTAAAGAGCCAATAATAATAATAATAAGAGGAATTTCGCTGAGTTAAATTAGCTGGGGGCTTGAACGAGCTAATTAGAAGATAATCCATCTGCACAAAAGGCGGCGGGTCAGATATAAAGTTAACGTACCCAGACTCATTAACATTGTTCTTGACTTCTGAAATATCTTGTGGAAGCTACTTCGAGGTAGAAGCATCATTATCCCCATATCTACAACTCTGCCAAAAGTAATCGTATGCGAAGGTAGACACCTTTGAAGATCCACATTTAGATACTCTAGGTTTTGGCCACAGTTGGACTACTGCAGAGCAAGGGGAAGCAACCAGTGACAACTTTTTGAATGAAAGTCCTAGAGAATATTTTGGACAGGCATATAAACAATACAAAGATTCAAAGCAAGATCACCAGTTAAAAAAAATTATAAGGAAATGAAAATTAACTAACTGTTTTTGTGTGCCTACGAATTGCAATACTATTAACCTTTCTTCTCCTTACGCAGAGGCTAGCAACAAATGTATATCAAACCTTCCAATTTTTTAACCAGGCTTTGTTTATCCTTGTTAGTTCATGTCTCCATTTCCCTGTGAATGTTATTACCTTGTTTAATGTTTCACCTTCTTGATATCATTGATAGTTCTGATTTTTTAAAGATCTTCATGAGGCTAGATTGATGTTATCCACGTTCATCATTAAAAAAAAAAATAGTGCGCTATGTCATACTGATGCTGGCAACTGCGACTTTGTTTAGTTTTTGTCTTCTGTGGTTACTGTTTCTAAGATTCGATGCCAAGATTTTGTTTATCTTCTGTGGTTACTGTTTCTAAGATTCGATGCCAAGATTTTGTTTGTCTGTCTTCTGTGGTTACTGTTTCTAAGATTCGATGCCAAGATTTTGTTTATCTTCTGTGGTTACTGTTTCTAAGATTCGATGCCAAGATTTTGTTTGTCTTCTGTGGTTACTGTTTCTAAGATTCGATGCCAAGATTTTGTTTGTCTTCTGTGGTTACTGTTTCTAAGGTTCGATGCCAAGATTTTGTTTGTCTTCTGTGGTTACTGTTTCTAAGATTCGATGCCAAGATTTTGTTTGTCTTCTGTGGTTACTGTTTCTAAGAATCGATGCCAAGATTTTGTTTGTCTTCTGTGGTTACTGTTTCTAAGATTCGATGCCAAGATTTTGTTTATCTTCTGTGGTTACTTTTTCTAAGATTCGATGCCAAGATTTTGTTTGTCTTCTGTGGTTACTGTTTTTAAGATTCGATGCCAAGATTTTGTTTATCTTCTGTGGTTACTGTTTCTAAGATTCGATGCAAAGATTTTGTTTGTCTTCTGTGGTTACTGTTTCTAAGATTCGATGCCAAAATTTTGTTTGTCTTCTGTGGTTACTGTTTCTAAGATTCGATGCCAAGATTTTGTTTGTCTTCTGTGGTTACTGTTTCTAAGATTCGATGCCAAGATTTTGTTTATCTTCTGTGGTTACTTTTTCTAAGATTCGATGCAAAGATTTTGTTTGTCTTCTGTGGTTACTGTTTTTAAGATTCGATGCCAAGATTTTGTTCATCTTCTGTGGTTACTGTTTCTAAGATTCGATGCAAAGATTTTGTTTGTCTTCTGAGGTTACTATTTCTAAGATTCGATGCCAAGATTTTGTTTATCTGCTGTGGTTACTGTTTCTAAGATTCGATGCCAAGATTTTGTTTATCTTCTGTGGTTACTGTTTCTAAGATTCGATGCCAAGATTTTGTTTGTCTTCTGTGGTTACTGTTTCTAAGATTCGATGCCAAGATTTTGTGGTATGCTAGCTGATGCTGCTATGGATTATGCTGTGGATCAAAAACGTGTGCACTGTGTTTGGTTATAGGATATGAAGTTTTACATATTTTGATATTTGCGTTAATCCAGTCCAAATCCCGGTCGACGAAAAATCCTCAAATGCCGTCGCCCGGGTTTGATCCTGTATCACCCGGTCGCCAGAGCGGTGTTCTAACCACTACGCTAGCGCGGCTCCCATATATATATATATATATATATATATATGTATATATATATATATAATATATATATATACATATATATATATATATATATATATATATATATATATATATATATATATATATATATATATATATATGTATGTATATATATGTATGTATATATATGTATGTATATATATGTATGTATATATATGTATATATATGTATATATGTGTGTGCGTGTGTGCGTGTGTGCGTGTGTGCGTGCGTGCGTGCGTGCGTGCGTGTGTGTGTGTGTGTGTATGTGTGTATGTATGTATGTATGTATGTATCCATACAGTCATCCATCCATCCACAGTAGTCCATCCATCCAGTCATCCATCCGTCCATCCACCCATCCGTCTATTCACCCGTCTGTCTATCCGTCTGTCTATCTGTCTGTCCTTCTCTCCGTCCGTCCGCCCGCCCGCATCTATCTATCTATCTATCTATCTATCTATCTATCTATCTATCTATCTATCTATCTATCTATCTATCTATCTATCTATCTATCTATCTATCTATCTATCTATCTATCTATCTATCTATCTATCTATCTATCAACCGACCGACTTATATGTTTGTCTGTCTTTCTACTCAGAAATTACGTCTGTTTCTCTGTCTGCCTATGTATCCAGAAATTATGTCAGTCTGTCTGTCTGCCTATTTATCTAGAAATTATGACGGTCTGTTCAGCCATATTTCAAATGCTAATAAAGTCCAAATTTATTCTTTCATGAAAGGATAAAAAAAATGCTATGAATGTGATGGGTTGGAAGCGGCGTCGCCATGGCTTGCCTGGGAAGAGAGATTATCAGATTGATTAAGTGTCCTATTTTACCGGATTCCGCCTAAAGCACCTTCACAAGATGATATTAATTTCTGGTCATCGTGTCTTCAGCCTTGAACTTAGAGAAATATGGCGAAGGGGAGGGTTAAAGCTCTGATTAATATATAAAACAGGCAGAAAGACAGACAGACAGACAGATAGGTGGACGAACTGACGGACGGATAGACGGACGGCCAGACAGACAAACGGACGGACAAACGGGCACATGGACGAAAGGACAGACTGACAGGCTGGCAGGCAGATAGATAGATAGATAGATAGATAGATAGATAGATAGATAGATAGATAGATAGATAGATAGATAGATAGATAGATAGATAGATAGCTAGATAGATTATCAGGCAGACAGATAAGCAGGCAGACAGACAAGTAAGCAGGAAGATAGACTGATAGGCAGACAGACAGAACAGACAGACAGGCAGATATACTATCATGTAGGCAGACAGACTACCAAGCAGATGAACAGAAAAGCATGCAGACAGTCAGTCGATGAGACAGACAAGACGGATGGACAAACAGACATACAGATTTACTGACTGCCAGGTTGAAGGAAAATGTTCCAGGTGGAACTGAAACGTGATAATAATGGCTCGGTCTTGTCCATTCTGCTTTGTAAGAACTATTTCAATGAACTTTTCCTATCTTAATTTTACTTCTGTGTGTATTTCGACACTTTAAATGACAGTAGATGCGAAATGATATCTTCAAAGTGCGTGCTTTGTGTTACGATGTGGGAAAACATACGTATATAGGTAGTATCTTCATACTGTGTGCTCTGTGTTACGATGTGGGATAACATACATATATAGGTAGTATCGGTATTACTGGGACAGAACAACAATGATAAGGCCTGCGTTACGAACACAAGGCCTTCGTCAGGTCAGGGGCAAACAAACAACGACAAAAGCAGTAGAGAAACGACAGTGAAAGCTAATATAAATGAAAGGGATGTAAAGGATCTCGTTACACGCCCACTGAGGCATACTTGAAATATGGTGTTAGGCCATTATTTTCTTGACCATCGGCACACTAAGGGTGATGTAGTCAGCATCACGCCGGCCGCCTTAACCTTCCCAGAGTTTTTCTGGTACCCAATGCATGAGGCTGGGTCGACCCTTGAGCGGCTCCCCTATAAATGAACAACACGTTTTAAAAATGGCACAAATGTTACGACCTTTAATAAGAGAATCGCTTTTTTTTCACTGTGGCAAATCCTAAAAATAAATGTTGCAAGGACATCAAGGAAAACTAAGAAAAATACTCAAAATAAAAAATAGTTAGTAATCCAGAAAACCTGTGATGTCACAATAACATAAATCAAGTGGTTTTTGTGTGTGTGGTTTTTTTTTTAAAGATTGAATGGAAACCTTGCATGGTTAGTGGTATTATGTCGGGAAGAAACTTATTGACGAACGTAAACGGAAATGAAAAACTATGCAACTCGGTCGCATGTCTCAGGGAATGACAGCAGAATCAGGTCAAGAACTCCAATTGTCATCCGCAAGTTGGCTTCAGACGCCACGAATTTGATCGTATTTTATAGCGAGCTGTAATCGCTGATTGACGTTTGTTATGGGGTACATGAAGTACAAATTATCGTTGCCCTGCCGCAGATTGCAACAAGAACGTTCACCCTTACTCTCATTACTAATGCTGTAACTCCTATTATCACCAATGTGGAACTGATGACAAGAACCAGCAGGGTGAACACGAGGTGAGAAAAGGTGGCTGTTATTGGATTAAAACACACCATGATGGAACCTGTTGATAGCTTTGCAAGGCATTCCATGGATGCCACAGTATAAGAAAATAAGAAGGAGACAGATAAACACATTGAGTAGAAAGCTGGCTACGTACATGAAAGGTATAAAGAAAACAGAGAAAGATCTGGATCTGATGACACATGACATACATATTTGGAATACAATTTTGAAGGCTTGAACTCCGAAGGAGCGTTCCATTGGTTGAGTGGTTAGAGCACTGGTGTCTCGCGGCAAAGATACCGCGTTGGAAATATGGTGTCGTCGCGCTCCAGTCTACCCAGCTGTAAAAGGGTACCTGACTCTGCTCTAGAGATAGGAAACGCGAAGACAGCGTAGAAGGGAACTGGTCACCCCACCTATCGAAGCTGGACTTAGTATAGTCTGTAACACTGCACCCCCTACGGCAGTATTTGCTATGGGATGTCCTTTACCTTTTGTTTTATACTCCTTAGAGAGTTCAAGGGTCATGATGATTTGGTTTGGTTTGGTTTGGTTTGGTTCAGTTTGGTTTTGTTTCGTTTGGTTTGGTTGTGTTTAGTTTTAAGGACTATCTTGAATGCACACGGACAATTCCATCAGTACTCTGATTGCCTCCGTTAGATCACACAAGGATGATCACACAATGATAAGGCCTGAGTTACGAACACAAGGTCTTCGTTAAGTCAGGGGCAAACAAACAACGACAAAAGCAGTAGAGAAAAGACAGTGAAAGCTAATATAAATAAGAGGTTTGTAAAGGATCTCAGTGCACGAAATCCCTAGCACCAGCGAGGATCCCAATGTGTGTATACAGGGATCACAGATTCTATAAATATTTTGGTGGTGTGTTTCATAATTGTTTAATTTTGCCAAGCCAGCGGTCGTATGGTCTACTCTTTACGATTTTCAACTGCCATGGGATTTTTAACTTGCACACGGGACCTCCAATATTTTTCGCCCATAGCCGAGGAGGCTAGGCATCTGATCCAAAACATCAGGGAGAGTATGACGTCATTGTGACATACGTCTAGTTCGACAAGTGAATTTTCCCTGATTTGATGGATGATTAAAGGGACTTTTAGCTTTTCATAACATTTGAACCCCTGAACATTTGTTGTAACTTTGTTGTTTCGCCAGAGCAAACCGATTCCACCGGGGCTCATAAAGTATGCGGCATGAGATCTAAAGACACTGAGACGATCCCCTGAACAGAGAAGCCAGTTTCTCGCAGGAATTTCTCATCTCCGTGCGAACACTGAACCGCTCGCAAGATGGACCAGAGCGGTCAGAAGAAAGCGGAGGCAGCGAACAGAGCAACGTCTCGCAGGAAGACGACACTGCAGTGCGAACCAGAGTAGACGAAGAAAGCTTCTTGCAGACCTCGCACTTCTGTGGCAACCGGCAGACTTGCCCGAAAGACTGAGAAACAGGAGAGACGGAGATCGGGAGCCAGGGGGCAATCGCGGTTAACACGACGGCTAGAAACCTCGACTTTTCCTGGGTTCTAAAGAGGCGCTAGAATCTAACAGGTCCCACTCAACTTTCATTCCAGTTAGATATATACAGACCCTGAAGAATGCAACTTTATCACTCGTTTCGCCAGACCTTGACAGAAGCACTAGCATAGTGAAATCCTGTTTGATTCACTCTGGATACCCAACTTATTTGCAGTGAATTCTATTCTGTGCTAAACGGTATAATATATTTGTTCTAAAGTGATCAGTGGTCTAGTTCATTGATTCATTTTATTTCACTGGATTTTGAGATTAACTTAAAGCTATTCAATTAAACTTATCTCAAATAGTTCCTGTGGAATAGGTAATGAAATATCTATTATATTATTTCCCAAAATGATAGATACTTAAATGCTTAAAGTAACATTTAAAGACGCGAGGGAATTTATAACTAAATTTAATTGAGTTTAGTTCTAGTTTTTACGTATGTTTTAACTATTAAATTCGCGTGGAGTTCTTCCTGAATTTTATAAAAATTATAGACGCGAGTGTATAAATAGTTAACTGTAAATTTATCGCGCTTTGGAAATGATACTTGATTTTCGGTATGAATTACATGTTTTCTATCTTTTATCTAGAGTGATCGTTACCTTAGCGATCCCAGCAAGAAGAAGTACAATCTGGTAAAGAGACCCCAGACTCAGTTCTTAAACCCCCTTCCAGAATCTGATGAGACTGTGTATTAAATTTTAAATCTTTGAGGCGATCCTATGTTTGGGATCCAGCTATCTAAATTAATAGAAAGAAAGCACCCCCATTGACACATTTAAACACCTCACCAAGTATATTCAGTTGTAACTGGAAGAAGAACAATCGCCAGAGCTTTTTTTAAAAAAAAGTTACTGCTACAGAGAGAGAGAGAGAGTACATATTTACCTGAACTGTGACGGTACCTAGTTTTTCCTCACTGGACAGTTGTAGTCACCTCGGTTTTTTTAAAGAAGAAGGTTCACCACCAGCGGTGAAATCTAAGAAGCCACACCCCATTCTCACCAGTATCTAACTGCGACGGTGCCATCCCATTGACTCTTTTTATATCAGAAAAATAAACCACAAGAACATTTAGTCTTCACGACCGGCGATAAGCGGGAATATTTGCTACCAGCCAAACCTCGCTAAATCTGGGGCCGGACATTGAAGTAACAGACACTCTCAATATGTCAAGTGTTAATTGATGAGTTTTTTTGTATAATTCTATGGATTGCCTGCTTCCAAGATCGGTAAGTCTGTGTGTGAGTTTTTGTGTTGGCCAGCACGTGAGTGCATGACTAAAAGGAGATTTATGTGCAACTATTTTAATTGCTGTACCTGGTAGACACTTTGTTAGTTATTCCTTACATGGTTCACTTTATAAGTGGGATTTCTTAACCTCTGTTATTTTCCCCTTCCTAGTCTGCTGAGTAGAAGGGAAAACAGTTAAAGATAATAGGACTAGTTTCCTAATCCCTCTTTTCAGGATAGATTAATTGACCGTTGGGTTAACTTATCTACTTCTGTTAACTACCTGTCATTTGGACCGGGTTCCTTTTTCCATTTTTCTGTACAAGAGGGAAGGGCATATTGAATACTACTCTTCAACAACAACACCCCCCCCCCCTTTCCCCCCCCCTCCTTGGTTTTTTTGTATTTTGAAACTTCGATTTCTGCATGTAAATTGATAATTGTTTGTGACTTGATCTTTTTTTATGCTAAATAAAAGGAATAAAACTTTTAGCATTTGTGTTGGCAAGCCCAAACCCAAACTTTCCCACATTCGTTATCGTAGTTTGTATTCACGTGCGTCTGTGTGTCTGAAGCACCAAATCGGTGTGAGCGCAGTTGTGAGTCTGGAAACTGGCAAATAATTGTTTGTCCAGAAGAGTTTTTTTGGAGTAGAATTGAGAGGCAAATTGTCGTAAAACAGTCTGTCCTTACTCTTCCCAGCACTCTGTGAATCAACTATTTACTTCTAAAACCCTTACTATCACATAGCCTTTTCCATCATTCCCCACTCTAAACAGGACCATTATTTCCAAGTCTCTTCCTCTCAAATAAATTTACGACAATATTGGCTGGCTCGCCGGGATAAAGATATTTTTGAGTCTGATCTTTTAGTCTGGGTCTAACTAGATAGAGTGTGAGTGAGTTGTCTTTTGTGAAGTAGGGTATAATAAAAATAATTACACCCCCTAGACAACGCCTTTTTTAGTATTTGGGTCGAATTTAATGCTAATATTTTATGTAAATTCAAGTAATGATATAGTTTGAATGGAGCATCCTTGCAATGAGAACCACATGGTCGGAACACCCATATGTTCAATTGGGAGAGGACACCCCGTCGATTTTACGGACAGAGCAAAGGCTCAGATGTACATGTGTGTACAAAATATATTAGCCTATGCGGGATGCATGTTGACAATTGATATTGTAGAAGTAACAAGAGGACAACTCATGTGGAAAGAGACAGCACAGAAACTTGCCTAGCAATGCTAAAACAAACACTGTAGTGTAACATTAAAGTTGCGATTTTTTTTTGCTTGAGGTAATGAGTGTTTGTTTGGTCTTAGTTCCAGTTACCCCCACTGCTAAAACAGCTGATTCCAAACACAAGCTGAGGGAACGCACACATTCTCCCTCCTGTCTAAAGGTTTCCAGCAAGACGAGTGTCAAATTGCCTGACAACTATACTCACTTCACATAACCCCACTAAACGGGGAAAAACTTCGTGAATATCGATTCCAGTGCAGTATAGAACCAGCAGCCGCAGCCGGACTTCACGTATTGTGCAGCAGTGGTTTCCTACTCGCTCGCCTACTTAGTAAAAGTCAAAGCATAGTGGCATTCAGCATATCAGTCAACACATCATCGCGAGCCTACTTGAAAGTATCTTACTGTGTGCTTAAACGGAGTGCTTAGTCACAATAAACAGGTCTCAAACCAGACCCAACCGGATTACGTATCGAGTATTTTGATACTGGAGCACACCTGTTTTAATTCATAGCCCCAAAAGAAGAGCGCAAATAAGGACGGTTGCCCTGAGCTGACCTCGATTAGTTGTGTCTTCTGGTCAGTACGACACCTGCGTGTATTAGCTGTCAGAGGAAAGACAGAGTTAACCGACTTGGTATTGGATAGAATCAGTTTTGTTTGTGGAAACGGCACAAAGGATACTGTCTTCAGTGGATTTATAAATTTTCCTCATCAGCTTATGGGCAGAGACATAAAGACATTGACTTAAGGTTGTTTTTCTATGTTTTTCACAAGCAGCTGAATGATTGTTAACTCTCAGTTTATCTTCCCTGTCCGTGGCCGCCTACTATATAGTTGGTTATTGTTTTTCCTTGATGTATGAATTGATGTAATTATTAACTCTTTATTTGATCAGTTATTATTTGCTGAGATTTTTATTATTTTCTTCTATACAACCTAAAGAGAACTTTAATAAATTTTAACCATGTGTTGTTGCACTGTTCACGACCTTCATCCATATCTATTACTAAGTAACTGTGTAAGCTCTTACTATTTCTCTATCTATCTGTGAGAACTAAGAGAGAGCGGTTGATACTTAATAATACATAAGTGAGTTGTGGGGCTTGGAAAGAGTGATAGCTTTAATAAATCTTCTTCCAGGCTGTCTTAAGTTTCTCCCTAACTTCGCACATTATCTGTGTTTTGTCTATAATTGTTGCAGTTCGCTCCCATTGTTGCAGTTCACTCAAATTGTCGTACTCAACAAAATACTTCTAAATACCCAACTCACGATAGTTGAGAACAGTTTGTACTATGCATTTTATGGAACGCTGCTGGGTGCTTGGGCAATGCTACTCTTCACCTCTGTGATGAAACTTCCATCTTATGTTTCTTTACTTCTGTGATGCATCTTCCATCTGTTATTAGCAGTTGAGTCATGTGGTTCTAGATAATCCCTTATGCTGCTATCTCGCATTTCAGAGAGACCCATTTTTCCACATTTACATTAATCTGCTGATAACATTTTCAAACTTTTCCTACAATTTAAAAAAAAATTATCTCATGTATAGATTCACCAAGACGCGCCTGTTCTTAAAAGCAACTCCTTAAAAAAAAAGGTAAGTAGTTAACGTTTTTTGCCCTACACTTTTCTAAGCATTAAATTAATCAATGGTTGAGCTTATGTAGGTGTCAAAAAAGGCAGGTAGTCGTGAGATGCTTTAATGTAATGTTACTTTGGCAGGTTTAAGAGAATCTATTTGCCCGCGCTTTAAAAACAAAAAACAATAATACATTAAAAGCTTTGACATAAAGTGGATGGTAAATTTAGCTAGCTTTCATCGTTTCTAAGAATACTATAATCATCATCATAATCATTACATTTTAGCTCCCCAAGATACATAGACCTTCAACAATCTTATGCCGGGTTTTCATGCAGAGCTAAAATACTGAGCTCTGGTTCTGGGCTTTTCCAAGGAATTATCACATCCTACACAAATCCACTTATCAGCTCCCCCTGCATATCATGGGGGAATGCGCAATATGCCACACGCTTCTTATTCCTAGCTTGGGATCAGATGTGGCGATCCTTTAAATGCAAGCCAGGTTGGAGAAACTGGAGGTCATAACTTCCAACTCAATACGTTTCAGAATGGCAGAAAAGCGACAGGAAAAGTCTAGATCTACAGTGTAGATAATACCAAAGAGCCTTCAGCCTGGTACTGGCTGCAAAAGAGCAATAAGCTCAGCAGCCCTAGTTAAACCACAACAAGAATAATGTCCCGTGCCATCAGCTCAAGGTCTTACTCAACCATTTTATGTCTGTCTGTGGTTCATTTTTCCATGTATTTTTCTGGCTCCACCTACCTCTCTTATTGTGGGGAATTCTAGAAGAAAGACTGCATTGTACTGCTATCATTTGGCTTCTTCAAAGTGTGTCCAATCCATCACCAGCATCTTCTTCTCATCGCCTGCTCTACTTGGTACAATTTTAGAAGACGAGGTAGCCAAGTCAATGCCCACATCTCCTTAGTTGTAGCCTTTGACCAGAGGAGTAGGAATGTTGATAAAGAAGGAGTTAGAAAAATATGTATGTGGATACTGGACACACAATGACAGAATAATGTTACTAAAGATGAGAGAAAGCCATTCGACATATCAATCTTACAAACTGATGCACCAACTAAAGATCATAGTAAGGAAGGAATAGAAGAATACTATGAAGAGCTACAACACACACTTAAACCAGTCAAATCTACAGATGTGTTGATAGTAATGGGTGATATGAATGCAAAAGTAGGAAAAGGAAAATACAAGAAAATAGTAGGACAGTATGGATTAGGGAAAAGAAATGATAGAGGAGACAGACTTTGTAGTGGTATTGATGGTATTGTATGATTGTGATATTACTTAATGTGATGCATGAGGTCAGCTGTGAAGGCTCCTGAGATAAATGTAGCTGTGAATTGTCAGAAGGCCCTTCTTGCTACCACTACGACCTCACACCTATTTTTTTTTTCTAATGAATGTGGCTACGTTAAAATTCTAGGGTATGATATGTAATGTGTTGTGGTAGTGTACATACACACACACAGATATTTAATAAGTCTAATAATATTAATAAACTGTTATGACACACTGAACTAACTCAAGCTGTGTAAAATTTTTGATAATTAATTTTCTTAAGTTTATTTGTTCAGAACCAAGGTTTTATTTTGGTCAGAACATATGAAAGGTTTTGCAATTATTAATGAAATGCATGAATATATGGCATAATAAATGACAGGTGTGTACATATGTATTTTACAATACTAGTTAATATTAATACTGGTTATGGTTATAATTTTCTGGGAGAATGTTTAATGGATGTGCTGTTGGGGTGACCTCATCACTCCCTGTCTATGGCGACTACACATTGTCCATTTATTGATGATATTATAATGGGTGTTAGAATTTAAGTTGGTGAGTATTCAGCAGTCCAGACGCTCACGTATCTTGAATGAGTAATCTGGTGCTGAAATCAGGTGGCCCCACCTCTCCGTGCTTGGGGGCAATAAGGCTGCTCTGCCAAAATATAAACTGCACGGGTCCACTCTTGTAATGTTCAACACCTCATTTGACACCACCTTGGTGCCAAATAAAAACTCACAGTTCTGCAATAAAGTATTGGTCATGTGTCAGAATTCCATCCTCTAAACCAATTCTGGACACAACACCACACACAACAACAACACCACATAGACGGGACAGATCTCTTTGACCAAACAACACATCTTACCAAGTTGGTTTCACATAGGATAAGTTCTCCCAGACTACATATTCTGAAATATGTTCATTAGCTTCCTGCCATAGAATAGGATAGGTGATATGTTCCACTGATCTCAACACTTGATCTGTCTTTCATAATCCTTGCTGGAGTTTATGTATTTTATTTGTCTCTAGACCCTGAACTGGGGCGGGGGGTCTAGAGCGAATCCTTACTTGTTGTAAGGGATAGATTTTGATATGGCAGTATCAAATCACTCGAAACATTAAACAAATATTAAAATATACAAAGAAATAATTTCAGTCTTACCAGAATTATGAATATAGAACACAGTTAATTGCTAGCAAAACTCAGCTGAGCTGCTGGCTTTAGTATGGCGTCCCTCTAAATATTTCAATTAGCTTCTGGGAATGACACCACTAAATAATACACTGTGTCTACTAGGACAACTTATAACGAATGGCAAAGATGCGCGTCTGAGCGCCGATAATATATTCATCTATGGCCAATCACCGCCTTTTTTTCCTTTTCAAATTCAAACCTCCTACCAAAAAGACATTTCAGTCATACCTCAGTCAAGTATGCCTTATTGTCTGTTGGTCCGTCTGTCTCTACTTGCGTTTCACAAAAAAACACTAGTTTTTTGAACCAACTCCGCCTTCCCCTACACAATTTTGCCTTTAAAGTTATTTTTAGCCACAGTTCACCATCCCACTCCGTCTCTTTCATTCCAACTAGATTTTAACACTTGCGTCTCAAGGCTGCAGTTTTTTGAAAATAAGGGACATTTTTGTTTCAATGCAGACGCTCGCTGATATGAACAACACAGTCTTTTGTCAATATCTTTCTTATTATCTATCCGTCTGTATAAATGAAAGCATATTATTTCACTGCTCAAGATGGGCCATCCGGCCAGCTAGGTTTTATATTCCTAACATCATTATTAAGAAAAAGTTACTTTTCAAGGTTAGTTGGTTTTTCGAAATATTTCTAGCATTTTCTATACTGCTTTTGCCGCTGAATTCAAATAAACGGACTAAGTTATCGCAAAAGCGTCCAAGAAATGACTGTTGCGTATAATAGCTAAGGTCCCTTTTGTCGATTTCTTGTGTCAACGTGGGGACGTGACTTTTTCCTCCTTTCCCCACCAATTGCGTCTTTTAGCCTTGCTAGTTTCAAGCACGCGTTCAGTCATATTTTTTCCTTTTGATCTTCGTTCTCATCCCGTTCCAAGGGTAACGTTTTGCCTTCACGTCTAACAATTTAATTTCCATGGCGGGTGATGACCAGCGGCGTGGGCGATCATGTATTCTAGTAGCTTACGCATTAGTTTTTATCCCTACGTTGTATCATTGGAGATATTTTAGCGTTGTATCATGGTTAATTTTATGACACATCTCCCCACTTGAAAACATGCCTACGGCAAGTTCTAAAACCAGTGATACACATAGATAAAATCTCTCCTTACGCCTGCCATTACTCTAATTTTGATCACAGGGGTGCCGACTGAGGAAATCTGCACCGACATTCAATTTGCCTGGGATATATTGGATACTAAACTGATAAGGTTGAAGCAATAAAGACCACCTCAGCAATCTTGCGTTTTCATGCTTAGCCTGAGATAAGAATACGAGAGGCTGATGATCCGTCTCGACCACAAAAGTCCTACCATACAGATAGATTTGAAACTTCTTTATTGCCCAGATTAACGCTAAACATTCTTTTTCGCTTGTGGAGTATCCTTGTTCCGCCTTATTCAATTTGCGGCTTGCATAAGCGACTGGTTTTAGTTCCCCATCAGATGAAGATGACCTTTGCAACAAAGCTGCTCCGAGTCCTACATTACTTGCATCGGTTCTTAAGACAAAGTCCTGTGTCAAATCCGGCAGTTTGAGAATAGGCTTGCTAGTGAGTTTTTCCTTTAAGTCTTGGAACGCTAATTCACTTTGCGCAGTCCAATTAATTTTATCTGGAAGTCCCTTGCGAGTCAGATCAGTCAGAGGAGCACAAATAGAGTTAAAATCTTTGATATATTTTTGATAAAATCCGCATAACGACACGAATGATCGCACGTCCTTTTTTGTTTGCGGTCTAGGTGCTCTCTGCAGTTTTTCCAAGTTCTTGGGATCAGGGGTCATGCTACCCTGATATACAGTGTGTCCCAAGAATTCCAACTCTTTGCATCCAATGCAACATTTTGTTGGCCTAGCAGTTAAGTTCCCCTCCCTAAGCCTATTAAATAACATTTCTAGAGCTTCAATGTGTTCTTCAAATGTCTCTGTGGCGACGAGAATATCATCCATGAAATTCGTGATACATGGGTTATTCAGGGGATCCAACAATTTGCGCATCATCCTTGAAAATACACTCGGAGCATTTTTCAGTCCGAATGGTAGCATGTTGAATTCATAATGTCCATCCGAAGTGCTAAAAGCCAAATAAGGTCTCACTTCAGGCTTCACTGGGATCTGGTAATAGCCTTTACTAAGATCCACCTTTGAAAAGTATTTTGCCTTGTTCAGTCTGGCAAATAACTGTTTTGTGTCTGGTAATGGATCCACTTGTCCTTCTGTGACAGCATTCAGTTTCCTGTAATCTATGCACAGTCTGTGTTCCCCAGACGGTTTTCTCAACAAAACGACACTAGAGCTAAAAGATGATTCACTGTGTGAAATAATCCCCTCCTTCAACAAATAATCTATTTCTTCCTTCAATGCCTTCTCCTTCGCGAAAGGAATAGAATAGGCTCTCATACAGATTGGGTTTGAGTCTACCAGTTTCATGTCATACTGTAGCAAATTTGTATGGCCTGGTTTATCTGTTAATACATCTGCATGTTCCTCCAGAACCTGTTGAACTCTCTCCCTCTGGTTTTTAGTCAGGTGCTTACTGACTTTTACCTGTGCTGCTGTTTCACAAGGATTCATGTGAGGTGAGTGGTTCCTTTTGCATTTGAGTTGCGATAGCTAAGGTCAGTAAGGGGGTGCTTTCCTGGAGTGGTCTGTCCAGATACTTCTTTAACAGGTTTACATGATAAACTTTCTCCTTCCCCTTTTTGTCAATTTTATAGTTTGTTCTAGACACCTTCTCTAGAACCGTATATGGACCTTGCCATCCAATTTGTAATTTATTCTGGCTACCGGGTAGTAGAAGCAGCACCTTCTCTCCCACAGCTAGTTCTCTGTCCTTTGCCTTCCTATTAAAATATGCTGCATGTTTCTTCCTGGCTTGTTTCAAATTATCATTTGCCAGTTTCCATCCAGCTTTCAAACGAGTGGTCAGTTCGTTCACGTATTGATAAGATGAGGTAACAGTCTCTTCCGCCTTCTCATCTGTCCAGGTCCTTAATAAGGCTTCTAATGGACCTTTTATTGGCCTCCCAAATAGCAGAGTTGCGGGAGCCATCCCGGTTGAACTATGTGGTACCTCCCGATACGCAAACAATGCGGCGGGCAGGAATTGATCCCACAGATCCGGTTTTTCGTGTGCCAGCTTTCTCAGGATAGAAATTAGAGACCCGTTGAACCTCTCTACCTGGCCGTTCCCTTGCGGATGGTACGGACTACAATGAAAGTGTCTGGCTTGAAATAGCTTAAAAACTTCTTCCGTTAGTTTCCCCCTTGAACTGAGAGCCATTATCCGTCAAGATTTGATGCGGGAATCCTAATCGGGTAAATATTGTAAGTAGTGCCTCTGCTACATGTTTTGAATCAATTGATGGCAGGGCTGCCGCCTCTCCCCACATAGAACAAGTGTCCACCAGAGTAAGGATGTAACTGTTCCTCCTCTTGGTCCGAGTGAGAGGTCCCACAATATCCACTGCAACCCTCTCAAAAGGTGTTCCCACTATGGGCGTTTCCCCTAGAGTTGCAGGAGCAGTCCAGTGCTTTGGAGCTACCCTTTGACATTCTGGGCAGGATTTGACATATCTTTTTATATCCTCCGTTATCCCTGGCCAGAAGTAATGACAAGCTATACGCTGTCCTGTGGCGCTGATCCCCATGTGACCACTGAAGGGAATCGCATGCCCGAGTTCCATCACTTTATCCCTATATGAAGTGGGAAGAACCAGCTGGTTGTGACCATTTGTTCCAGTTCCGGCCTTCCTGTATAATAATTTATTCTTCATAAAATATTCCCCCTTGCTTGGAGGTGTGTGGCATTTGGGCAATTTTTTAAAACATGGCTTGAGTGTCCTGTCCTCAGCCTGCGCCTTCCTCATCTCCTCTGGATGAGCATTTATAGGTTCACCTTCTTCCTCCTTCTTCTGTGACCTGGTCTGCACTGTCGTCATGATCACAAGTCTCTCGGGATTCCCCAAGAAGACGTATCTACACCCCAATATCAGAGGGTAGATTGGTTCATCTATCACTGCTGCTCTGATTTCTCCTTCCATATAGCGAGTTTTCACCGTTATCCTTGCGATGGGAAGTGTCATGAGTTGTATGTCCTTAGTTGCCCCTTGTATTTCCACTGTTTCTGTGGTATACTGACTTGGGTCCACTAGGCTAGACTTCACAACTGAATCATAATCCAAACCTGTATCATAAAGGCACCTTATGGTGACCCCATTACAAATAACATCCTCACAAACTGGGGGGTGATAAGGTTCCTGCTGTCCCTTAGGATTAACCTTTAATCTTTGAGTCCCCGACTTCATTGCAGCAATGTTTGAAGGTTTCCTTCTACAAAATTCGGTGTTATGGTTATCTTTCTTGCACCATTTACACCATCTTTTTCCTTGGTTAAACGGTTTTCTTTCATTGGATTTTTGGTCATTGAACTGTGAGTTTCTGTCTCGGTAGTCATTTCTTGGCAGTTCAAAGTTTGTCCTACCTTTATTTCCCTGCTCTCTATTATCAAATTTATTAAATTGCTGTGGAGCTTTAAAATTGTCTATGTGCTTCTTTTTAGCACCACTTACCTCTGCCTGGGCTGCCTGATACCTCTCAGCGACATTTAAAACCTCCCCCAACTTCTCTGCACCTTGTTCCATGAGAAATTTTCTCATGTCTGGAGCCATGGACTCTCTCAATTGCTCAATCATGATCATTTCTTTAAGATCTTGGGTCTTCCCCAGAGCAGTCCATTTCTCCAAATAGGTTTCCAGTCTGGCAGAGAATTGGTGGTATGTCTCCCCAGACGACAGTTTGGCATTTCTAAATTTCTTACGATAAAATTCACCATTTTTTTCGTACCTCAATAACAAAGCCTGCTTTAACATGTCATAATTCTCCTGGTCTTCTCTGTTCATTTTTGCGAAGACTTCGTAAGAAGTACCTCTCAGTCCCTGTGATAACTTTAAACTCCACCTCTCTCTCTCTAACCCATATGTAGTAGCTAATAACTCAAAACGTCCTAGGTACCCCTCTATGTCATCGTCTTTCTCAACAAAATGGTCTAAATGAAACCCCATAGCTGATGTTGAGGCTCCCAGACTGGGCGTAGCATCTGAGGCAAAAGGGCTGGCACCATTTTCAGGAGCCTGGCCTTGTAGCTCCAGCTCCCTTAGTCGTAATTCGTGCTCCCTCTGCAACCTTCTATCTTCTGCCTCCCTTTCGGCAGTCAATCTTTTATTTTCTGCCTCCCTTTCGGCAGTCAATCTTTTATCTTCTGCCTCCCTTTCGGCAGTCAATCTTTTTTCTTCTGCTTCCCTTTGCTGTCGTTTTTCTTCTGCCTCCAATGCTTTAGCCTCTTTGTCAGCCTCAATTTGTAACCTCTTAGTCTCAGCCTCAATTTGTAACCTCTTCTCTTCAGCCAACCTTTCAGACTCTAATTTTCTTTCAGCCTCTTTTTCTAATCTTCTTTCTTCCCGTTCAATATACTTATCACATTCAGCCGTTACATATTGAATTAAAACCTGACCATCCATTCCCATATACTTTGCCGTTAGCACAGCAGCTGATCTGAATTTGGCTAGCTCCGCCATACTTTTTAAACAAATCTAGCAATGAGCAAAGTAAAATTTCCAACCACTAAAGTAAATCTAATTACTCTAGTCTAAAATAATTCTAATTAATTAATTAATCAATTAACTACCACTGGCTGTGAAGATTCACCAACTTTTATTTTCAGGGACACTTTTAATTTTATAATGTGTTCCCCTAATTTATTTCTCCCCCCAGGAGATCCTAATATTATTGATAGGCTAATTATCCCGGGACAAGAGACCCCAATATATGTAGTGGTATTGATGGTATTGTATGATTGTGATATTACTTAATGTGATGCATGAGGTCAGCTGTGAAGGCTCCTGAGATAAATGTAGCTGTGAATTGTCAGAAGGCCCTTCTTGCTACCACTACGACCTCACACCTATTTTTTTTTTTCTAATGAATGTGGCTACGTTAAAATTCTAGGGTATGATATGTAATGTGTTGTGGTAGTGTACATACACACACACAGATATTTAATAAGTCTAATAATATTAATAAACTGTTATGACACACTGAACTAACTCAAGCTGTGTAAAATTTTTGATAATTAATTTTCTTAAGTTTATTTGTTCTGAACCAAGGTTTTATTTTGGTCAGAACATATGAAAGGTTTTGCAATTATTAATGAAATGCATGAATATATGGCATAATAAATGACAGGTGTGTACATATGTATTTTACAATACTAGTTAATATTAATACTGGTTATGGTTATAATTTTCTGGGAGAATGTTTAATGGATGTGCTGTTGGGGTGACCTCATCACTCCCTGTCTATGGCGACTACACATTGTCCATTTATTGATGATATTATAATGGGTGTTAGAATTTAAGTTGGTGAGTATTCAGCAGTCCAGACGCTCACGTATCTTGAATGAGTAATCTGGTGCTGAAATCAGGTGGCCCCACCTCTCCGTGCTTGGGGGCAATAAGGCTGCTCTGCCAAAATATAAACTGCACGGGTCCACTCTTGTAATGTTCAACACCTCATTTGACACCACCTTGGTGCCAAATAAAAACTCACAGTTCTGCAATAAAGTATTGGTCATGTGTCAGAATTCCATCCTCTAAACCAATTCTGGACACAACACCACACACAACAACAACACCACAAAGACGGGTCAGATCTCTTTGACCAAACAATACATCTTACCAAGTTGGTTTCACATAGGATAAGTTCTCCCAGACTACATATTCTGAAATATGTTCATTAGCTTCCTGCCATAGAATAGGATAGGTGATATGTTCCACTGATCTCAACACTTGATCTGTCTTTCATAATCCTTGCTGGAGTTTATGTATTTTATTTGTCTCTAGACCCTGAACTGGGGCGGGGGGTCTAGAGCGAATCCTTACTTGTTGTAAGGGATAGATTTTGATATGGCAGTATCAAATCACTCGAAACATTAAACAAATATTAAAATATACAGAGAAATAATTTCAGTCTTACCAGAATTATGAATATAGAACACAGTTAATTGCTAGCAAAACTCAGCTGAGCTGCTGGCTTTAGTATGGCGTCCCTCTAAATATTTCAATTAGCTTCTGGGAATGACACCACTAAATAATACACTGTGTCTACTAGGACAACTTATAACGAATGGCAAAGATGCGCGTCTGAGCGCCGATAATATATTCATCTATGGCCAATCACCGCCTTTTTTCCTTTTCAAATTCAAACCTCCTACCAAAAAGTCATTTCAGTCATACCTCAGTCAAGTATGCCTTATTGTCTGTTGGTCCGTCTGTCTCTACTTGCGTTTCACAAAAAAAACACTAGTTTTTTGAACCAACTCCGCCTTCCCCTACACAATTTTGCCTTTAAAGTTATTTTTAGCCACAGTTCACCATCCCATCCCGTCTCTTTCATTCCAACTAGATTTTAACACTTGAGTCTCAAGGCTGCAGTTTTTTGAAAATTAGGGACATTTTTGTTTCAATGCAGACGCTCGCTGATATGAACAACACAGTCTTTTGTCAATATCTTTCTTATTATCTATCCGTCTGTATAAATGAAAGCATATTATTTCACTGCTCAAGATGGGCCATCCGGCCAGCTAGGTTTTATATTCCTAACATCATTATTAAGAAAAAGTTACTTTTCAAGGTTAGTTGGTTTTTCGAAATATTTCTAGCATTTTCTATACTGCTTTTGCCGCTGAATTCAAATAAACGGACTAAGTTATCGCAAAAGCGTCCAAGAAATGACTGTTGCGTATAATAGCTAAGGTCCCTTTTGTCGATTTCTTGTGTCAACGTGGGGACGTGACTTTTTCCTCCTTTCCCCACCAATTGCGTCTTTTAGCCTTGCTAGTTTCAAGCACGCGTTCAGTCATATTTTTTCCTTTTGATCTTCGTTCTCATCCCGTTCCAAGGGTAACGTTTTGCCTTCACGTCTAACAATTTAATTTCCATGGCGGGTGATGACCCGCGGCGTGGGCGATCATGTATTCTAGTACCTTACGCATTAGTTTTTATCCCTACGTTGTATCATTGGAGATATTTTAGCGTTGTATCATGGTTAATTTTATGACAGACGTATCCAGTTCTGTGAAGAAAACCAGCTGGTCATATGTAACAACTTTTTTGAACACCACCCAAGGAAATTATACACATGGAAAAGCCCAGGAGATGTAACAAGAAATCAAATTGACTTTATCATGATAAAACATAGATTTAAGAACAATGTCACAAGTGCAAAGACACATCCTGGCGCCGACATATCTTAGTTGTTGCCTTTGACCAGATGCTTGGTAGGTAACAGTGTAATTATTCTTTGATCTGTTTTCGGGTCCCGTCGAAATGAGGTACCTGCGAAAAGTGGTTGAAGTAACTAAAAGAGACATGGTCCCCAACCAGACGATACGTCAAGGCCTAAAAAACCCAACCCCTGCAGACCTAAGTAGAACAGTCCCAACTAAGATGGTTTGGCCATGTCTGCAGAATGGGAGAAGATCGGCTGATACGGCAGGTATGGGAGACTAAGAGCCAGGGATCCAGACCTCCAGGACGACCCAGAGTCCATTCGGGGGAAACAACATTAGACAATCTCTGAAGGACCGAGGGCTGGAATGGAAACAGGCCAGGAAGAAGACCGCCGATAGGATAGTATGGCGCTCTCTCTTCCAAACATCTACACCTCACGGTAGAAGAGGAAAGACTAAATACGTAAGTAGTAATTAACGTGTAATTTGTCAATATACTAACATATTAAACGGAAAGAATTGTAATTGTTATTGTTCAAAATCGACATCACTCCACTCCGGACAGACGCATAGATTCTGTCTCCCTCAGCAAATGTCAAAGGGTGTGAACGCTGATTGCTTCAATAGCGCACTGGGTGTATAAACGCTTTATGCATCCCCTCATAGTCCATCCCTGTTAGGATGCGCTATGTAGTTAGCGACATCAAAATTACATTCCCTTTCGCTTCCTATGGATAATGGAGCCACCACTACAACTGGTCTCGTTGCAGAAAGTTTGCACTAAGCATTCGCGTTATGTTTAGATGCTCTTGTAGCAGTGGTGTCTGTAGCAGTGGTGTCTGTAGCAGTGGTGTCTGTAGCAGTGGTGTCTGTAGCAGTGGTGTCTGTAGCAGTGGTGTCTGTAGCAATGGTGTCGGTAGCAGTGGTGTCTGTAGCAATGGTGTCTGTAGCAGTGGTGTCTGTAGCAATGGTGTCTGTAGCAGTGGTGTCTGTAGCAATGGTGTCTGTAGCAACGGTGTCTGTAGCAATGGTGTCTGTAGCAATGGTGTCTGTAGCAGTGGTGTCTGTAGCAGTAGTGTCTGTAGCAGTGGTGTCTGTAGCAGTGGTGTCTGTAGCAGTGGTGTCTGTAGCAGTGGTGTCTGTAGCAATAAGTTTCGCATGAAGAGTTTGCCAGCCTCATGCGCAATCTCATAATAGTCGCCTTGTACGACATGCTTGATGTAGCAGTAGTCTAATTCTTTCTTTATTTCATAAAAGAACACCGGAATAACAAAAGGTAGTAAGGAACTTTCCGAAACAATTATAAGAAAATACTGATGTATTGACAACGTTTAACTTTTCAATGTTTTTAACGCATTATAAAATTTAAATGCAAGAAAACCTACAAACATTACAAACCAGGCAAGGTAAAAACGCTTGACACTTTAAACAGGTGTCAACAGGTTCAAACATTAAAAATTATAATCTGCGAACGCGTTTACCGAGGTGAAGACGGTAAGACGATGCGCCTTGACGTTAAATTTACAGGTGTAACAGGTGTTGAGGGGAAGCCAGTTAACTCATGGGAGCTGTTACAGATGTTAGATGACTTTTACTGGTAAAATAGCCGAATTTAAAATGCTGTCTTGGAGTGGTTAGTCATATAATTAAATACGTTGGCACGTTAATAACATCGGTTGGAAGATAAATCTAAGTGGGGAATAATACAAACTGGTTGATAAGTCACCTCATGTATTAAAGTGTTTATATTCTCACATGTATCCATAGATTATGCATGAAATAAATGTCTGAATTATGAACAATAACTTTCATTTCAACAAAAAGTTTCTTTATTCCATGAACAAAAAAAAAAATTAAAAAAAAAAAAAAATATATATATATATATATATATATATAGATATATATATATATTTATATATATATATATATATATAAATATATATATATATATATATATATATATATATATATATATATATATATATATAAACAGTAGCCAATAGACATCACGAGAGGCAGCACATGTGCTACCCGCTATGACATCATACGTTGAACAGGTCGGACTCACGTTAAGCTGTAATGTTAATGTGAAAAAAAACATTTTATGTCATAAAATTGCTGTTATTGTCTATTTTGACGGTTGGTTCATATAAATTTGTTGGATAGGAGTAATGAAATAGCAATTAATAATTATGAAGTAATTATTTAATCACTACGTAGATTATGCCAAGGCTAGAGCAATATTCAATAAACCGATAATTTCTTCATGTAACAAATTTATATCAATCGAAGTTGTTGTTTAAATAGAGCTGTTCAGCCTCTCACTCCTTTGCAGCTAATACTAAATTGAAGACTCCTTGGTATTATCTACATTGTAGATCTAGGCTTTTCCTTGGCTTGTATTATCCTTAGTTAAATAAGATTAATTAGAGTTAATTAACTCTTCTGTCATGGGTCTATGTGGTGGGTTTTGATGTTAAAGAAATAGATATTATTTGTAACAGATGTGAGGTCAGCTGTGCAAGCCCCTGAGGTTAGTTGTTTATAAATATGTTCTCAGGGAACCTGTCTGCTACCACCTTATGACCTCAACCTGTCATATATTTTCTCCTAGTTAAGTGTAAAGGTGTGTGAGTGTTGTCTAGCTAGATGTCTAGGGTATATGCGATGTAATGTAATGAAATGACAACACTACACTTATAAATTAATGAACAATAATGAAACAAGTCACTGTTAAAGTTTAAACGTTAAATCTTGTTTTTGTAAAATTTATTTTCCGGTATCTCAGTTCTTTTTTTTTTTTTGGATACGGGAGTACTGAAAACTCAAGGTGATAATGAAATGTATTTACAACAATTAATTCAAACTATAAATGAGTCTGTTATTATTCGCAACTCTAAAAATGTCACTCTTGAAAAGTGTCAATTAAATCTTGATCCTATGAACGGGTAATAATGGGAAGAACGTCTGTGTCCATCATGTTCTGAAGTAGGAAATACACATTTGGAAAAGAAAGTGGTTAATCTGAGGTATTGTGCCCGTGGACGAATTCTTATCTTTGTAGTTGCTGGAATACAAGATGGTTTCAGTCCAAGCTAACAGCTTCACACTGCCAAGTCAGGATATTGCCCTTAAATTCTCAACAGTGAGGCAAACAGACAATACTGCCTCAATTCTTCAGGTGCAGATGTACATACAGGTATATGTTGACCAATGGCGCACTTTGATTCAGAGATGAAACCCTGGAATGAGAGTAATAAGCCCATCCTCAACACCTCATATACCTCTCTCTATCCCTAACTATTAAAAATTTTCAACCTGGTCAGAATCAGCATGGTAACTAAACAATTAGTTAACGTTCTTATTTGGTTTTGTACCCCATTCATGGTCAGATAATCTTTCAAACTTCAGTTTGACACTTTCCTTGACATTGGAAATATTTTAATTAATTATATCAAGTCATGTGCAAACACGGTGACTTGCTGAAGAAGACGGCCAGTGGTTTTCTGGTCTTACATCATAAAAATGTACATCAATTTCCCCATTACTATTTAATTTAATTTTCTCCCAAAGTGTCAGTAAGCCTGTCTGGCTTTTCTACAAAATGATAATATCTTTCTTAACAACTTTGTGACACAACACAAAGTTTGATGTTGGCGCTTTCCTATATATGCCTCTACCCATAGAATTTTCATACATATTCAATAATACATACATAATAATAATAATAATAATGATATAAATGTTTTTTTCTTACCGCATCAATGAAATATTCCTACTAATTAGTTTAATTAGCGATAATATGGTCACTTCCAGATCACTTGCTGGTGCAGATCAGCAAAGGCAAAATCGTACTGAAATTCTTGCCTTTAACACAACAGTAGTGTAGGAAATATATTTTACAAGTGGCACCTAACGCCGATTTCAAATTGTTTTTATCACTACTGTTAGTCTATTAGACTCCAGCCAATCAGGGACTATAATGCCTCTTGCGTCCTTTTTCAAATTGAAACTTCAACTTTCAAACTTGGGATTACCTCCCCCTCTCTCAATATGTGGCAAGCTGAGAGAGATATACGTCTGTTCGTCCATCTGTCTTCTACCAATATCTCGGTTATTTACTAAGTGTTTCAAATTCTGAAAAGTAATTATTGATCAGGCTGCTGTCTGTCACACAGTAGTTTTATTTTTATTCTTTCCTTTATTATATATACTATTATTGTTTTTTCCCCTTTATTTATTCAAATAACATATTTTTCTATCTACGGTAAGATACATTAACACCTTAATCTTCTATTTAACCATTAATGTCATTGTATTTGTCAACTGTCCTTTCTTTTAGTGTGTAAGAAAATTATCTAAGTTTTTCTTCTCTATCCTTCTATGCCCCGCTTGGGTTCAAATTTCTGTAAACAACGAACTCGTGACACTACCACCTATGCTCCTTTTCTCCCCTTCTCGTACTGTATTTTCAAATATTCCACGTTAATCGTATTATTTGTCTGTAACTAGCGTTCTCATTCAAAATTGAACCAACGTATCTGCCAATACGTCACAAAAATGCGACTTTTAGGCCGGATGTACGAACTGTGTGTGTGTTTTTCATTTCAGTCTGCAGATCTAAGAGGTTATACATTTTGAACTGCGTGTCGAGCGAACGGGGACTGTATGGTTTTGTGTCGTCTTTAGAAACATGCTACGGTATCTCTACGCACTATCGTTTTCGGCTCGCGAGACCAAAAGAACCAAACGCGTGTCAAATGATAGCATTCTTCCGTCTCTCCCTTCCCCTTCCTTGTGTTTTCTTATGTCCATCTTTCTTAGAACGACTAAGCCTTGCCTTTTCAAAATTGTTACCGTTAGTGTCTCAAGGACGAGGTATAAAAAGTTAGTACTGACCTGCAGGCGGGGCGATGATATTTCACACAACTCCACTACTTTATCCCTATATTATTTTATCTCTATAAACAAGAATATTATCTATTTGATCGGTGTAATCTCTGATCTTATGACAGTCTACAGTGAGATCCTCCTGCATGGAACCAACCAGATAAAAGCCAGATTTACAATCAATGAAAGTAAGAAAGAGACTTCTTCTGTGTTATATACAGTCAGTCCTGACAAATGGAAGATATTCATGGACGATTATTGTACAAGTAGAGAAATGACTAGATGCCAGAGAGATGTGGCTTTACAAAGGAATGTTACGAACAGTTAAACAGATTAATGAGTATGTTCTGACTAAGGCAAGTGGGCAAAGAACGTTTTTCCCTCATATAAAAACAATGGATATATTGTGAAAACTAGGAAGATTGGCTGATGGGAGTAATAGGAGAATGGGGGCTGCCATTTTTATCAAACAATGAGAATTTCCGTTTTAAGTTGGAATTATTTAGATAGATGGATGGATGGATGGATAGATGAATAAATGGATGGATGGATAGATGAATGAATGGATGGATAGATGAATGAATGGATGGATGGATAGATGAATGAATGGATGGATAGATGGATGGATGGGATTAGATTAGATTAGGATAGACAGACAGACAGACAGAGAGAAAGATAGATAGATAGACAGACAGACAGGCAGACAGATGGACAGACAGACAGACAGACAGACAGACAGACAGACAGATAGACAGATAGATAGATAGATAGATAGATAGATAGATAGATAGATAGATAGATAGATAGATAGATAGATAGATAGATAGATAGATAGATAGATAGATAGATAGATAGATAGATAGATAGATAGATAGATAGATGATAGATAAAATCACTTACTCGCCACTTCGTAAACCACAGACGGTAACACCGGATCCATGCTTGTATCCATTTGACCTTGACTAGTATTCCATTCAGAAAACGAAATAACACTTCCTGTCCTCTTTGTGGCGACACTTCCAAGAAAATTAACACTTCTCATTCAGTAGCTGTAGTACAGATAAACGCCGTCACAACTTAAGTAACAATAGTGTTCTTCGGTTATAGCCTTACTTCATAAACGCAAAATGCTTACAGTACTTATTAGGTCAAAAAGTATTCTGTCATGCACATATCTGAAATAAACACGTGAATACCGCAATAAAGGATCACATATAACAGTGGTTCTCAAAGTGGTTCATATGGCCTCGAGGGGCCATGCCATATTTCTAGGGAGCCACAGTAAGATGGTAAAAGTACCTTTGTTCCAGCTAACAGTGAATATCAGGGGAACCACAGCGTTAAAGGAGGGGGGTGTGAGCAAAGAAAAAGCTTGAGAACCCCTGATATACGACACAAATATGAAAATAAAGCACGGGGCCTGAAAGTGGAGCAAGGACAAGTAACATTGCTTTATATCACACATGTTGTTGAAGGCGACTAAGGAGGTTTGGGCATGGAACCTGTTACCTCATCCTGCAGAAAGGTTATCATCATGTGACGTATTCTCTCCAGAACGTTGTCTTCATTACAGCTGCTCTGAACGCATCACGATTCTGGGGCAAATCGACCAGCATCAACCAAAGACAAGTTCAGACTCTCTGTGATGTCCTGGGTCCACCGTCGTCTAGGTCGACCCCTTCCCCTTTTTCCAGGGATCATGTCTTCCATTACTAATTTTTCCAGACTATTATGTCTTTTTATATGACCGAAAAATTTCAGCTTCCTTATTGCGATGGTATTTAGGAGCCAATGTTCCTGTACGTTTAGTGAGTGCAGTACTTCTCTGTTGGTTTTTTTTTTCTGTCCAGGGTATTCTCAACATCCTTCTGTAGCATTTCATTTCAAATGATGTAATCTTTTTTGCAACTGTTTTATTGAGTGTCCGAGTCTCGCAGCCGTTTACCAAGGTTGTACCATAATAGACGCTGCCGTAGGAGAGTGAAGTGTTAGAGACTTCACCATAATAGGTCCAGCTTAGGGTGACCCGTTTCCTCGCAGCTTTTGCTTTCCCAGCAGAGCCAGGTACTCATTTACAGCTGAGTAGCGTTACACTACCAGGCTTTGATCAATGAACTCGGAAACTGTGGCGCGAGGGGAAAGCGTTCCAACTCCTTAGCCGAGCTAACGCTTCCCTCATGTAGACGGTTTAAGCAAAAAAATAAAATAAAAAACATTAAAAAAACTACATGAAAAATCCATCCAATGTACGTAATGTAACTAATTCTATTCAGTTATCCAATACGGATGATGGTCCTCTGTTAAGGAGTTTATAGAAAACCGAAATGAATCTCGGCTGCTGACTCATGTTTCTTTTTTCTTCAAGGAGAATCTCTAAATTGGGCCACTGGGATGTTCGAACATTAAAAGAACAAGGGAAAATTGCACAGGTAGCCGCAGAAATGTGAAACTATACCATTTGCATTATGGGTCTGAACGAGACAAAGAAATAAACGTCGTTAACAAACTTACCTTGTAAGAGACATTTATGAGCTGTGTTAAGTCTGTACACTTCTTGGATAAGGAATGTATGAAATTTTTAGTTAATTGAACGTAACCTGTATTTGTTAGCAGTGTCCCAATGGGTATTAAAGAACAATGACACTTTACTCCATGTCATGAGCGTGTAGGTTTTAGAAATATTTGTCGAATTTTAGTGAAATCGACAAAATAAATGAACTGTCAGATTTATAGAGAAAACATAGATAATGTATGAAAATAGGGTGATTGTATGACAACCTGGAAGGAGGCTACTACAGCTATCTCTCTTGCCAAGCCCACACTCGCTTATAGTCTTACTAATCACCCGCTCTCTCTTCTTTCTCACAGACAGATAGAGAATACAGTAAAAGCTAAATATGTATGGAGAAAGGTCATGAACAGCGCACTAACAAAAGGTTAACATTTATTAAATTCTTGAAAGTAAAAAATATATATAAATCAAGTATATCAGCACAATAACAAAAGTAATGCGGCAAAATCACAACAAGTTAACAATTACAGAAACACATCAAGGAAACATAACCAACTATTCTGCCCCGATCCATAAACTACACCCAGAGGTAAATCCTTCAGCTGTATGTGTATGATATAACGCTATCACAGTGTCTAAAATCTCTATCCAGACTGGAGGAGTATACTAAATCCACTGGGGAAGAGCAAACGCTATCCTTGAGTAGCTTTCACAAATTACTAACACGATAAGCTGTAAGTCTATCTCTAGTTTTTCCACTGACCGCAAATACGGGCGGGGGGTTTTGAAGGACCAGAAGTATACAAGACGAGGTCAAATTAGGACAGCTGTCCGCTGCGCTATTATCCAGCGCGTGAAATAGGCCTGCGTGCTTGATGCTTAAATCCGGTTGGGCTGGTTTGAACGTTATTGTGACTGAGCGCTCACACCGTCAGATGCTTTCAATTCAGCGGTTGTAGGTGAGCAAGATGAGGTATTGGTTGCCACTAAAGCTCTGACTTGTATTAAATCGGCGAGTAGTAAACCACTACTGCACAATACGATTTCAGATTTGCTGTTGCTGGTTATACACTGCATGAGCTAAATTCCAGTTAGAGGGCTTATGTGAAGAAGGTTGCAATTTCAGATACGTTATGACAACTCGTGGAGTTCGTTGCTTACTGGAACCGTGAGGTCAAGGAGAATGTTACATTCCTTGACTGAGATCCAGCTGGAACAGTGAAGTACCTTGGAACTGAGACCTAAACAAACAACCTTTTCATCAAGCAAATAAATACAATCATAACAAAGGTATAATAAACTGTTATGCCCCATTCTTATATGTGTATTATAATTATGCTAGGTAAATCTCGATGCTGTCTTTATCCACATGCGTTGTCTTCCTGTTAATTCCACTCTATCAATTATCAGCCTGCAGTCGCATAGACTAAAATATCTTGTACCAACATGTACATCTCAGCATGTGCGCTGACAGAAACAATCTGCTCGATGTCTTCTTCCAACTCAACATATGGGTTGTCCAACCAAGTGGTTACCGTTAAGAGGACATGCGACTCATCTTAAGTCATTAAGTGAATTACAAAAATATAAGTACTAGATACATTACATAATAAATTGTATGCGCCCCTTGGGGTCGATACACAAAAAGGGAAAAGTAGTACCCTCCCAAGAATTGAATACATGAAAATGCAATGTTTATGCTATTATAATACATGGTGACTTAAACAAAGGATATAATTATATCCCTGGCCGGTGGCTGCTTTCTGGATTGCCATGAAAGTTCTAAACTTGTGTCTAACTACACAAGTAGGCATATCATAATTCCACACTCAACTCCGAGAAGTTTCTCTCCCAATTTAAAGAAAGACTGCCTCCTACACTTCAAGTGTTATAGCGCACGCACGTCACTTGTCAGGTTTAAGTGAATAACTTACACCACTGACGTTTCCCTAAAGTAATGACAGCTTTTTAGCTTTCCATTTAACCCATTGGAAGCACTAAACAAGACTACAGAGTTCTTCTCCGATTAAGTATCTGTTAGCTTAAGTGTTTACCATTTAACCCATTGTAACCGCTAACACCAAGAGATACCTAGCAGATTAACATCTGTTAACTTAGGCTGAAGACGGCGCTACCTTATCACTGAATCAATTTATTGAGGGAGAAATTCACTGAAAATTAGTTCACGTCACACTGCTATCAGTTATATATATTAAAGCTAACATGAATTATATTACAAAATGTCAACTCACCCCGAGATGACGAAAATAAGGCAACATAAAGTCTAGTTTTGTGCCCACAACTGCCTGTGTCTCATTTGGCCATCTACGGGCAGGACAAATGTATGAGAGTACTTGAATGAGTAAAAGTATCTGGATTTAAAATGTAAAAAGAGACGCTGACCTAAGCCACTTGCAATAGCTTGTTTAGGCAGGTGTTCGCTGATAGCGTAATCATAAGTAGCATAACATTATTCCAGAGTCTTCATCAGAAGACAACAGACGCGAGAAGTTCCATTTAATATAAGACATAACATATCTCTCCGTTTAACAATGTCGGAGATCTACGGCCGGCTCAAAGGCTCAGAACAAGCGCAAGTTTGTCTCCCCTGAACGGAGATGAAACGAGGATACCCAGATATCAAAGGGTTTACTCGCTGCACCGCTCACTAACAACCTTAGTAAGCCAGCAGCACACGCCCTCAAAGAAATCGTTTACTCGGCCAGTGGTCAAACCACTGTTACGAGCCACGAGCGTTCCCCTAGTCTGACAAACAACCAGGTGTATCTTATGCAATATTATAGTAGACGGCTGATCGCTGGTTCACTACAGTTCGAGCGATGCATTTATAATGACGGCCAGCAGCAAGATCAAAACTAGACACGCCGCGGGGTGGGGTCTGAGAGGGGAATAATAGGGCTACTGTAGTAAAAACAGAATGAAAATAATGCGAAAATGCATATAGCCGATGAAGGCAGAGAAATTAAAAGAATAAGGAAAATGGGACGGATTGGAAAATCCAAATTATCCGTCGTTTTGTCACACCCCAGAGGTCTGCGACCGGTAGATCACGACCCAACAATAGATCACAGAGAGTGATGTGATAGATCTTTATGTGACGGAAGGGGGAAAAAAGAAAGAATTTTAAACGTGAGAAATTTCCGAATGGACCTCTCTTGCCCTTATTTAAAAGCTCGGTATGACCAAAATGTACGTTATCCTTGTTCACAATGACAACCCACGAGCTAACTAACTAAAATTCATTTTATTTATGAATTGTATTAGAAAGCAACGTGATATTTTCTTTAAATTGGAGTTAACGTTCTGTAAAATATAATTTTGTTTGAATTTTCCACCGCTCTGTCGACAGAATTGTTGGAAACATACCATCCAATAACAACAACCAGACAAGTGCGAGTGGTACAAAAGATGAGAAGAAAGCGCTGGCGATGGATAGGACACACATGGAGGAAATCAGTTGATAGCATTATAAGGAAGTCCTTTTTGTAGAATCCACAGCATAAGAGAGGCAGAGGTAGACCAAAAAAAATATAAAAAAACACATGGAGAAGAGAATTGGAGACGGAAGGGACAATGATGAGGAAAACATGGAAAGAAACTGAGCTAATGGCACGTGACAGGAGGACATGGTGTGTGTTTGTTGAAGGCCTATGCTCCCAGGGGAGCTAAAAGGTATTGATTGATTGATTTATACCACCCGGCAGAGATAAATGTTAAACAAAGACTGTGCTTATTCCAAATAGAAAATTAAAAACACACGTGAATTTATCAAGTTAGACCTTCAGAAAACTCACTGTTTTTTTAAAGTAGAAACACGCAACTCGTGAGTTGCCCCCTCCTGTACTAACTTAACCCTCTATTGGGCCTTGTTGCCATTTGGCAACATACCGTTTAAAGTCATCTATTTCACTATCCGGCGTTCAAATTAATATTTTTTTTGTTTTATTGTGTTCTAGAAACATTCCCAATTTTAAATTACCGGGTAACTCATTTGTCGGAGAAATATTTTTTTTTCACGCACTCTTTTGTCAAGGCATGGTAGCTGGTTTGCAAGATCGAATTGAGAGGTGAGTTTACTTCACATTATTTTTTAAAATTCCTTATGAAAACGGTGTATAAAAAATATGTTGAGTAACTTAAACCACTTATCTTTGTAACAAATGCTTTAATAGTTATAAATAAATAAAATAAGTTACTCTTATTTTACATTTTAGGTATGTTGCCATTTGGCAACAAAAGTCGATTAAGGAATAAAAACCACTTCATGTTGCCAATTGGCAACAGTTGCTTTTTACCTAATAAATGATATTTAATGTTGTATTTCTCTGTAATCAACAACATTAGTATTTTATTCTCATTATAATTGATTAAACTTCATCATTTAAAAAAAAGTTGTTATTTGCAATTTTATGTATCCTAAAAAGGTCAATGTAAATAGTAGAATTACCAGTATAAATTACTAATAATATTGTAAATGAATAAAACATATTTACTTCATCTAGACTTGACTTTTAGAACTAAACTACACATGATAACCACTAAAATTGCCAGTAATCACAAAACATAATGTATCATCAGATGAGATTAAACAATTTTGTGATGAAAAACTTTTGAATTACAAAATGTATATGTTGTCATTTTTTTTTTAATTTTTTTTTTACAGTTAAACACAATGGATCCTCAAAAGTTTTACAGCCAAAAGACTACAATCTATAGACCAATACCTGAGGCTTCTAGCGATAGTGAGCTGTCAGACAGTGAGGCTGAAGACATCCTGGATAACACGTGGCAACCCGGCCCTTCCTCGGACACAACCGATTCAGGTTTGTTGAATTTAATTGATGTTTTTTTTTTTAATGTGGCCACTTTATTTCAGACTGCAGTTGTAGCCTTGTCCATCAGTGTACAACCTATGTACAGTTTCAGCCTAGTCCATCAGGTACTAAATATCGGCTGACGGAGACTTACTTGTGGAACGCTTTATACCATAATGTGGATTAGAATAATTTTTATCATTATTACTATTATCAGAATAATAACATGTACACCAGTATACCAATAAATGATTGTTTATGTTGCCAGATAATTAATATCTTTGTTTTCTTTTTTTTCAGAATCATCTGCATCAGAGCTGGAGGACACAGATGTAACCTTTGATCGTCGTCGGATGCTATGGAGACACCGTGAAGCCTCAGATGTATCTTCTGAAGCTCCGCCCTTCTCTGGTGATTCGGCACACGTATCAGTTACCTCAGAACCAATAGAATACTTCCGCAGATTCATTGATGATGATACAATGGCACATATGGTCACTGAATCAAACAAGTACAGCATCCAGAAAAACATCATGAAGCCTCTCAGATTGAGCCAGCCAGAACTGGAACAGTTTTTTGGAATTGCGTTTATGATGAGTATTGTTAGAATGCCCAGTTGTAAATTGTACTGGGACTCTACAACGCGCTATGGACTTGTTGCTGATACTATGACGAACAAGAGGTTTAAAGAAATCAAAAGTAACATTCACTGCAATGACAACAACAAGCAGCAAGACAATGAAGGCGACAAATTGTTCAAATTAAGACCTTTAGTTGACGCTCTGAAAGTGAAATTCAATTCAATCAAACCAGCAGAAAGGCTGAGCATTGATGAGCAAGTTATCCCATTCAAAGGTCAATCATCTCTGCGTCAGTACAACCCAAAGAAACCCAAAAAGTGGGGCTATAAAGTCTTCGTTTGTTCAAGCATTTCTGGTTTGATTCATGATTTTGAAATTTACACTGGAAAAATTGACGTGTGTCCTGGCCAACCTGATTTAGGAGCATCAGCTAATATCGTGCTGAGACTTCTTCAACGTATCCCTAAAAATGTGTGGCATAAAGTATATTTTGACAACTGGTTTAATTCGCCAGCATTGCAGGCATGCCTCTGGAAACAAGGCATTGCATGTCTTGGCACTGTCCGCGCAAACCGGCTGAAAGGGTGTAATCTGTGTTCCGATAAGGAACTGAAAACGAAAGGAAGAGGGTCATCTGTTGTTTGTACTGCAGCAACAAACGGAGCCACATTGAAAGCTATCAAATGGTATGACAATAAAGCAGTCACACTGCTAAGCACCTATGCAGCAGTTGAACCAGAATGTGTAGTCAGAAGATGGGACAGAAAAGCCAAGAAGGAAATACACATTTCTTGCCCTGCAGCTGTGAAAGAATATAACATGTTCATGGGAGGGGTAGATTTGCTGGACTCCTTGCTGGCACTCTATCGTATACCTATTAGATCCAAGAAATGGTACCACAGAATATTGTTTCATTTCCTGGATGTTTCTGTGGTGCAAGCTTGGCTAACTTATTGTTCAGATGTGTGTAAGGATGGTATGGAAAAAAAGGACAGACTACCATTAGTTGATTTCAAGTTGCAGATTGCTTTGTGTCTCCTAAAAGCAGGAAAAAGTGAAAATAATAAAAGGGGAAGGCCATCAGGAAGCACTGAGACACAGCTGGTGGCTAAAAAGAAGAGAGGGCAAACAGCAAATGTACCTCCTTTTCATGTCAGAACTGACAATGTTGGCCACAGCCCCAATTCCGTCACCAACAAAGGGAGATGCAAACTTCCTGGATGCAAGGGGTACTCCAGAACTGTCTGTGAGAAGTGTAACCTACACTTGTGCCTCAATAAACATTCAAACTGTTTCAAAGTATTTCATGAAACATGAGTGTGGAGCTGTGATTGAGTCACGAGACAGAAGATTTTTTTTTTTTTTTCAGTAACTATATGTTTCATTGTATGTGTGGCATTTTCTGTATAAATTACACTTAACTTCATGAAGTTTCACAAATTTTGTTGTCTGCTATTTACTGTTTAAATATTAAATGTAGGTAGGGAGTTAAAAAAAGGTGAAATAGATGTTGTTAGACATAAAAACATAGTTAAAAGATATATGTTGCCAAATGGCAACAATAAATGTTCCCAACCTTAATGGTGATTTGTTGCCAATTGGCAACATACCCATAAAACACTAACTAAACATTTTTTTGCCCAAAATTAACCTTCACACCACTTTTCAGACATGGGACAGCCACAAAAACCACTCCAAGAATTTTTTTTCCAACTATTTCATAAATGGCCCAATAGAGGGATAAAGCTATTTTAAAAAATTAAATAAACACTATTCAGTTCACAAGTCGTGCTAAGTAAACAATTCAGATAATTCACCTCAACCACCGGTTATGGGAGGTCGGAGTGGCTAAGAGGTACGGCTTCCGCTCGAATTCTAAAAGTACTGGGTTCGATTCCCAGTAGAGGGAATATAATTTATGGAAATAATTTTTTTCAGAGCCAGTGGTCCTAATCATGTCATACTTCTCCCTGATCTCCTGGGTAATGAGATTGGATGCCTAACCTTCTCGGATAAGGGCGAAATAATAGGAGGTCCCGTGTGAAAGTCCTGCACGTTAAAAATTCCTCGGCAGTTGGAAATTGTAAAGAGTAGGTCATAAGGCCGCTGTCCTGGCAAAATGTAAACATTAGAAACCTACCCACCACAAAAAGTATTTATAGAATGTGTGATTCCTACATATACACATTGGGGTCATCTCTGGTGTAACTGAGTGCGTGCCCCGTGCTGATACCCTTTTATTACAAATAAGGGAGGGAAACCTGAGGCCTGCAAACAGTAAATTATTATGAAACAAATATAAAGGTATGTTATCAGGCACTCGCAGGAAATAAAGAAGTAGAACACCAGACAACAGAAAAACAACAGACATGAGTGGCTTACCCAGGATTTGAACACTGGACCTTCCGTGCGACAACCCCGCCTAGCCATGCAAGCGAATCACACTATCCGCTCTGCCATCTACGCATCATCAAAAAATGATGTTTCAATGGCAGGTCAATAGTGCGAACCACAATACACGACACCAGAAGTCCTCCATGGGCAGTTCAGCCTATTAATGACGCAATCACTTCTGTTGTATTTCTATCAAGCAGTATAGGCCGAATCCAACAAGACCCTTAGGACCTTAATACTGTGTCCAGTAAATGATAGTAGACTAGAACAGTGAGAACAGGATAGTGGGTAGGTTTGGTATTGTACAAACATTTATTACAAATAAGGGAGGGAAACCTGAGGCCTGCAAACAGTAAATTATTATGAAACAAATATAAAGGTATGTTATCAGGCACTCGCAGGAAATAAAGAAGTAGAACACCAGACAACAGAAAAAAGTGTTCAAATCCTGGGTAAGCCACTCATGTCTGTTGTTTTTCTGTTGTCTGGTGTTCTACTTCTTTATTTCCTGCGAGTGCCTGATAACATACCTTTATATTTGTTTCATAATAATTTACTGTTTGCAGGCCTCAGGTTTCCCTCCCTTATTTGTAATAAATGTTTGTACAATACCAAACCTACCCACTATCCTGTTCTCACTGTTCTAGTCTACTATCATTTACTGGACACAGTATTAAGGTCCTAAGGGTCTTGTTGGATTCGGCCTATACTGCTTGATAGAAATACAACAGAAGTGATTGCGTCATTAATAGGCTGAACTGCCCATGGAGGACTTCTGGTGTCGTGTATTGTGGTTCGCACTATTGACCTGCCATTGAAACATCATTTTTTGATGATGCGTAGATGGCAGAGCGGATAGTGTGATTCGCTTGCATGGCTAGGCGGGGTTGTCGCACGGAAGGTCCAGTGTTCAAATCCTGGGTAAGCCACTCATGTCTGTTGTTTTTCTGTTGTCTGGTGTTCTACTTCTTTATTTCCTGCGAGTGCCTGATAACATACCTTTATATTTGTTTCATAATAATTTACTGTTTGCAGGCCTCAGGTTTCCCTCCCTTATTTGTAATAAATGTTTGTACAATACCAAACCTACCCACTATCCTGTTCTCACTGTTCTAGTCTACTATCATTTACTGGACACAGTATTAAGGTCCTAAGGGTCTTGTTGGATTCGGCCTATATTGCTTGATAGAAATACAACAGAAGTGATTGCGTCATTAATAGGCTGAACTGCCCATGGAGGACTTCTGGTGTCGTGTATTGTGGTTCGCACTATTGACCTGCCATTGAAACATCATTTTTTGATGATGCGTAGATGGCAGAGCGGATAGTGTGATTCGCTTGCATGGCTAGGCGGGGTTGTCGCACGGAAGGTCCAGTGTTCAAATCCTGGGTAAGCCACTCATGTCTGTTGTTTTTCTGTTGTCTGGTGTTCTACTTCTTTATTTCCTGCGAGTGCCTGATAACATACCTTTATATTTGTTTCATAATAATGTGCTGATACCCTCCTTGTGTGATCTAAAGGAGGAGATCGTTGCACTGATGGAGTTGTCCGTGTGCGATGTAGATAGTCCTTAACATCAAACCAACCAACCACCGGTTGCTGTGTCTAAGTCGCTTTTATGTGTGCATGTTTTTGGTTGTTGTGGGACCTTACTGGCTATGTCTAAGTCCCTTTACTGGTCGTACCTTACTGGCTATGTCTAAGTCCCTTTACTGGTCATACCTTACTGGCTATGTCTAAGTCCCTTTACTGGTCGTACCTTACTGGCTATGTCTAAGTCCTTTTACTGTGTGTGAGTGGGGAGTTGGGGTTTTTTGTCGAACCTTACTGTTTATATCTAAGTCCCTTCGCTGGTCGTACCTTACCGGCTATTTCAAAGTCCCTTTCCACTCTGTGTGTGCGTGTGTTTTTGTTGTTGTTTTGTTAACTTTACTGGCCTTGTCTCCCTTTCGTTTCTATATTCGTCAAATGTATGTATTTGCTATCCTTCTATTTCTCTTTATCTGGGAATTATAGAATAAGGAATAACGTGTAATACTATGTGACGAAATCAGTTGTGCACTTTTTATAACTTTACTTCTCTCCGGCATTATCATTTATTTATTCATTTTCCTCACCTCATAGCCGCGCCTCTTAGAGTTGTTAACCTCTATTCACACTGCAATAATGTTATTTCACTGCTGAATTGACTACCTTGAGGATTAATTGTAATCACTTAAGTGGTCTAGCCACTTTGAATGCAGAAGGTAAACGTGAAGAGTAATAGTGACTTTGTCATAACTCATTTCCGGCCCAGACCCAGTGACCACCTGGAATTTGAGGTTTATCACAGCGCCTTCCGACATCTTGGGCGGATAGAACAATAGACGGCCAGGTGTGTCGTCGAATAATGTTTGTGCGCCGTGCTGTATCAGCAATTATCTATCCTGTGGTTAATAATCGGCTTATCTCTTTAGCCCAGACATTTTTTGTGTAATTAATGCAGATAAAATACGTCTGAGGAGATATTATGAGCCAGGCAATCATTGAGGAATGAGATCATAGATGTGTTTGCCCGTCTGTATAATAGCGACGGAAGTAAACATGCGATTTTTAGAGATAGGTCATGTGTTTAAATTTTAAAATATTTTAAAACACGTGGGGAGACTAATGATCTAACACCCCGACCCACATAGTTCTAAAGAGATTGGATTGGTTTAATTTGAGAGACGGAATAGACATTGGATTTCATTGGCAAATTCGTCGGAATTACCATATGGGACTTGGAGCGAAAATTGAGATTTATAATCTAACAATTTGAGACTTAGACACACCGCACTGCTAAACGGCAAAGTAGCAGCTCCTGAGAATGAACCAGAAGAGAATAAGAATTAGATTCTATACGGAAGGACCAGGACAGAGTATTTGCGCAACTTTGAAACTTAAAAGCAAACCCGCATTTTTAAATACAAAGACTAGAGACTTAAGGAATCAGAATCAAGTCACAAGAGGGATTCTAAAATAAATCCAGACCCAATATTCGAAGCATCTAACCTAAGTGTCTGCGTCCATTCTGTCTGTGCCAGGAGATTGTATATCCCATTTGGGGTAAATTGTGAACCTATATTCTACAAATGTGAATTTGACATTTTCTTTGCTAAGGGGTTATATATGAGGCTGGCAACCTCAACATTTGAATATAGTATTTTCATAAACCACTACAGCAAGCGCTGGTGATTGTTTCATGCTACTTCATACAGAAAAGCGAAAGTAGAAGCGACCTCAGGCTCTGAATGGAGCAGTGAGAAGTGAATATTACATCACATGTGCCTCAAGTATATAGTTTCATTTTGTGAGATATATGTACCTTGTTAATTGTAATTCAGGCAAGCCATTGCCCTCGAGATGTCCAAGTACATATTTTCCCATTAGAATACCCAGAAGAATCGCGATGATTTCTAATCATGATCCCTGAGTTACGCTGTGTACACTCAAAAGGTCTAATTATTCAGAGAGGCTAACATTGTTGGATGGACAGCGAGACAATATGCGGCTGTTAATTTGCAGCTCACAAGTGTACTTAGCAAAGGCATTTGTTCTTTTTATTTTGTCTAAAGTTCGTGGTACGAAGCTGCAAGACTAAACCTTCTACGCTACTAGTTGTGAGCCAAGAGCAGGATTTCAACACTTACCACCTACATTGGACGAGTTGTGTGAAGAAGTGCCCTCATCACAAAAGATTTGACGAAACCACGACTGCAGGACTCACTTAGACCAGCTAAGTTCTTATTAAAGGAAGCAGCAAAAAAACAATTTTTAAAATAAATCCTCAACCCCTGTATCAGTGAAGACATTTTTAAAATATACATCTAACATTCACCATCCTTCCATTGTTATTTTAACCTGTTAAAACTAATTGATTATTAAATTTGTACATGTTATTTTAAAACAAAACAATCATTGTTGATTCAATTATAATAGGTATGAAAGCAAACATATGAGCAATACTTTAATATATATACATCCAGACATATATTTACATCTATAGAGCAAATACTTATAAAAGAATTTCGCTGGATTAGACCAGCTGGGCGCTTAAACGGGCTAAAACAATTGCTTAATTCTTCACGAAAGGCGACGGATTAAATATAAGTTAATAGTGCTCTGCCCTATGCAGCATTTTCCTTGACTTCTGAAAACATCTTGTGAAACCTCCCTTGAGATAGAAGCATCATTATCATTCTATCTACAACTCTGCCAAGACTAATCTCGTGCGAAGGTAGACACCTTTGAAGACCCATATTAGATACTCTTGAGTGTTGGCCACTGGTGGACCACTATTGAAGAGCTAAGGGGAGGCAATCCGTGACATACTATCAGATTGTGTCGTATCCAACGCCCACGTCTTTTCCGTACCTTTTGTACTGGCAGATCGTTTGTGTTACATTGTGTGTTCGTTTTGTGCCTGTATAAACACTCATCTTACACAAATACATCAGAGGAAACTACATGAGAAATAAATATGCTGTATAAAAAACTATACATGTACCATTTGCTTACAGAGGTGTGAATATCTAATCGAAAAAAAGTGTATTCAACAAAGGGAAACAATGAGATGAAGGTGCATAACTATATAAATACAAATGAACAGTGATCGCAAACAATTCGTTCAGGGCATCTATCGATTTCCAATCAGCGACCACATTGAACGAAGAAAAAAATAAATAACCGAGGCATGTTTTGGGCTTTCAAGTTAGCATTAGTTCAAACAATATTCAAACAGAAAAAAGGAAAACCATATGGCGTTAATGAAGGTATGTACACGGTTAAAAATATGATGCAATAAATTTTTTAACCACTGTTGGGAGAAAGTAAACGATAATGTTAAATGTATGCAGCCATTTCTCGAGAAGACTATAATAACTGAAAAACATTAAGCCAATACGAGCTGCTAAGATAATCTTGTCATATCTTAAAACAGCCCCATAAGACGTAGTTGTTTTTTTTTTCCTTTTAAAATTTCCAACTGTGCAAATTTCCAATTTCCACCTGTACTAACTCAATTCAGACAGACAGAAACACAAACGCACACAAATACACGCATATATATATATATATATATATATATATATATATATATATATATATATATATATATATATATATATATATATATATATATATGAACAGCTGGGCGACCGCAGCTGTGGTTTAAACACGTGTGCAAGAGAGACATGAAAGCATTGAGTATAAATGCAGCAACCTGGGAGGATTAAGCACAAAATGACGATGCTCTCTACAGCACCGCCTCAGATTGGGCGAAAAGAAGCTCTCACTGCAAGCAGAAGAGAGGAGAAAGCGTCGAAAGGATCATGAGGACAAACAGCAGCTGAGGGCTGTTACCTCAGGGGTGCTTTCCCATAGTCAGTTATGACTGAAGGGGCTATTATTATTATATGTGTATATATATATATATATATATATATCTATATATATATATATATATATATATATATATATATATATATATATATATATATATATATATATATATATATATATATATATATGAGCATGTGATCTTCCTTATCAGTCATTTCTGACCAAAGGAGCGTACCTCCCGAAATAACTTTCGGTGGCACGAGGTTGGGCAATGTTAGATCAAGCTGTTGCCCATGCAGCATGACCCGGCCTGGACGTCAGAGGAACGGTCTAGCCGATACAGTCTGACACCAGTAGCAACAGCCTAGTCACTAGTAGGATACGGAACTTGCCCTCCAATTCATCTTCCCTTTTAGTCATTACTGACTGTATAGGGGATACAGACACCTCGAGAGCAGAGGGTCTGGGAGCCGGACATTCTACGTCCCCGAGTCATTGCTGACCATATAAGGGAACGCAGACACCTCGAGACCCGTAGGTCTGAGGAAAATGCCGGACTTCTCGAGCGCTATCTGGAACGGACACGACTCTCTGGTAAGCATGTATTAGCTCCAGAATTGCCACAGTTATCCAAGTAGGATCGTGTCATCTAAGGAACCTCGACTGATTTAATGAATATATATATATATATATATGCTGAATATTTACCTCAGCGGGGGAAAATCGTGACCGAGCCTATTGTCCTTAGTGACATATACCACTGAAAAAATGCGGCGAGATATACAAATCTTGTAGAAGCAGGGTATATCTCAGGTTTTATTGCAGTTGTTATCCTTCATTATTCAGGCTCCATACACGGTAATACATTCTTCTTATCTTTTCTTCTGTCAAGAGTAATTCCTTTCTATATCTATTTTTCACTCTAAATCTCTGGCCAAAATTCATGGACTACTGGTCTATGATAAATTACTGTTTTTTTTTTTTTCTCTAACCAGCGGCACTCGAGCTTTCCAGCTCTTTTGGCCCAATGACATGTCATTGCGAGACTGGGGGGTCAGTGGACTTTCCTTCCAACCCGGTCAGGAGCTTCGCTCCTTCCCATCCACACGGGATTTATGTGCAGGAGCCGTTCAGGTTATTCAGTCAAATTTCCGGTCGTAAACATTCCTTCAAACGCTGACGCCCGGGTTTGAACCATGAAAACCTGGTCGCCAGTACAACGCCGTAGCCATTACACCAGCGCGGCTTCAAAATAGTTTCACGACAAAAAATGAGCCACCTCGAAAATGCACACATTCTTCCTGATACCCGGGGCAGCTATAGGCCTATGAAAACAACATGGGGAAACGCTGGAACATCTGCATACGATGTGTATGAGGGATTCCAGGGTAAAAGAGAAACGGTGGCTGTCGCAATTGACCTGGAGGATGCTTATAACAATGTGTACAGTGCAACCCTAATGGATTGTATAATGGCATGTGGTGTAAACCCTTGGATAACAAGGTGAATAGCAGCTGCCTTAATGAAGAGATCAGTTGCATTTCGCTTGGGAACTTGGACATCAGAACCAATGCGCATTTCCCCGGGACTACTCCAGGGTTCTCCACTATCACCAGGGCTGTTTAACATCTACACAGCAAAGTAGCAACCTTTCAATCAACAGTACTGGGACGAACATTAACTTTCGCAGATGACATACTCATGTATAGTGTAGCAAAGTGTGCAAAAACACGCTTAGTTAATGGACTGATAGAACGGACAACGGAAGAATAAAATTGTGAAAGCTTTGAACTGTACAGGGTAACTAAGCATTCTAAAAATAGTAGCGGTCGCGCATGCGCATTCGTTTATGTTATAGGAGAAAGGTAAGGATGGAAATTCACAATGGCGTAGCTAAGTGTCGAATATTAAGGACACAATTCCTTGTGAACTGAGACCATTTTGCAGTGAATTATAAAAAAAGATGATAGCTTTTCACAGAAAGGATATGCAGGAATGGAAATCTGAAAGGAAAGTTGTAAGACGTATGTACATATTTAGATATTTAATGTTTTATTTGCCTTTCACAACCCAGGTCTGCCCAATGGGCTGATCACCCGTTGGCTTGTCACACCGATTACGGAAACAACGGCAGATGGATCTATTTGTTGTTGCCCTAAAGACGCCGCTAGGCGTGATGGGAAACTACAACAGAGAAAATCAATCTGCTGTTGCCCTTAAGACGCCACAAGGCGTGATGGCCTCTGACTGCTTGGTCGGTCTTTGGCTAAGGACGGAAGAAGAAGAAGACAACCCAGGTCTAACCTAGTGCTAGAATAAATAAATTAGTAGTAAATACATGCCATACTCGATTGTAGGTTTAAGTGTATGAAAAGGAAGCTTCCAATAGGGGAAGATAAAGGAAATATAAGACAACGTGCTGGATAAACTTGGTTGAGTGTGTATTGGAACGACTGATGGGACAGTTGCACATAATACCCAATATGATAGAGATTTTGAGTGCTGGAAAGAGGCTCCCTCAGACGGCTGCGCTCACAATATATAAGGCGAGAACGCTCAGTTCAAAATCACACACAACTAAAACCCAGCCAGAAGACAAGTAGAGTTCTGTCTAGACTACGTCAGTTGCCACTGCATGAAAGGCAGATCTTCTTCACAGATTACAGTCTTCATAAGAGCTTGGAATTGATCCTAGAGGGTGTGTAGGTTTTATATATATATATGTGTGTGTGTGTGTGTGTGTGTGTGTGTGTGTGTGTGTGTGTGTGTGTGTGTGTGTGTGTGTGTGTGTGTGTGTGTGTGTGAATAATATCAATTTTATTTCAGATTTTAGTGTGTTGTGAATGTATCGGACATATTGTTTGTGTCGATATGATTGCTGAAGATTGGAAAACCTAAAATATAACCACCACAGTCCTTGTCAGGGCTAAATATATCTATTCTGGTTTTGTCTGGGTCTATAACCTACCAGCAAGACCAATGCTGACTTGGCATATAGGTGAGGGAAGAAAAGGTTCCATCCTGTCCATATATTCATATTGTTTTGATTATTCATGTATTATTATATTTGATACAATGTTTTGCAGTAGACACCAGTCTGTCTCCCTATATCTAAATCATACACAGCCATGTATCATTTATCATACATGCAGACACCTGATGACACCCTCATCTCATCACACCCTAAGATGTAATAGGTCTCCATGACATTGCCTAGCCACTCGATACCTCTTGTTCCAGGTTCTATAGTAAACGGTCAAAACCCTGAATTCAAGTGGACCTTCGATCGTGCTACCTAACCATAACAGGAGCCCAGAGGTTGAAGTGTTCGAGAGCTTTTTTCCCCCTGATTGCTGGGATTGGACTGAAGTGTGACTTACAGACAAACAGTGTGATGTGTCAACCCATATCTGGACAAGTGCTGATTTAAAAGCTGAGTTTCTTCTTCTTCTTCTTCTTCTTCTTCTTCTTCTTCTTCTTCGTACACTCTCAGACGTCCACTTGAATGTTCTCAAAGAAAGCAGTAGTCAGTTTGAGGCTATTTGAATCCCCGTAAAGCTTTTCCACGAAAGGAGCTGGCGTCGGCCATATGCACTTTCTCTGTACCACATACAAGGGGCAACTTTGAAGCAGATGTTCAGCAGTCATTTTATCAGTGCCACAGTTACACTGATCGGTAGTTCCTATCTTTAGCTTGTTGAATAGATGGTATCTCAATCTGTATTGGTCAGTGCGGAGTTTGATAGTGACTATTCCGGTGGCTAATGTGAGACATTCCTATTCCTCAGTCAGATGATTAGAAAAATTAGGGCATAGATTAAAAGAGACAGACTAATAATATATAAATAACAACAGTGAGAGGACATTTTTTGGTGTACAGTAAATTTAAAGATCCCATGGGGACTATTTTCTTTTTTCTTTGTTTAAGTTTAAACTTCTAACTATATTATCAACTTGATGTAAATACATAACCATAATCACCATTGTCCAACATTCACCCTTCATTTCAGAATTAGATAGATGTACATAATAAATTATGAAATTGTACTCAAGAGACTTGTTAATTTTTAACTGTTTGAGTTACATTTTCTGAATTATTATAATATCACATGAGTTACTACAGCTAAGGTGGCAAAGTATAATTCTGAAGCCTTAAACTATTGTCTAGCTCAGAGTATTCGCAGCCGTAGCTCACTTGTGATACCAGTGCACTTCTCGGACACTGGGACTTCATACATTCTGGAGAGAATTCTATTTCTTCTCTAAACACTATCATCATATGAGAAAAACCTTACGCTACATATAGAACTGGCTCAGACAGACAGGAAATGGTCCAAGGCATACAAGAGACACTACAGGCGGTTTCTAAAATGGTGTAAGGAAAGCGAATCAAAGGTCAATCCCAACAAGGCCTGTGTGATGTGGTGCTCTTTGAACAACTCCATAGTCGAAGCAGACCTTCCAGACATCACTTTCAATGGGCAGAACATTGAAAGGCAAGACAGGCTGAAGTATCTGAGAGTAACGGTTGATCGTGGGCTATCATTCAAGTATTATGTCGAACCGATCATACAGAAGTGCAAGCGAGGACTGACAGCCTTAAAAACAATGGCTGATGCGCGCTTGGCACAGAGACTACTGTTTCTCTTGTATCATCAGCTCGTGATTTCAGTAATCGAGCACGGGCTAGGAATACTCACGCTGTCATGGAACGACTGGAACGCATTCAAAATGAAGGGGCGCGACTACTTTTGGGCTGTTCGCGAGATACCCCCATTGCGACAATGAGATACATGCTCGGATTGCTGTCGATTAGACCCAGATATGCGATGGCCCAGGCAAAAGCATATATGCGAGTAACCTCCCATAAAAGACACCCCCTACATGAGAATGTAGCTGACATCACAGGAGCAAGAATCAAGAGGGGGATGTCATAGATGGCACAAGCAGAGGCTGCGATTGGTCAGGTGACCAGTGTTGAAAATGTATCCAAAGGGGAAGAGTGGAGTAGGTCAGGGGAGAACTAAATAAACTACCAGCAGGTCATCATTAGCCTTGGCAGAGAGTGCAGATCTTGTGGCAATGGAAAAGCAGAGTTGGAGATTAATCAGCTGATAAGTGATCGTGCTGGGGATGAGGACGCCATTGTGTACACTGATGTGTCTGTAGTGCGAGGTGAGAAATCAGGATGGGGCTTCTCTGCGAGAATAAAAGGCAGGGTCGTCGCTGAACAGAGTGGAGCCTACATGACAACAACCTCCAGCATGAGAATGGAGGTAAAGGCAGTTACTGCAGCACTGAGTTGGCTGTCTGAAACTCCATCAACCAGGGCAGTTATATTGTGAGAATATCAAGCCATGCTTCGGAAAGTTCAGAACGGATGGCTGCGGCAGGAATGGAAAACATCAAAAGAATCCTCAAGTCTTGAAGAACTGGTGTGGATCTACTGTCCTGATAATGCAGGGGTACATGGCGATGAGAGAGCTGGTAGACTGGCCTCGAGAGCACCCATAGTGGGGACACTGGACATGGATAAGGGAGGGATACTACGGGCTATTAATGATCGCCTGTTGGATAATGACACTGCAATGGATGAATCAACAAGGCTGAGACTGTTGGAGTTTGGCATCAAACGTGGGACTAGCAGAGATGGACGTGAGAGAGGATGCATCCGTCGTATGTACAGCCAGCGTGCTACAGGTACAATTAGCATTCATAACCTTCGACATTTGCTGAGGGAGACTGAGCACCTATGGGTTTGCCCGGAGTGCAGTGAGGTCGATTCTGATTAACAATAACAATAACATGGACTACTGGGGCTGATTAAGGGAAGTCACGCCACAGTGGTAATGAACAAAATATCAGAAAACAGTCGCACAACGGTAGTGGTGTGGAACGAACGAACGAACTCTATTTTCAAAGGGTTAAGAATTGCGCACGCAGGCCCGTTTTACATTCTGCCCTTCCTCTCTCTGTCACCTGGAAACCACTGGAGAAGAGAAATGGGGGAGACCAAAGAAAATCTGTAGAGCGAAAAAATAGAAGAAAACCACCCATAGGAACTAATGGTCAAAGCTAACAAGTTTTACACCTGGGTAGTCTGGAACGTGACGAAACTGTGTTTCAAACCTGGTACCTTTGCCGCGAGTGCCCTAACCACTCTGCCAATCAGACGCCCACATGTACTTTACAAATTAATATTCATCAAAAATACAAATCATAACACCACTTTTTGCTAATGTTCACAATATAAATTGTAAAGGTATATTTATAAACACTGTCCTTAATCGCGCGTGCTGATCACAGAATCAAATTTATGGACATATTTTCTGTCCAAACATTAAAAAAATCAAATGTAAATTAGTTTCACAGCAGTTCACACATTAAAATTGCACCACTCACAGTTGTGCATTAATATATTAAACACTCGCGATATATGAATAACTCAATGTCTTCTTGTGACAGAAGACGTCGGAGTTACGTTGCAGCTTACCTTCTTTGTGGAGATAACAGCTGATGATGATGAATTTCTTCTTACTTTAGTATCAGGAACACATGTGTGAACTTAGATATTGATATCCTAGCACGTGATTTGGTTGTGAAGTGAGATGAGCTCACATAAAATATTATATCCACACCAGGTTTTTTGTTACCTCGTCACAGTTTCACAGGCGTCCTGGTATGAATGATTTTGTTGATTTTGTGAAAGTCCAATCAATGGGCGGCATTGAGCAAGGGTTGTTGTTAGTATAGGAAGGTAAAGTTTGAGTGTGTTAGGAAAGAAGCAGATGTGGTTAATAAGGCAGTGGTTTCCAAACTTTTTCGGTTCACGGCGCCCTTAGTGTACCAGGATTTTTCCACGGCGTCCCAAGTCAGAACATAAGCCTACCTAACAGTTGCAGTGCGCAGTTGGTCGGTTAGGTTGGTTAACTAAAAAAAATAAATGAAACACGTATTTCAAATTCACAAACAATTTATATAAAAAGTATTAATAAAGTAATAATTTGGAACAATCATATCAACGCATTTAACTTTTCAAAGATATCATACAAGTATGCTATTTTTACCAAAAAGTCTGTTTCCACGAAGTGTTTGGCATATTCGTGTTTTTCCTCTTCAAGAAAAGTGTACATTTCCTGCCGTAATTCAAACGTACGGGACAATACATTGCCACGAGAAAGCCATCCCGAGGGGCAGTAGTACAACAAAGACGTGTATTCGGCTCCCATATCCTCACACAATTTTTTGAAAAACCTTCCTTTCACTGGCCGAGTTTTTATAAAGTTTACCACATTCACCACACATTGTAAGACCAGATTCAGTGGAGGACTCAGATACTTGGATGCGAGTGCTTCTCTGTGAATGATGCAATGGTTCCACAGTGAATCCGGAGCTTTGCTTCGAATAAGCGCCTGCAATCCTCCATAACGGCCGGGCATCGCACGACCACCATCAGTACAGACACCAACGCACTTTGTCCACTCCACATTATTTTCAACCATAAATGTGTCCAGTGACTAGAACAATCCAGAGTTTAAATTTTGACATCGATCGCCATCTAGTATTACTATTGAAAAGCGAAACAGTTAGTGGTTTGTACAGTGTCCGTTAGATGTCCTTCCTATCATCGCATCAACACATCGATGGTCCGATTCTAAAACCACGCGGGCTAAGTGTAATTTCAGTAAAAATATTAGAATATTTCGCGGCGCCCCTGTAAACCAGCCACGGCGCACCAGGGCGCCGGGGCGCACAGTTTGGGAACCACTGTAACAAGGTATGGGGTAGAAAGCGTTTGTAAAAACGTATTGAACAGACATGATTAGTAAAACAAAGGTGTTTAGTAGGGTATATAGAACAGCGGAGGTGATTAGTGATGTATATAGAACAACGGAGGTGATTAGTGAGGTATATAGATCAACGGAGGTGATTAGTGAGGTATATAGAACAACGGAGGTGATTAGTGAGGTATATAGAACAACGGAGGTGATTAGTGAGGTATATAGAACAACAGAGGTGATTAGTGTATCTAGGTCTTCTCCATGTGTTTTTTTTGGAACAGAGGTATTTTGTAAGGTGTGTTATGATGAAAGGAAACTCTTTACAGAGCGATACAACAGGAAGCAATCTGATCATCAGAAGATGTCCCCCCGTCCGACAAGTGTTTCGGCCCGATATACTCTCTCTCTATATATATAGAACAGACGTGTTTAGTAAAGCATATAGAAAAACAGAGGTGTTAATAAGTTATATAAAAAGATCAAAAGTGATTAGTAAGGCAAATAGGCAAACAGAGGTGTTCAGTAAGGTATATACAACAATAGAAGTGTTCATTGAAGTATAAAAAAACAGCATAAGTGTTTAGTTAGGTATATAGATCAATTGAATGGTTTAGTGAGGTATACAGACCAATAGAAGTGTTCAGTGAGGTATATAGAACAACATAAGTGAACAATGAGGTGTAAAGCACAACAGAAATGATCAGTGAGATATATAGATCAATAGAAATGTTTAGTAAAGTATACAGAACAATATAAGTGTTCAGTGAGGAATATAGATTAATAGAAGTGTTTCATAAAGTAAATAGAACAACAGAAATGTCCAGTGAGGTATTTAGATCAATAGAAGTGATCAGTGAGGTATATAGAACAACAGAAGTGATCAGTGAGGTATATAGAACAACAGAAGTGTTTAGTGAGGTATACATAACAACAGAAGTGTGCAGAGAGGTACATAGAACAACAGAAGTATCAGTGAGGTATATAGAACTGTCACGGGTTTCCTCCCCTTGCTCTGCAGTAGTGGTCCAACAGTGGCCAAAACTTAAAGTATCTAATGTTGGTCTTCAAAGTTGTCTACTTTCGCACAAGATTACTGTTGGCAGAGTTGTAGATAGAAGGATAATGATGCTTCTACATCGAGGGAGTGGCACAAGATATTTAAGAAGTCAAGAACACTGCTGAATTAGTCTGAGCACGTTAACTTTTTATCTGACCGGCCGCCTTTTGTGAAGATGGATTTGTATGATTTAGCTCGTTTAAGCCCCCAGCTGATTTAATTCAGCGAAATTCCTCTTATTAGTTGGGTAGACATTATATATATATATATATATATATATATATATATATATATATATATATATATATATATATATATATATATATATATATATATATATATATATATATATATATATATATGAATGTATACTAGAAGTTCTGGATCATACATAATGATTAATTCAACTATGAATTTGTCAAAATCAACATATACAAATTTAATGATCAATTACTTTGAAACAAATGTAAATAAATATGACTGGTGATTATGAAAAAAAATTAGGTTTCTTCACCGAACAGTTTCTAGGCTTGATGAATTTAGCAAAATGAAGTTCTGTTGTTTAGTTGGCCTGTTAAAATTGTGACTTGCCAAAACGCTGAAGTGCCGATGCTGCTTTTCCGTAGATTCATCACTGTGGTGAGGGGCACGTTTCCAGATCAGTTCAGGAAGTAACCTCTCCGGGTCAAGGCAAGATATCTTCAGGTGTCGATTTCAAGCTTCAAACCACAGTCTAGTAGTGGTCTCTCCGAGTCGTACCACAATTAGTCTGGTCGCCTCGTACTGGTACCACAAACTTTAGAGGGAATAAAAGAACAAATTCCGCTGCTAAATATGTGTTTGCCTGATATTAATCAGTCGCCTTTTCCTGCTGTTCTCAGCCATTTATTCTCTCAGATTTTTAATCTCCCTGGGTGTATATCATGTAACTCAGGGCATATGATGAAAACCACCAGTATGTCAGTTAATTTAAGGAAAAATGTGTGACTGGACAGCGGCAGTGGCTTGTGCCTCAAGGAACATATTACATTTACATACATTCACCAAATGATAATATGTAATTATTTACATGTTAGTGTAGTCATCACTCACTCCCTGCTTCATTCGGCGTGTGGGGTTACCTCTGCTTTTGGTTCTTCCGTGAGAACTAGCATGAAACAATAACCAGCGTTTACAGTAGTGGTTCAAGAATGTATCCTTTTCACATGCTGAAGTTGTCAACCTCGTATGAATGTTTAACCCCACCAGCAAGTATGCACATGTCAAATTTGCAGCATAAAAAATATGTTACACTCACCTCAGTAATTGAGAAATCTTAGACTTCTTGCTGAGTAGAATAGTCTTGGCAACTTAATACAGATACCTCGAACACACGTCTGGGGTATTATTTCTATTTTAGAATCCCTCTGTGACTTGTGAGTGGTCCTATAGAATTCCAGGTTCCGTATTAAAATTGGCGAGTTTTCTACTGATGTACAGAGATGCTCTTAATACTTTTTGTCGGTCCTTTAAATTCAGAATATAACTCTATTCTTTTCTGTGGCAATGTCCAAGCTGTCTACGTTGACGATTTCAGGAATGCAGTGCCGTATGTCAAACTTTTTCTACGTTATATCGTAGGTTCCCGGCCCACGCTTCCACCTGGCGTTTTCTACAAACTCCCAATCAGCGCGGTTGTTTATTGGCGCCTCAAATATCAGCCAATACATTCAAAGTATATGTTATGAAAACTTTTCTTCATGTAGTATTCTGTATGACTCATGCGTTTGAAAATTTCAGACAGTCATCGTCCGTATATGGAGTTGCTACACGAATATTTTTGGTAATGTTTACGTTACAACTTGTTACATTTTCCCTGATCATAACAGGTTGTCCGGAAGTTTCCTTACATCATTCTTCCAGATGTCTTTGAAGATTGCGTTTATCTATTATGGCCTAGCCCTGCTGTCGAGTCGGAAGTAATTATGCAATCTTAAGCAAACGTTTCATGCTTGAATTTACCTGGAGTCAATGTGGTATTAACAATTTTTTGGGACTCAATTAATCTCTCAGGGATGGGCGATACACTTGTCTGGCCCTGTCATGCATCGAAGCGTGAAACGTGAACAATGACAGTAAGGAAAAAGAAGGTGTAAACATATCTATAATGCACCGAATTCAGTACGCACAACAAATGTAGTTCAATGCTGCCGGAGAAGAGAAGAGAGCGCACAAATTATGTCACAGAACAACACAAGTTATCAGTGAGGTATATAGATAAATAGAAGAGTTTAGTGAGGTATATAGATAAAATAGAAGAGTTTAGTGAGGTATATAGAATAGTAGAAGTGTTCAGTAAGGTATAAAGAACAACAGAAGTGTTCAGTAAGGTATATAGATCAACAGAAGTGTTTAGTAAAGCATATAGAGGTGTTGAATAGGGTAACAACCCCCTACATGTGGAAGTTCACCTCATAAAGTCCTCATCATCATCTTTTATTTGTTTCTTTTAGCTCCTTGTGGAGCGTGGCACTACCAACGCAGCTGTCCCCCGGGAAACCTGCACCAAAACGTTGATACGCTCCTGCAGCTGTGGTTTCTATAGTAGTTTATTTACACAGTCAGGGGGCAGCCACACGCACCAACTCACATAAGTCGCTTCTTACGACATACCTGAGGAGTCAGTAGGCATATTCTGTGCTCGACTCCACAGAGATCGCCCGGATCTTCACGGGATCACGCCATAAGTATTCTTTTTTCATTTCTTCTTCGGTGGCCTGCCTGGTGGTATAGACGAACATGTCTCTGCACAACGTTCTGTCTCCAGTATTGATTATCAATTCTGTTGTTGACGTCTTTCCAAGCCATGATGTCAAGCTGTCAAGTATCATCTCTGTTGTCTTTCTCTGTCTATTTTGTCTTCAATCTAGCCTGCTTGTCACGATATATTCCAGATTTTGTCTTCTCATAACATGTCTAAAGAAAGCTGCTTGCTTCATTCTAGCCGTGGTATTTTTAACACTTCTGTAACACTACATCTCTGTGGCCACTAGTGTTTTTCCTGGCTTATGTCTTAATTGTCCATGAATCACTCTCGTATCTCAGGATTGATTCTATATAACACTGAAGAACCCTCTCTTACTTCCAGTGACACACAATTTTTCCATTAAATACTTCTAATTTTATAGAACGCTGTTTTTGCCGGAATATTTTGCGCCTGAGATGCATCTTCCAAACGATTTTATTAACGTGTCTATGTATTTGAATCTATTGACTTGTTTTAAAACTGTTCCATTTACTTTGATAGAGGATTCTGAAGAAGCCATTTTCTTTGAGATGATCGAAACGTTTGTCTGATTGCTATTAAGGATAAGTCCTTTATACTTACTTTGTCACTTTTGTATCAATCATTTCCTGCAACTCAAAAGAGAAAATCCTCCCTGAGTGTATATTGAATACTAAGCGATGAAAATAGAGAGAAATGGAGAGAGAGAGAGAGAGAGAGAGAGAGAGAGAGAGAGAGAGAGAGAGAGAGAGAGAGAGAGAGAGAGAGAGAGAGAGAGAGAGAGAGAGAGAGAGAGAGAGAGAGAGAGAGAGAGAGAGAGAGAAGGCTAAATGAATATACTGAAAGAGTGCACTAAAAATATACCATCTACAAGGAGATATGCCTGTGACAATCCTCAACTTTATACTTCCATAACTGTCAGACATCTCCAATCACTTATTGATGGGACTTTTCATGTTTCTTATTTGTGGGACGTATCACACGTTAAACTGTTTAACACCTTCTGGCATGTAATAAATCACGTGTCCTGGCCGTGTCAAAGAAGTCTTAAGTTTGATGTTTTTTTTTCGTTTTAAAAAAATAAAATAAAATTCTGCCTCATTTTGGCGATACAAGTCCCGTTCAACGCAAGTCCAAATATAAAAGATATTTAGGTCTAATGACGTTTATAACTAATATTTTAAATCTGAAGTTGAGCATCCTGGGCACGATGAAAAATTAGGGTCGAGAATATAGCGATGAATAGTCGAGGGGTAAGAGCGGTAGGGACCAAACTTAATAAATAAAGTTGGTTACAGTTTCTATATAGACGTACTGATAGACAGAGAGAGAGGTAGGCTGACTAACAGACTGAAAGACACATGGAGAGACAGAAACAGATAGACAGACACGCAAACAGACAGACAGACAGGCAGATAGATAGTTAGATAGATAGATAGATAGATAGGTAGATAATAGATAGATAGATTGGGTAGGTAGGTAGATAGATAGATAGATTGGGTAGGTAGATAGATTGTTAGATAGATAGATAGATAGATAGATAGATAGATAGATAGATAGATAGATAGATAGATAGATAGATAGATAGATAGATAGATAGATAGATAGATAGATAGATAGATAGATAGGTTGGTTGGTGGCTGGATGGGTGGGTGGGCAGTTTGGTATGTGGGTGGGTGGGTGGGTAGGTAGGTAGGTAGGTAGGTAGGTAGGTAGATAGATAGATAGATAGATAGATAGATAGATAGATAGATAGATAGATAGATAGATAGATAGATAGATAGATAGATAGATAGATGGATGGATGGATGGATGGATGGATGGATGGATGGATAGATAGATAGATAGATAGATAGATAGATAGATAGATAGATAGATAGATAGATAGATAGATAGATAGATAGATAGATAGATAGATAGATAGATAGATAGATAGATAGATAGATAGATAGATAGATAGATAGATAGATAGATAGATAGATAGATAGATAGATAGATAGATAGATAGATAGATAGATAGATAGATAGATAGATAGATGTAAAAGTACGTGAAACGTTTCAGATAGTTTATTATACTGGGACAACTACAGTGAACGCCCCATGCTTCTTCAGGGAGCAAAATATGGACATTTCATTAAATGTTGTGTGTCATTAAACCGCTCCGAGCCTGAGTATATTGTTTTTTTTTATATTTGTTTATAGATCGAACGTGCTCTAAGAAAAATGATTCGCCTGAGATATTTTAATGAAAATATCCTTGAAACATTTAGCGAAGAGATTGCTACAGCGTCTCTGTTTGTGTGTTTTTTAAAAATTTATTTTCATGTTTAAATTTGTATCAATACATTGCCTTTACGACCAAAATTTTTTTAAAATTACTTTTGTTTATAATCACCTGACCGTTGTTTCTTTGTCGCGTTTCCAATATGCGACGCTCAAAAATGTTATGTTCCATTCAACGTAGAGGGCTGAAACTTAGCACACTGCTCCATTTCTTGGTACATTTTAATCTTTAAGTTTTTGCCATTGGTATTAACTGAGCACATTTTATACAATAACTAAAACAAAGTGGAAATAACTCCAGTTTATGTAACAATTTTAAAGTAAGGGAAATAACAAACTGCCAATATAGGTGTTGTTTTGTAATTAAATAGGCAGACGTCAGATAGGTCAGTTGTTCTCAGAGTGGGTCATATGGCTCCCAGAGGGCCATGCCATATTTCTGGGGGGGGGGGGGCGGGGGCGAGGGGGGCACACAGTAAGATGGTGAAGTACATGTTTTCCAGCTAACAGTGAGTATGAGGTAAATGAGGCTTACAGTGGGGAGGGGGGGGGGCAGGAGTAAAAAGGGTTGAGAACCCCTGGGATAGGTTAACGATTATGCGCCGATTAATTTAATATAACTGCTTTGCGCAGGCTTCCTACGGGCCAGTTGTGACTGTATGCTCCGTTAATAGTGTAATGCAGGTGAAGATACGATGATGATGATGATGACATCAATGTGTTTAGTCAAAGACCTAAATCAGCGAGTCTTTGTTTTAATCACAGATATAGTATTTAACAACTTTCGCGCGAGCTTTACATTAGATGTTTACATTTATAAAAATTATTTTTGTTTTTTTTATAAACTAAATCTGCGGTAAAACCATGATTCAGTTATGACTTAAAACCATACAACTAGTTAAGGGACAAACACGTTTTAAGGACAACACTTTCTGATGTCACCAAAACGTAAATGTTCCATTATATTCTTTTGACTAGAATCAAAGTGGGTGACCAGTTTTCATTAATCGTTAATTTTTAATGATCGTTCACAAATATTTCTGGCATCATTGATACATTTTGTTCATAAAACGTGTTTTAATTCAGTCAGATGTCTTCAGTTAGTTAGTAGTGGTAGTAGTAGTAGTAGTAGTAGTAGTAGTAGTAGTAGTAGTAGTAGTAGTAGTAGTAGTAGTAGTAGTAGTAGTAGAAGCAGCAGTAGCAGTAGTAGTAGTAGTAGTAGTAGTAGTAGTAGTATAGTAGTAGTAGTAGTAGTAGTGGTAGTTAGTAGTAGTTAGTAGTACGAGGTAGCTTCAAAAAGTTCCCGGAATAGTCGACTCATGTCTGAATGAGTGATTATGTCATGGAGATTATAGTTTTATAAGTTGGTAGTGACCTTGAGGAAACGACGTGGCTGATGTAACCTTCCCATGTACTCTCGAACAGAAGTTACAGAAGTTTGTTTGTGTGGTGTGCACGTAGCATCGTCGTAGTTGAAAATGTCCTTGATTGAACAACGTACAAATGTCAAATTTTGTATTTTGCTTGAGAAGTCACCCTCAGAGACAGTAACCTTGCTTAATAAAGCATATGGTGATACCGCAATGAAGAAATCGCAAGTTTTTGAGTGGCACAAGCGTTTCCGTGAAGGTCGTGTTAGTGTCGATGATGATCCACGTAGCGGACGACCGCCTACCTCGATAAACATTGAGCGTGTTTGGAACGTTGTTCGAATTGACAGAAGTCTTAGTGTAGAGAGAATAGCCTCAGAAGTTGGAATGTCAGTTGGAAGTTGCCACAGTATTCTCCACAATGAACTGCACATGCACCGTGTTTGTCAACACATGGTTTCCAAAATGTTATCTCCTGAACAGAAAGAAACGAGATTGACACTGGCAGGAGACCTAATCATTGTGGCTGATCAAGATAACAATTTTCTCAATAACATAATCACAGGAGACAAGACGTGGTGCTTTTTGTACGATCCTCAGACAAAACGTCAGTCCTCTGAATGGAAATCACCATCATCTCCCCGGACACAGAAATTTCGTTTGGACAAGAGCAAAGGAAAAGTTTAGTTGGAAGTTTTTTTTATTCCCAGGGTATTGTCTACCATGAATTCATTCCTGAAGGCCGAACGGTTAACAAGGAAATGTACGTTGATATCCTCCGTCGTCTAAGAGATGCAATCAGAAGGAAACGTCCAGAAAAATGGAGAACAAACAGTTGGGTTCTGTTGCATGACAATGCGCCAGCACAGCGACCGCTACTGGCGAAGCAGTACCTCGCAACGCACAATGTAATTGCCCTGTAACATCCTCCATATTCTCCCGACCTGGCACCGCCTGATTTTTTCTTGTTCCCTCGCCTAAAATCGGCACTGAAAGGGCAGAGATTCAAGGATGCTGAGGACGTTATCACCAATGCGACAAAGCAGCTGAGAAAGGTGTCAAATAATGGGTTCCAGGAATGTTTCCAAACAGTTGTATGGACGTTGGCAAAAGTGTATAGTTGCCGAAGGGAACTATTTTGAAGGAAATGTAGTGTAAATGATTGTATTGTTACTTATTTCTATACAATACACAAATAAATTCCGGGAACTTTTTGAAGCTACCTCTTAGTAGTAGTATAGTAGTAGTAGTAGCAGTGGTAGTAGTAGTAGCAGTAGTAGTAGTAGTAGTTAGTAGTAGTATAGTAGTAGTAGTAGTAGTAGTAGTAGTAGTAGTAGCAGTAGCAGTAGAAGTAGTAGTAGTAGCAGTAGCAGTAGTAGTAGTAGTAGTTGTTGTTGTAGTAGCAGTAGCAGTAGCAGTAGTAGTAGTAGTTGTAGTAGGAGAAGCAGTAGCAGTAGTAGTAGCAGTAGCAGTAGTAGTAGTAGTTGTAGTTGGAGAAGCAGTAGTAGTAGCAGTAGTAGTAGTAGCAGTAGTAGGAGTAGCAGCAGCAGTCACCTGACCATGGGAATACACCCCTGAGGTGGTAGCTATCAGCTTCTTTTTCCTGGTTTTTCTTTAGGGGTATACTTTCTCTTCTGCTTGTTGCGAGAGTTTTTTGCGCAATCTGAGTTATATCAAGAGCTGCGCATGTTCATCGGAGACTTCGGGTTTTCCCGATAGAGGGTTCCTTCAATTATCGTTGCGCAGACTTTATGAAAGAATCTAAATGCGTTGTTAAGGATGACGTCAGAGTGAAAGTGTCACGTCAGTTAGAGAATGGACGTTGGTCGGGCCGGTAGAAAGACAAGGTGTCCATTTTAATCGTGTGCAGATTTCATAGTATTCACGAATTGTGTATTTCCGAGGCAGGTTAGCATCTAAGGCAGTGGTTCCCAAAGTGGGCGGTACCGCCCCTCTGGGGGCGTTGGGAGGATCCAAGGGGCGATACTGAAAAAAGGGGTCACTGGGGGGCGTTCAGTAGTAAACAAGGGGCGTTCAGACATAAGGGACAGTTGAGGATATGACAAGCTAAATTCGGTATATATTTGATAACTAAATGCATTATCCTATTTGAAAAATAAAGCAGTAGTGTTAGCTCAGGGAAAGCAGTTATAGATTTGAGAGACATCAATGAGGCGGGAACGAGATAGGAAAGATGCGGATGAGGGTATTACTAGGATCATTAAGCAAGGCATAGTTTCGTGTTTATGTGCCATCCTGAGCTCAGGTAACCATCGGTGATCATAAATTGTAATCAGGAACTACCGCGAAATCGGGGTTAACAAAACACCTATTGTCCATTAGGTCATTCTTGAAACGAACAACTAGAAGTCTGTGATTGGCTCACTAAGATTAAAACAGAATCACAGAATCTTTGGAAGGTGAAAACCAGTCCTAAGTAGTGTTTACTAGTTTAATATTAACTTTGGAATTCGCGAGGTGTGTCTGAGCGTATTTCTTCTGGCAGTAGACGAAATTAGAGACCTGCTTGTGTTTCAGAAAGGACCGGCTTTGCTTTGTGTCAATGATAGGTTGTTACCGCGGTATTAAAAGAAGCTGTACCTGGTATATTTACAATACACTGTAATTCACAGACACCATCTTGTTGCAAAAAATGTAAGTGATTGGCTTCACAAATCATTAAATACTGTTGTAACAGCGATTAATAGAATTAAGGCCCATGCTCTCAATTCTATACTATTTCGAGAGCTTTGTACTGAGAATGATGAACAATTTGAACGCTTGCTGGTGCACACAGAAGTCAGATGGCTCTCAAAAGGAAATTGTCTGAGACGCTTTTATGCTCTGTTTGAAACTGGTAGAATTCTTTAAAGACTCTCATGCTTTGCTCAGTACAGAACTAACGAACATCAGGCATGACATTGCATATTAGTCAGATTTATTCACAAAGTTTAACGAAATATATCTACAACTGCAAGGAAATGATATTAATCTTATAAAAGTCAAATCTGTCGTCTCCACGTTTCAAGCCAAATTAACGCTATTTAATCGTAATATTGGCCGTCGCGAGTTAATCCAATTTCCCAGCCTCTTAGAGTTGGAAGAGAAAGACAAAATACCAGAGGATAATCTTCAAGTATATTGTACACACCTAGAGATGCTGATTAAAGACATGTCTCAGAGGTTTCAGGATCTTCTTTTGATCAATATTCCAGATTAGATAATAAATCCATTCCTAGACACGTGCAGTGAGGAACTAGGAAGGATGGAAGAGGAACTGATATCGATGCAAAATGACGTTGAGCTTAAGCCAATGTTCACAAAATGATATCAAGACTTTTAGTTGCAGAAAGAAGTCACTGAACGCTATCCTGCAGTGTGGGGGAAAGGTTAATATGGTCTGTATTGCTTTTCCAACATCGTATTTAGTAGAGCGCGGTTTCAGCGCGGTTGTCCAACTTCTTTCAAAGCAAAGAAACAGACTGCAAATTACTGAAAGGGGATCTGAGACTCCTAACTTTGAGCCTGATGTTGAGAAGCTGATATCACTGCCCCAGGAACTTCCATCTCACTGAAGTTAAAAGAACAATGAAGTATGTTTGTTACTAATATACTCTCGTAGACTTCTGTTTGTTATACTGGATTAGGTAATTAAGTTTTTCTTTTTACATTAAATTAATAAATAAGGGTATCTGTAGCTTTATATTACAATGTAATAAATAAAGCAATTAGTTGTCACTGTTTTGAATTAGCAGTTGTTTTTATCTTTCATTCTTTACAGTTTTTTTATGTACTATGGGGAAATGTAGGGGGCGCTGGGGACATGTCCTAGGATCCAAGGGGGCGGTGACCCGAAACAGTTTGAGAAACACTGTGGGGGATCACAGTTAAAGCAATCTGCAGTTTATATTTAGATAAGGCCAACAACGGAAATATGGGCAGTATGAATAACAATGACTGAAGGTGCCGTACGTGGAATGTCAGAGTGAAGCCTGAATTGATATGTACTCATTTCGCTCTGTTGTAAATTATTATATATAAACCTTTGGATCGTCCTGATCTTGTTTATTCCTTGAATCCATGTTGTGTAAATCTGTACGTCAGTCCATCCTGTGAGAAGTCAGCTGTCAGGGTTTTACAACACTGAGGTGGTGACATAGGGAGCATCACCAGTTGATGCGATCGGCAGTTTCATCATCGCAGGTTGCTGGATTTATGTCCAGTGTGCCTTCATGTCTCTCTTGCAAATATCTTTGAACTTAAGCTGCGGTCACCGGTTGTTCTTTTACCATCTGCCAGTTGTCTGTAGAAAATATCTTTGGGGATGAGACCATCTTCCATGCGCCGGACATGGCCAAGCCAGCGTAATGTACTTAATAACAAGTGTGTTTTTGTTAATTATAGTTTTCAAGTGTTTGTGTGTATTAATGGGTTTATGTGCTCGATGGAAAGTGAAAATTTGAAAGAAATGGAACGGAAGAAACTGAGCATAGGGAAAATTGTTCTATTTTCAGGACACATGACTGAAACGGAACACCATAATTCTTTGTCGTCACTTCTTGACAGGCTAAATATTAGACAAACATAAAGGTATGTTTTCAGGCACTCGTGAGACATAAAGAAGTAGAAAACTAGACAACAGAAAAACAACAGACTTGAGTGGCTTACCGAGGAATCGAACCCATGACCTTCCGTGCAGCACCCCCGCCTAACTACGGAAGCGAATCACGCTATCCTGCCTGCCATCTAAGCATCACAAAATAGTGCTTCGATGACAGGGGTTAGCGCGACCCGCAACATATTACACCGGAAATTTACCTAGGGTAATCCAGCCTGTTAATGACGTTTCACGTCTATTGTTTTTCTGTTGTCTAGTGTTCTACTTCTTTATTTCTTACGAGTGCCTGAAAACATACCTTTATGTGTGTAATATTTATTTACTGTTTACAGGCCTCGGGTTTCCCTTCTTTATGTGTTTAAACCTTCTTGACAGGCTAGTAATCGCCAGTAATCAATAATTTACTAAAGTGGGCCAAACTGACAGTATATCTACCTGAAGAATTTGTTATTAATACAAGATACAAGGCAGTCATATAACAGATACTGCTGTAGAGAAGCGAAGTGTTAAAGATCTTCACTTAGCCTATGTCTTATTTATATGAAGTGTGGGAATCAATTCCTGTTCTCGCTGTCTTTGTTGTTCCTATCTCAAGGCCAGAGACAGATACCCATTTAATTCGTGAAAATGTTACACCAGAGGTTACACCAAATGTTACACCAGATGTTACACCAAATGTTACACCAGATGTTACACCATATGTTACACCAGACCACAGTGTCTTTAATATTTGGAAATAACCCTTATAAACCGACTGACCTTGTGTAATGTTGAAGTAGACATTCCACGCCAAACAATGCCAAACTTCAATTGTTTAAAAAAAAAAAATTACAGGTAACACTTTTCACAGCTGGGAAGATTGCAGTGTGACAAGACCCGGTTTCGACACCAATACTACTGCCTCGAGACGCACGCTTTTTAACCACACAGCCACACGGTCACATAGTACGCCGATTTTTTAAAATAAAAACAACAGCAGCATCATTATTATCCCCCTTCAACTTTTCCAGGATTATCCCCCTTCAACAAACTTATACAAAGCCTTCCTGTGACGTGCCATCGGTTCAAAGGTCTTTCTATGTCTTTCTCGTCGTTTACATTTGTGTCTCCAGCTGTCCTCTACGTGTGTTTGTCTGTCAAGCTCTGCATCTTTTAACATGGGCATTCCAGACCAAGGATTGTCTTGTAATGCTATAAACAGGTTTCCTCAATGTTTGTCCTATCAGTCCTCAACCTCTTCTTCTCATCTCATATTTCACTGACACTTGTCTGGTTCTTGTCATCAGTTCAACATTGGTGACCTTGTCATGTCGTGTTCCACTGACACTTGTCTGGTTCTTGTCATCAGTTCAACATTGGTGACCTTGTCATGTCTTGTTCCACTGACACTTGTCTGGTTCTTGTTATCAGTTCAACATTGGTGACCTTGTCATGTCTTGTTCCACTGACACTTGTCTAGTTCTTGTCATCAGTTCAACATTGGTGACCTTGTCATGTCTTGTTCCACTTACACTTGTCTGGTTCTTGTCATCAGTTCAACATTGGTGACCTTGTCATGTCTTGTTCCACTGACACTTGTCTGGTTCTTGTTATCAGTTCAACATTGGTGACCTTGTCATGTCTTGTTCCACTGACACTTGTCTAGTTCTTGTCATCAGTTCAACATTGGTGACCTTGTCATGTCTTGTTCCACTTACACTTGTCTGGTTCTTGTCATCAGTTCAACATTGGTGACCTTGTCATGTCTTGTTCCACTGACACTTGTCTGGTTCTTGTCATCAGTTCAACATTGGTGACCTTGCCATATCACTTCAATCCTTCTATTCTATGCAAGCACCCATTTACGAAAGTCTGTAGGTTTTTGGTTGTTGTTTTTGTTGTTCTCTATGTTTCAGAGACATACAACAGAAATGACTTGATATTTTAGTTGAAGATTCTGATTGTAAAAAAAAAAATCATTTCGCACTTGAAACATATTTCATTTGCACAAAATGGGACCAGAAGACGCAGCAATAGAGACCGCAGTCAGCGACTCATAGCTTGACTGCCTGCGTCAGGACCAGCGAACCAGAGCTAGTCAAGACCGTGCTCCACCTCCACGTGGTGGTCCTGGAAACAGCCTGCAGCAATGCAGTCTGGCTGAGCGAGCACGGATCGCAATGGGAAGGCAAACCCGGTCCTAAAAAATGCCGTGCAGAAGTCGGATGTGTCGACCGAAAGGTGCAGATATCACAGCTATGTTGTAAACAGACACAACGCAACCACCGTCCTTTTCAGGGCGAACGAGGAAGAAGAAGAAGAAGAATTTGCACAAAATGCTAAAATATAAAAAATTAGCACATAAATAATGACTTAAGTTTTTATCACAGATTTACACTGACCTTGCCACGTTTTATCATTAAAAATTAAAATAACATATATTACCCCATCCTGACTGATTACCAAAATTAAAACACTTTCAAAAGTTGATCACATAGTGAAATATCGTCATCAAAACACAATCAAATCTAACGTAGATAGAATTTCATATATAACAAGAGCGCGCGCTGCTCTCGTTCCAGAATAGAGATACCCAAATGACGAAAATAACGTGTTTAGCTGGTCCCAGTTTTGAGACAGGTTTGTTGGAAGTGTGGGTTTGAAGTTATATACTCTGGCGTGTGGAGGAGAGAGGGCGGCAAAGTATGAGTGAAAAGAGTACATCTTGATTGTTACACGTTGAGGTAGGAATAAGAGTGAGAGATGGGATTCAAAGAAGCGTGAGATGGAAATAAGGCAGCTGATAAGTTATAGAAGAGAGTTTAGAATTACAAGAGATAGAAGTGGGAACATGAGGATATTGTGAAATTAGGACCAGGTGGGAATATTTCAAAACACTTTCGGTCAATGTGGAACATTGAGGTCGTCCACATAGACGTCACGCAATAGTTACCATTTTTAACACCCCCTCCGCCCAATTGTCACATTTCGTGACCCGCCCTCATCTGACGTCGCACATCTCTTAACCCCCTTTTCCCTTTCCCCCAATTGCTTTGTAATAATGAAAAGAAAGCATGTGATCAAATGTAAATTAATTAACCACTGAGAAAACAACAATATTTTAAGAAAGATTACGTTTAATTAATCAGGGCTTTACAAAGTGTGCTTTGTTGGTTAAATGTTGCTAAATTTATTGAAAATATCGCTCATTTTGGATTCATTTAATTTTCTGCCTGTACTTCATTTTCGTCCTTCCATTCAGTCCAAAGTGAGTACATCAAAGATGTGCGTGTGTGTGTGTGTGTCCTCCGCTCTCCCAAAACGGCAGTCTCTTACATCTGATATGATGTTTTTTTTTTAAAAAGGGGAGGGAAGCGTGTGGGAAGACACCCATTTCTCTATTTACTTATGTTATAGTTTCGTTAGATAATGTTAAACTTGAGAGATAGCGTTGCCACTCGTGGTGTTCACTTAGATCTAGGTATGTTAAAGCTTCATTAGATAATGTGTGGCGTGAGGTTTTATTTGGCTCTTGGATCAGTATAGTACTGACAATTACAGAAATAGAATTTCTGCAGAAAATGGTGAAGTCCCAGTGTCTGAGAGAACTACTGGTATCATCAAATTAATTACGGCTGTGAATGTTCTGATCTCGAAAAATTAGTAGAGAGGAGACCGACATAAATTACCACCTCCGCTGTGTAACTAACTGTGATATTAAGACAAGGAAACAGATTTTACTTAACAATGATAAAATTGACAAGTCTTCAAATACAATTTCCTTATTATTTATTTAGTATATACACTATCTACCCTTGTGCTGAAGGGTGAATGTTGAAAAATGGAATGTAATGGATTTGTAAGTTTACATATGATTTACAAATATTTATATAGATATATAAATATATTACAACAAGTTTTCCAATTATAGGAATAAAAATTATATCAGCTATGCTGTTATTCAATTATAGTACGGGTGTCCGCTGTGCTGTTAATTAAGTATATAACATTTATCAGCTATGCTGTTAATCTTGTCTCTTTCTACGCTAAATCTCTTTTTCGTCACTGACAGTTAATTTGCTCACAATTGCCGACGGAAATGGTACTAATGTGTACTCATCTCTCAAAACGTTCTGTTCTCCTTAGTTCGATTGACACACCACCTGCTGTGGATCGTTCCTTTAGCCCACCCAAGACTGAGGGGGACTAAAGATGTAGCTCAGGTACAATCTCTGTGCTCCTGCGAAGTTTCAGGCAGCTGGATTGACTCGACATACGTCCTCAGGTTGGATGACACGAATAAAACCTGTAACAAGTAAAAATAGGGGCTAATTTCTGTCCTCAAGCCCACCTATTTCTAGTGTGGGTGAAATGAGCGTGTCTCAGGTGTCTGCATGTAGGATGAATGACAACATGGCTCAGTATGATTTAGCAATAGCGAGAAAAGACAGGTCTGAGATAATAGATTGAAGTTATAGGAGACAATAGGTTGAGTCCTAACAAGGACTGTTTTGGTTATATTGCAGTTGGTCTGAGATAATAGATTGAAGTTATAGGAGACAATAGGTTGAGTCCTAACAAGGACTGTTTTGGTTATATTTCAGTTGGTCTGAGATAATAGATTGAAGTTATAGGAGACAATAGGTTGAAGTATGAGTCCTATTAGTCTTCGTCTTCATCAATCATATCAGGAAATACAATCATTATCCTAATTTCCCCAAGATACAATCAGTAACCTGATACGTTCATATTGAAACAATTTATATAAAATATATACAGGTGTAGGTAGTATAAATGACACACAACCAATACAAACATTATATATCTGCTGTAGGCCTATTTGCCTACAAATAGTAAATTATATTTACCCTTCAATATTTAAACAGGCCAGGTTTTGACTCGACTTAGTGAAGCAGGCTGCCAGTTCAATGCACTCAGGTAAGCAATAAATCAGGGTTGACAGCTTCTCTTCTTCAGCCGGTCTATCTGGCTTCGTGTAGGTGTTGCGTGTTTTAGCATAAAATTTCGCCCGATTATATAGGCAGGTGAAAGCGTTTGGTGTGTTCCTGGCGGGGCAAGCTGATTGGCTGTCTGCAGTTTGGTCTCATGCCTCGTACAGGCTAATTTTATTCCGTTTTTTCCGCCATATTGCGTGAACAAGATGGCCGCGACCCACATCCGAAAAAAACAGGGCTTAAGTATTTTCCTCGCGTAACTTCTTGTAATTTATTCTGGCTCAGCGACTGGTGAACGGTGCTCGTTGATTGGTTGGGCTCTCGACATAGGGATTTAACACAGTAGTCTGTTTACACAACTCGTTTCATGACATAATGTAAAACTTGAGAGATAGCGTTGCCACTCACAGGTGTTCACTTAGATCTAGGTTATGTTAAAGTTTCATTAGATAATGTTAAACTTGAGAGATAGCGTTGCCACTCATAGGTGTTCACTTAGACCTAGGTATGTTAAAGTTTCATTACATAATGTTAATCTTGAGAGATAGCGTTGCCACTCATAGGTGTTCACTTAGATCTTGGTTTTCTTTTGGTACCGTCTGTGTGTCATTTTCTTCATTAGTTGAAGAACGCCACCTAGATTTCGCCCCAAATCCGGCCAAAATAGCCCAAATCTCCGATATCTTGGTTTTTTTCCCTTTCAAAATTTAGAGTGGCAACGCTGTTGAGTCAATCCACAAAAATTCAAGGATTTTAAACTTAAGTCGTTATCAATGAATTATTCCTCTTCGGTATCATTATCCCAAGTAAGATGCTCCTTCACTGGACGAACAAGAAATCTATTTGTTCCCAGATGAACATAGTTTACTGAAAGGTGTGTACTACATTATATTAAAAAGAAAAGAAGAAATATGTAACTGAAGCACAGTTTAAACAAGTTAAACGTTATAACAATTATTCAATATTTGAGCTGAGAAAACAATGACGATGGAGGTTACAAAATCTATTTTGTTCCGAAAACATATATAAAAGAAGCGATCCTTGCTTTTTTGTGTGAGCTCATGTTTCTTAACCCCTCAATATCGTCATAGATCGTCACAAAATTGTAATACTCCCCCCAACCCCCCGATAATGTTAATGATGATGAATTCTTCAGTTTTTCTTTATTTCCTTTTCCATTCAGAGTCCAGAACAGTGACTGGTTTGTAAAGCTGTAAAATTGTTTCTTCTTGTTTATGCAGTTCCATGTTGTTTTTAGTACAATCCCATGATATGAGCCATCTGTTTTAGGTCTTATCATATCTTCAGCGTCACTCTTTGAGTCTCCTTCCAGTTCTGTTGCCGTGTGTCTTTTGGTCACCTCTTGCCCTGGGTATTCCAGATTAAGGGCATCCTTCTAATGCTATCAACTGGTGTCCTCCATTTGTTTCAAGTCCAGCGCCAACATCACCTCTCATTACACTAATATTTCTCAAGTTATTTCCCACAAGTCTACATTGGCAGTCCGCCCCGATTGACAACCAGGAGCTGACAGACTAGCTTCAAAAGCACGCATGGAAGGTAAGTTGCATATGGATAAGGGAGAGATACGGAGGGCAATTAATGATTACCTTTTAGAGAATGACACTGCAATCGATGAATCATTAAGGCTCAGATGGTTAGAATTTGGCATTAACCGTAAGACCAGTGTCGTGAAACGAGTGTAACCCACTACTTTGTTAATCACTATGTCGAGATACAGATTTGCTTCAACCAATCAACGAGCACCGTTCATCAGTCTCTGAGACAGAATAAATTAACGGCCATCTTGTTCACGCAAGATGGCGGAGGAAAACTGAATAAAATTAGGCTGTACAGAGCATGAGACTAAACTGCAGGAAACCAATCATTTTGCTCCGCCAGGAATCAACCAAACGCTTTCCTTAACCATTCACCTACCTATATAATCGGGCGGATTTTATGCATAATCACACATCACCGACGCAACGCCAGAGATACCGACCGACTGAAGAGGAGAAGCTGTCACCTTGATTTATAGCTTACCTGGAGTGCAATGACCTGCAGTCTGCTTTGCTAAGTCGAGTCAAAATCTGGCCGGTTTGAATCTTAGAGGGTAAATATATTTACGATAACCTTTAGGAAAATAGGCTTTCAGCAGGTCTATAATGTTGGTATTTTTTGTGTGTCATTTATACTACCTATCAGGTTACTGATTGTATCTTGGTGAAATTAAGTATAATGATTGTATTTCCTATTATGATTGAATAGACGAAGACTAATAGGACTCATACTTCAACCTATTGTCTCCTATACTTCAATCTATTGTCTCATCTAACTCCAACTGCAATACAACCAAAACAGTCCTTGTTAGGACTCAATCTATTGTCTCCTATAACTCCAACCTGATATATATATATATATATATATATATATATATATATATATATATATATATATATATATAAATATATATATATATATATATATATATATATATATATATATATATATATATATATATATATAACCAGACAGTCCTCGTCGCATATACTCCTATCATCAGAACACAACAAGATGGTAAGGATATATGTTGCCATCCAGTTTAGCAAGGGCCTGGTATATTATAGGGGGAAGGAAATGGTTGTATCACACCTAGGTGTACATATTATTAGATGTATTCATGTATTGCGTACATATTATTGAATGTATTCATGTATTGAATTTATATCATTGAATGTATTCATGCATTGAATTTATATTATTGAATGTATCCATGTATTAGTTTATCAGAAAGAATGTTTTGCAAGTAGACACCTGTCTTGTCTCGCTATTGCTAAATCATACTAAGCCATGTTGTCATTCATCCTACATGCAGACACTGAGACACGCTCATATCATATACAATAGAAATAGGTGGGCTTGAGGACAGAAATTAGCCCCTATTTTTCCTTGTTACAGGTTTTATTCGTGTCCTAAAACCTGAGATCGTGGGTCGTCAATCCAGCTGCCTGGAACTCCGCAGGAGCATAGAGGTTGTCCTGACTCTACATCTTTGGTCCCCCTCAGTCTTGGGTGGGCTAAAGGAACGATACTCAGCCGATGTTGTGTGAACCAAACAAAGAAGAACAGACCTTAGAGAGATGAGTACACATTAGTACCATTTCTGTCAGCATTGTGAGCATAGAAACTGTCAGTGATGAGAAAATGAATTAGCATAGCAAGAGACAAAAATAACAGCATAGCTGATAAGTGTTATATCCTTAATTAACAGCACAGCTGATATAATTTTTTGTTCCTATAATTGGAAAACTTGTTGTAATATATATATATATATATATATATATATATATATATATATATATATATATATATATATATATATATATATATATATATATATATATATATATATATATATATATATATATATAAAATAAATATTTGTAAATCACATGTAAACTTACAATTCCATTACATTACATTTTTTTCAACATTCACCCTTCAGCACAAGAGTAGATAGTGTATATACTAAATAAATATAAGGAAATTGTATTTGAAGACTTGTCAATTTTATCATTGTTAAGTAAAATCTGTTTCCTTGTTTTTTTAATATCACAGTTAGTTACACAGCGGAGGTGGCACTTTATGTCGGTCTCCTCTCTACTATTGTTTCGAGATCAGATCATTCACAGCCGTAACTAATTTGTGATACCAGTAGTCCTCTCAGACACTGGGACTTCACCATTTTCTGCAGAAATTCTATTTCTGTAATTGTCAGTACTATACTGATCCAAGAGCCAAATAAAACCTCTCGCCACAACCAGCAGGGATGAAAATATAAGAGCGTGTATACAACCAGCGCAACAGGAATACTTAGCATTCACACCCTTCGACATTTTTTGAGGGAGAATGTGCACCTATGGGTTTGCCCGGAGTGCAATGATGTCAATTCTGATCAACGATAACAATTACAAGAACCTCCCCCTCCCCCCTCCCCTCCATAACACATATGGAAAAATATTTTATGCTTATGTAAACTTTTAAACAGCGCAGTATTGACTTAGTTGTGTCAGATGTCATCCCCTTCTGGAAGTTGCCGCGTACTCCTGCATTACTAGCACTTGTACCAATGTTTAGTGCCGGGCTTCTTAAACTGTGGGGGAGGGGGTTCCTTGAATGGATTCCATGGGTTCGTGTACATAACCTATAATTGTGAAATTTTAATATGCAACATTTTTACTCCGCCTTAATAGCAAAAAGACAGAAGTTATGGTCGTCTCAAAGAAAACAACTTCCCCAGAATTCACTATCAAAGTAAATGGAACAGTTTTACAACAAGTCAATAAATTCAAATACCTGGCCACATTAATAACAACGGATGGAAGATGCATCTCAGAAGTAAAGAGCAGAATATCCCAGGCAAAAGCAGCATTCTTTAAAATGAAAAGTATTTTATCAACACTTCTTTGTCAATGGAAGTAAGAAAGAGAGTTCTTCAGTTTATCTAGAATCAATCCTGACATATGGGAGTGAGTCATGGACAATTAGTAAACAAGTAGGGAAGGCATTAGAAGCCACAGAGATGTGGTTTTACAGAAGAATGTAAAAAACATCATGGACAGCCAAAAAGAAGTAATGAGGATGTCCTGAAAGAGGCTAATGTGCAAAGGAAACTTATTTCACAAGTTAGAAAGAAGCAATCCACTTTTTTTGGGCATTTTGTGAGAAGAGGAAAGCTGGAATATATCGTAACAACAGGTAAGACTGAAGGAAAAATAGATAGGGGAAGACAAAGAGAGCAAATACTGGACAGTTTGACATCGTGGCATGGAAACAAGTCAACAGCAGAATTGTAAATTGTACTGGAGACAGGAAGTTGTGGAGAAACATGATCTCCTACGCCACTAGGCAAGGTACTTGAAGAAATAGAACACTTTTAATTATGCGTTTATGTACATTTTTCCTAAAAAGGAGTATGTATTTTTCACCGGACAATCAAAAGCGTCCATAGCACACACAAAATAAAGATTACAAAGGCCTGGTTTAGAGCCTTAACCCGAAAGTAGGTCAGTTATTCATTCTACCACTACACCCACGATTACACAGAATCTCCTTATCAAATAATACCGTCTTATGTTTCCCAATAATTGTTATCCTAAATCTGATGGACACGAAAGGTTAAACGACACTTAATCTTAGTACTGGAAGCGGCCCAGGCCAGTCCCTGCGGGGCGAGAACGTCCAGCTAAGAACTGCTTAACCTTTTTAAGAAGCTTACCTTTGAGGAATACAGAACTTCTGGTATTGACATCTTAATGGGCAGACAATTTTATTTCTAACAGGGAATGTCACTACGAACGACCGATTGGTTAAGGTATTAGAATGCTTTTCTTTCGTGGCACAGTTACTGAGTTCCGTGATCGAAACCAGATAGCGTCATACTCCACTTCTGCCAGCTGCAAATGGGCTCATGACTCTGCTCTTAAGTTAAGGAAGGAAGCGGCAGCGAGGATGGGAACAGGTCATCTTACCTCATTAAAAAAAGCTGGACCAAGGATGGTGAAGTCTGTAACGCTTCACTCTTTTACGGTAGTTTTTGCTATGAAACTATCTTTACCTGTTTTTAATGCCACTAGCCCGATAGGATGTCAAACATGAATACTGGCCAAAAAGTATGATTTTTATGTATTAGGATACACTTACTTACTTAGTCGTTCCTCTTCTACAGTGAGGTGTACAAGTTTGGCAGAGAGAGCGCCATACTATCCTATCGGCTGTCTTCCTCCTGGCCTGGTTCCATTCTAGTCCTCGGTCGTTCAGAGATTGTCTAATGTTGTCCTCCCAGCGGACTCTGGGTCGTCCTGGTGGTCTGGATCTCTGGCTCTTAGCCTCCAATACCTGCAGTGACAACCGATCTTCTCCCATTCTGCAGACATGGCCAAACCATCTTAGTTGGGACTGTTCTACTTGGGTCTGCAGGGGTTGGGTTTTTACGCCTTGACGTATCGTCTGGTTGCGGACCATGTCTCTTCTTGTTACTTCAACCACCTTTATCAGATACCTCATTCCTGATGTTTGGATCTGACTTTTGTGGTTTATTAAGATATACATTTAAAAAAAATTCTTATTTACCTTTCTGCACTCTTGTCGTACGTTCGTCAATGACAAAGACCTTGCATTCGTAACAGTGGTTGTTATTAGTTCTTTGTCCATTTCAGTCTCACATTTACAATTCTTGTCCACCTTAGTGTTTGAAGATCTTATGCAGATGTGTGCTTGCATAGAATAGAATAATTGAAGTGGTATGGTCAATACATATCTACACTCTGCATGATGCAGTGTCACACTAACATGGTGTCGTACGGTAGGTTTATGGATTCGTTGGCCCCAGTCTAGGTAAAGAGAAATGGTTGACTGATACACGAAAATGTATAGAAATAGATTTCACAGGTGGTAGGTTGAGGGAAAGATATGTCTCTGGAGTGAGTAGGTTTTTCTCATCCAGCCTATCCGCACAACTGTTACTTTGTTATAAGACAGTCTTTGCCCCCCTATCTAATGAAAGAACAGGTTACTCTACACACACACAATTATGTGACAAGAAGACACACAGACGTGAAATAAACTAAGAATAAATTGGTATGGGTCTGACCAACAGACAAAGTTAAGTTTTCTTGTTGTTTATTATCACTAAATGTTCACAACATCAAATACCCAACAACAAAAAAGCACGAAAATCATTACACATAAAGAAGAAGCAAAGAAACATGAGGCGCCTTCATCGTATAAGGAATAAAACCCAAACAAATATTAACCCAAAGGTGGAAGGTTAGCACTATTTTATAGAATACAGTATTGGTACAATATAAGACCAAGTCAAGTAAACAAATTCAACAACCTAATTAAATAATATTTACCAGCAACAGTAAAATCATCACACGCTCTCTCACTCACGTGGCCACTTCTCACACACTTACATATTGGTACTCTTCACGTGGGTCTGTGGTATCCCTTGGTAAATTTATTCCACGAACCTAATCCATATTTTACTGTTGATTACTGTATCATCCCCAGCTGTCGAGGACACAAATTAGCCCTAGTTCATCCCCAAAAAGAAACTAATGAGGTGAACGCCGAATAAAGTAAGGTCCACGATGAATCCTGGAAATAATATAAACCATAAAGGGTTGTCTTCACTGTTCTAAAAAAACTAGCACTGTTCCTCCGATGTGTGCACAGGGGAATGTGATTCTAGATACAGGAACTACAACTGAATAATTTCGTTGCAACAACTCTTGCAGTGTTGAGGGCGGGCGGAGAAAAAAAGACTTGTTTCCCGCTCGGGCTGGAACGTCTATTTCGATATAGGGTTTACTACAAATATTGAATATGTGAGGGTCCTTGGTGTTTACCATTTAAGAGAGGGAATTACTTCTAGTGTTCTGGAATAATCCGGTTGCTACAAAATGTTACAAATGATGATGATGGATTTTCTATCGGTCGATTCTTTGCCAGAGGGCCACTCATGCACAGTGTATAGATTTGTACTCCACTTTGATTACAGCTGTCAGGTGTTGGAGAAAATAATAATAATGTTTTCAGGTATACACCACTTGTGGGCTGTTAAAATAATATTTCTGGATTTAGTAAGTCCAGTAGTTAAATTACAGTCACACCGTATAATCGGCTAGTATACACTTCTAGCATGAAATGGAATAAGGAAACGAGAAAAAAAAAAGACCGCTGGTCTTCTACCTGAGGATCAGGTCTGCGAAAAAATACAAGAAACATTTGTGGGAAAATGCTACCACTCTATGTAAATATATATATATATATCTATAGACGGGGATATATCTCTCCTCTATCTATATATCCTATATATATATATATATATATATATATATATATATATATATATATATATGGGGACACGGCAGTCTCTCCTCTGCTCTGTCAAATCCTGACGAATTTAAAAGATACACGGTGTTCGTTCTACGCCTACACACACAGACATCGCTGGCCGCGGGTTTTGGGTCAGACTGAGTCGGTGAAAACTCTCCCGCCCCTTCTTGCGGCTGGCAAGTCTATCATAGTGTGTTATTTATTATTTATTCCTCATCATGTGCCACGTACAACTTATCACCTACACTTTAGTGCTATTAAATTGTCGGTGTCTGTTACTTTGTCGTATTTATCTCTCTCTCCTGGAGAGTTTAGTGATGCTTCGGTCTACACTGTAAACAAAATTTACTGTCTCGTCTCAGCTAGGTAGTGGTCGGGTGACGTGGTCTAACGTTTTAATTGAATATCTGGTTATGAAAATCGCTACGCGTTATTTTATTTAATTCGCCTTACTAGCAAGAAAAAAAAATCTTAGCGTAGGAATTTACTGTATGTTTAAGTATTTAAGTGTTTAACTTTAAATGCTATCACCGTAGAATACTTCTAACACTTAACACTATTTACCAGAAATATCCAGAGTACAAATCTCCACGAATCACTTTTGTTTAAACAATAATCCAAGGGAAACGGTTATGACTACGCGCTAAACTTTCTCTCAAATTCTGACTGACGACTGATAGCTGGGTTAAAGACACAGTCGTGTATATATCATTAAATGGCTTTTCATCTCTAATAGCGTTAATTCGCACTCCAGTGTGGGTCACAAATTCAGAACCGAAAGACGAAAGTTCAAACGCTTACGTCTTGGTCTTTCCAGCGGTTCTCGTCTGTAGTGGTGACCGATATAAAAGACTTTCGTTCTCCTAGCGGTTTTCTCTGTAGAATGCCCGTGTTCCAAGATCAAAAGAAACTAGGGATTTCTAGACTTTCCCTGGACAAACTTCAAAGGTCAGTTCCGCCTTTCTCACGTGCTGTCTGTCTGTCGAGTATTATATGATTGACAGATGAGCTCGCGTGAGTGGAAAGGAGTAAAACCAAGCGTGATTTGTTTCCTGTTATGACTGACAGGTCACGAAGATTGTAAACACTGCGTTAGCCCGTGTTTAAATAAAAGAGGGCGGGAACAAAAGGTGAGCTAGCAGAATTAGAGACAGTTGGTATGATGCATGTTTTAGCTAGCAAATCAGAGAGCAGCTATAAGGTTACAATAAGATGTCAGATTACTGTAAGCTCTTTTTCCATTACACGTCACATATGGATACCAGCACATGTTGGGATAGCAGGAAATGAGCTTGCAGACAAAGAAGCCAAAGGGGGAGAACTAGTTATAACAAAATTAAATTAGGCTTAGGGAAGTTTGAAATTAAGAGCTTAATTGCTCAAGCAATAACTAAAGAGTGGATAACAGCATGGGACCAAAGTGAAAAAGCAAGACACTCATATAAAATCATGAAAAAACCAAGCAAAAGATGTCAAATAGAAGATGAACTAAAAATACCAATTAATAAAAACATTGCTTAGTCTCAAGCTTGGAACTGGATATTTCATGATTGAGGAACCCATATGCAAAGAGTGTCAAGAACCAAACACAAATAGACACTTTCTGGTGGACTGCAAAAAATATGACCAGCAGAGGCAAAACATTTAGACATACTGTAGTAACCACAAGGTAGAAATGAGTGTAGAAAATCTCATACCCACTAAGACCCCACCAGAAATACAAAATAAAACACTATATTACAAAAACAAAAGCTAACATAATAAAATAAATAAATAAGGATGCGAGCCAGTAGTCTACACTGGTGAAAGACTCCCCCCAGATAAATACGGATTGACCAAAAAACCCTCCAGTAAAAATTAACAACATACCTGTTTAGATAATATCATATTTTGAATAAGAAAACCATATTGAACTATAACTACAAAAGGAAAAATACCTACTAGAGATAATATAGTATAAAATAAATACAAGCAAAAGACATATTACAATAAATGAAACACGTCCTGATATAACCAACAGCTCCATGTATAAGGTAGATGGTTGAAAGGGGCATGCTACAAAGAAAAGTAGCAAACACCTTAATAATAATAAAAATGACAAGATCAGTAACTTGGAACTGATGACAAGAACCAGACAAGTGCCAGTGGAACAAGAGATGACAAGATCAGTAATGTAGAACTGATGACAAGAACGAGACAAGTGCCAGTGGAACAAGAGATGACAAGATCAGTAATGTAGAACTGATGACAAGAACGAGACAAGTGCCGGTGGAACAAGAGATGACAAGATCAGTAATGTAGAACTGATGACAAGAACCAGACAAGTGCCAGTGGAACAAGAGATGACAAGATCAGTAATGTAGAACTGATGACAAGAACCAGACAAGTGCCAGTGGAACAAGAGATGACAAGATCAGTAATGTAGAACTGATGACAAGAACCAGACAAGTGCCAGTGGAACAAGAGATGACAAGATCAGTAATGTAGAACTGATGACAAGAACCAGACAAGTGCCAGTGGAACAAGAGATGACAAGATCAGTAATGTAGAACTGATGACAAGAACCAGACAAGTGCCAGTGGAACAAGAGATGACAAGATCAGTAATGTAGAACTGATGACAAGAACCAGACAAGTGCCAGTGGAACAAGAGATGACAAGATCAGTAATGTAGAACTGATGACAAGAACCAGACAAGTGCCAGTGGAACAAGAGATGAGAAATAGACGCTGGCGATGGATAGGACATTACATTGAGGAGACCTGTTGATGGTCATCCTTGTTGTGAAATCCCCAGGTGAAGATAAGCAGAAGTAGACCAAAATATTGCAAGGAGAAGAGAAATGGAGACAGAAATGAGAATGACATGGAAGACACTGAACGGCTGTGAACTGATAACTTGGCATACTTTTGTTGAAGACATATGCTACTTGGGGACCTTAAGGGTAATGTATATCTGTGGAGAACAACAACATCATCAACAACAACAACAACAACCAAAATGTTACAGATTGTAACAAATAGGTGCATGCGAAGAAAAGAAGGATTTGAGATAGTATGACAAGATCATCATCATCATGTGACGTATTCTTTCCAGAACGTTGTCTCCATTACAGCTGCTCTGAACGCATCACGATTCTGGGCAAGTCGACCTGCATCAGCCAAAGACAAGTTCAGACTCTCTGTGATGTCCTGGGTCCATCGTGTCTAGGTTGACCCCTTCCCTTTTTTCCAGGGACCACGCCTTCCAATGTGAATTGTATTGCAGGGCAGAAATGTAAAAAGGCAATCATACCTATTTATTTACCCTGATGAAATAAAGATTTCGTTCCTTCGTTCGTTCGAACTTAAGACAAGAACCAGACAGGTGCCAGTGGAAGAGTTGATGACAAAAAGACGCTGGTGATGGATGGTAAGGACATTGAAGAAACTGTTGATAGCGTTACAAGATAGTCCATCTTCTAAAATAATCAGGGTGTTATGAGTAAAATTCATAACATGTCTGTCGACATCAAAATGGTTCGACAAGGCCTTTCGTTTGTTTATTATATGTAGTCATTGGTAACACAGGAAGTGACGTCATACCCTCATGGTGCAGATCGGCAGACGTCAAAGTTGCGATCAGCAAAAGTGGGAGATCGTCTGCCAGGGTCTTCTATGTGTGTAGTTGTGGCAAGTGGACGAATGTCTCTGAGCTCGTGAAATATATATTAATTGTGTATAATCCCTATAATGTTCCAGCACTAGATCATCAATATACCTCTGTTAGATGATCATAGATATATTTAAAAAGGGAATATGGATTCTTTTGAAAAAGTGAGTCAGAATTAAATAAATTGTGAAGTCGATCTACTGACAATGTTTTCGATCTACGACATTACAGAGACTTTTTTATGACGGCTTAAAGAATGCCATTATATACTGAAGCACATTAAAAACGCACCACCAGTATAATCCAGGAACAGAGTGTGAAATGTAAATATAAGTGTGTACAAGTTTACATATTTGGAATGTTTATTCATTTTCCTATGAATCCATGCTGGTCATTAATTTGTACATTTGATTGTTATGAAATTCATTGCATTCTGTGCAGGCAAGGGAGAAAACCAAAAATACAAAAAAATGCACGTGCGTTATCCTGCTGGAGAAGCTGCAAGTCTGGATAAATTGTGAACGCAGGAGCTACCAGTGCATCCTGAACCTCATCTCGATATGTCACAGCATTAACATTTCCACGGAAGACGTGAAGAGGCAAGCGATGGTGAAAACTGAATCCTCCCCAAATGTGAATACTGCCACCTCGAAATCGGTTGACACAGCAATCTGCAAAGCGCTCTTCACACCGTCGCTAAATCCGCATACGTCCATCTGCAAAGGATATGTTGAATCTGTTTTCGTCTGTGAATAGGACAGCATTCAACTGCAGTCTAGTCCATCTGATATGTTGCTCTGCCCATTGCAGGCGCTGCTAACGATGTCTGTGAGTCAAGTTTGGCCCAAAATAAGGTCGTCTTGCAGTAAGGCCTGTATTTCTGAGTCATCGTATGACTGTCATTCGAGAGACTTGCCCATGTCTACCCACTATTGCTCTTGCTGTTTGACTTGCCGGGAGAGTCAATTCCTTAGGTGACTTAGCACAATATGACGATCTTGCGCAGGGGTAGTAACTCGTGGTTGGCCACTCCGAAGTCTATCCCGGGCACTGCCAGTGGTTCCGTAACGTTCATTGAGACGTACAATAGTGCTGTGGTGGCAATTCATCCTTCTGGCAATGGCCCGCGAGCTCATTCCGGTCTCCAACATACCAATGGCTCGTTGGCGGTCGTTTTCAAATAGTCGTGGCATTTCAAGCACATGTACTGGGTGTTTTGTCTGAACGGCCTTTTTATACCGAGTATACTGCCACAACGCGTACACATTTTCAGGGTCATAGCTGTTGAGAATCGTGTTGCACGTGTAACTTTCATCGTTTTCATGTAGTCTGTACACACACCCATGGGTTGAATCTTGCACTTTCCATTCCAGCAGCCATTCGCTCTCTACCGCATGGCAAACACGGGGAAAATCCATTCCCACAATTTTTTTTGCCAGCTTCTCGGCATCAGTATATATAATAGTGGTGCGTTTTTAATGTGCTTCAGTATATATTGAATGGTTGTGGAACTGATAATGGAGCATCGTCTCATGTTTTATTAAACATTTGTGAATCGTTTCTACTTCGCTTTCAACTACTTGACTATGCCAGTTTGGTGGGGATTGTGTACGGTGGTCTTGTGATAAAACCCTAGCAGTTCTTGGCCAGAGTAACCAGAAGGTTACTGCATATGAATTTATGAAACATTTATTGTCTGGGTTTTTTAAAGCGTAGTTGGTAACAGTAACAAAAATGGTTCATTAACCCTACTTTCTTTTCGTTACTTTGTTTTGTGATGTTAAGTCTTTACTGAATATTAGTTGTTTGGAATGGTTGGCACTTGTGTCCAGTAAAAGTTATCTCTGAATAAAATATACTTTGATAAATTTAACATATAATGTAAAGTTCACAAGAAAGTTAGTCCCTTATAGGGGTCGTCCACGTGAGTCCTTCTGTGACATCACGATGTGAAGGGGAAGGGGTCTACATTTTGTGGCGAAGTGTAATGATGCGGGGAGAGGATTAGGTATTTGTAAAAATCAGATGAAAGGATTTTTTTTTAAATAAGAGAAAGAGGTTAAATGGATTTATGAGTCACACAAGTAGGGTCTGGGTTTTTATTTTTAACGAAGTGTGACAAAAGGGAGGGGGTTAAAAATGGCCACAATTGCGTGACATCGTACGTTGCAGACTCCATAAAGATCTGTTTTAATAAAAGACTCGCTGAACTAGTTGTTTTGCAGAAACATGATGATTTAATCGGAACATAAACACTCACTATCTGATGTCATCATCATCATCAGTTGCCATCTCCACAACGGAGGTTGGCTGTAATGGATCTCCAACGTCTTCTGTCTCTTGTCTTGGTGGTACACTCTGATAGACTCTTTCCCGTCCATCTCTTGATGTTATCTTCCCTCTTATAGCGCTGTCTTCCCCTTGCACGTTTACCTTCAACTCTCCCTTCTGTTATGGTCTTCTGCAAGGTGTTATGCCTTTTTATGTGGCCAAAGTATTTTAGCTGCCGAACTTTGACCTCTCTCTTTTCAAATAGGAAGCACAATCAGTATTTGCAGTTCATTTTGTTTTTACTTTAAAACTATTTTTTATATTTTTTTAAAGATAGTTATATCACTTTATTTTACATAACTTTAGTTATGATATTAAATCGGCTGGGTTATTGCTCTCAAAACTCGCAACATTTCAGCTCTCTACGACGTGTGGAACAGAGATTTTGATCGTCAAAGATTTGAAATGCGACAAATATGCAGTGCGAAAGCGATCTTAAATTAAAGTGGTTTGATGCACAAATACGGTCTTCTAATAAAAAATTAGGTCAATATTTTTGTATTAAAATTTAGTTTAGAGGCTGACTTAGTTACCTTTATATTATTGATTAAATTAATCAATCAGTCAATACCCTTTAGCTCCCAGAGGAGCATAGGCCTTCAACAAACACATGCCAAGTCTTCCTGTCCTGTGCCATCCGCTCAAGTTCCTCATCATTTTCACCTCGGTAGTCGGCAACCCAGACTCCTTTCGGCTTTCTCTACGTTGCTTCATGCACCTCCTTTCCAGAGGAACCTCTTCTGTCTTGGGCGTCTGAGTTGATTTATATTCGGTATTTGACTTGTCCATGTTTGTTGAAGTTTTTTTGGTTAAAAGTTTTTTACGGGATGGGGTAACCAGCCCCATGCCCAACCCTCCTTAGTCCCTTTTTACAACATGTATGGTAGGGTACAGTGTTACTATTCTTTGATCCCCTTTCCGGCCCCGGTAACACACGGATGATATTATTGATTACTAGGTAATTATCAAGATAATTGTACTCTGTAGGTTGGAGAATACAAGGTCGGTAGAAGTCCCAGCTTCTAGTTAACGAATTGTCGTCCTTGCGATCACTGGTGAGACACATTTATCTCCCTGTGATAATCTGCTGGTGGAATTCGTTGAACCCCATTCTTAATAACATTTCCTATTGGTCATAGGGGCAGAGAAATGCGATCTCTAGCAGGATTCTGCTGCTGTAGTTGCCGGTCCTTGATTCAGTGGCGTGTCACTAGATTAATGTAAGAGGGAAATAGTTTTATATTCCTCGAGATTGGTTTGAGAAAAGATATGGGTAAAAAAGTTAGGATGTTGTTTGCACATGTACATATCTTGTTAGCATTTATATGTACATGTACATATCTTGTTCGCAGTTATATGTACATGAACATCTCTTGTTCGCATTTATATGTACATGTACATGTACATCTCTTGTTAGCATTTATATGTACATGAACATCTCTTGTTAGCATTTATTTACACATGTACATCTCTTGTTTGTATTTGTACACACATGTACATCTCTTGTTTGTATTTATATATACATGTACATCTCTTGTTTGTATTTATATGTACATTTACATCTCTTGTTCGCATTTATATGTACATGAAACTCTGTTGCTCGCATATATATGTACAAGAACATCTCTTGTTTGCATTTATATGTACATGTACATCTCTTGTTTGTATTTATATTACTTGTACATCTCTTGTTCGCATTTATATGTACATGTACATTGCTTGTTCGCATTTATATGTACATGAGAATCTCTTGTTAGCATTTATATGTACATGAACATCTCTTGTTCGCATTTATATCTACATGTACATCTCTTGTTAGCATTTATATCTACATGTACATCTCTTGTTTGTATGTAAATATACATGAACATCTCTTATTAGCATTTATATATATATACATGAACATCTCTTGTTAGCATTTATATCTACATGTACATCTCTTGTTTGTATTTCTACACACATATACATCTCTTGTTTGTATTTATATATACATGTACATCTCGTGTTTGTATTTGTATATACATGTACATCTCTTGTTAACATTTATATCTATAAGTACATCTCTGGTTTGTATTTATATATACATGTACATATCTTGTTAGCATTTATATCTACATGTACATCTCGTGTATGTATTTATATATACATGTACATCTCTTGTTTGTATTTATACACCCATGTTGATATCTTGTTCGCATTTATATCTACATGTACATCTCGTGTATGTATTTATATATACATGTACATCTCATGTTTGTATTTATATATACATGTATGTCGTGGTTGAGTTAAAGTGTTAGAGTATTTGTCGAGTTAGACAATTGTAGTGAAATCGACAATGAGAGTGAACTGACAAAATTATAGATTACACAGAGATATTGTGCAAATAGGGTGAACTTGAGACCAACCTGGAAGAGGATTCATTAAAGTTATCTCTCTCTCCAAGCCTCAACACACTTATATAGTCTAAGCACCACCCGCTCTCTCTCTCTTTTCTCTTGTCAAAAATAGGGACTATAGTGAGAGCTTGTAATATTAAGTATGGATGAAAGGTCGTGAACAGCGAGTTAATAAATGCGTAAAATTTATTAAAGGTTCTTGAAGAAGAAAAAATATATGAAAAATAAGTATATCAGCACAACAAAATACAAATTGTATCAATATTCACATCGTTACCAAATAACCAATTAAACACCAATGGACAAAAACAATTCACCAACACACAAAAACCCGCTGTAAAACACCTGAGAAATAAATAAACACAGCTCTCAGTCCTTCCGCGTATGGGGAACCACGATCAATACTCCAGTTAGTGTCTTTATGTATATATCCTATAGGTGATGAATTTTATCTAATAAATACACTGTAGGCACTATCCATGCACTAGTAGTTACACCCTAATAACGAGATAGGTTGAAGATACTCTATGTAAGATTGGCCGCTAATACGTGTGGGGTTTTACATGACCCGAAACACACACAAGACGAGGTCACTTTAGGACAAATGGTCCATTGCGCTATTATCCCGGCGCGTGAAATTAGGCCTGCTTACTTGGTGTTAAATCCGGTTGGGCTGGCTTGAACTCTTATTTGTGACTGAGTGTTCCGTTTAAGCACAATAATCTGGTGATTTAAATTCTGCTGAAGACGCTGGGCTGATAGATATGTTGGAAGCCGCAATGCTCTGGCTGGTGATCAAGAGGCGAGTAGGAAACCACTACTGCCAAATACGATTTTCAGATTTGCTATGGTTCGTTACACACTGCTTGAGCTTATTTCCTGTTAGAGGGATGGGCCTTGACAAAATGTGTTTTTTAATTCAGGTACGGGTGACAACTCGTGGTGATAATTGCTTTCAGAAACCGCGAGATCGAAGAGAATGTGACGTTCTTCGCCTGACTGGAATCCTGCTAAAGCAATGCGGTGCCCTGAAACTGAGATCCAAAAGAAACGACTTTTACATAAGCAAACAATACAATTACAATAACGTTATAATAAACAGTTATGCTCCACTATGGGATCTATAATAATGGTTGTCATTGCTATGATAGTCTCGGCTGTCTTTATCCGTGTGAGTCGCCCTCCTGTTACTTCCACTCTATCAATTATCAGCATGCGCCTGCATAGGCTAATATATTTTGTACACACATGTACCTGTCAGTAAATGTTCTGACAGCAAAATCTACTCCGTCCTCTTCCAACTCAACATAAGGGATATCTAACCCTGTAGTTCCAGCTGACTCAATATGCTATTCATCTTACAACATTAAGTGAATTTACATAAAAAATACAGCATTTGACATTACATAATAAATGGTATGCGCCCCTTGGGGTCGATACACAAAAAGGGAAAAAGTAATAACCTCCCAAAATTTAATACATGGAAAATGCAACGTTTTTGCTATAATAATACAGTTGTGACTGAAACCTAAGGCTGCTTCCTGGACTGCCGTGAAAGTTATAAACTGGGGTCTAACTACACAAGTAGGCATATAATATTCCCACACAACCATTAGAAGTTTCTATCAGAAAGTAATAAGTGACTATCTCCTATAATGCAGTGTTATGGTGCCCGCACATCACTATTCAGTTTTAAGTGAATAACCTACACCGCTGACATTTCCTTAAAGTCATGACGGTTATTTTAGCCTACTCTTAACCCAATGGTACGCACTGAACGGACTACTCGGATTCTTCGCCTAGTTAGCATGTTATCGTAAGTTTACCATTAACACATTGTAAACAATAACACAGGGAGACACGTACTGCATAAGCACCCGTTTATCTAAGGCGGTGGACGGCGCTACATTATCACTGAACTAATTACCGGGAGAAATCACCTAAATAATTTAAGTCACACTCCTATCAGGTATATATAATAGCTAGCATGAATATATATTATAAAAATATCTACTTACCCCGAGATGACGAGAAATAGGCAAACACAATCTAGTTCTGCTGTGCTAACATCTGCCTTAGTCTCATTTGTTCATCTACGGGCAGGACATTTTTACGAGTGTGCCTGACTGAGTAACCTATCTAAATTTATAACCAAGAGAGAAGGAAGGCAGATTGAACCCCATATTGGGAGAGAGCCTTGATTGTAAATCCAGACAGGAAAGCTCCACCAGGTGGTTCACGCTTTTAAAATATTGGAGCTCTGTCGGGATTTAGTCTGTCTCACAACACGGTTTTCTGTATACTTAGGAGTAAATCTGACCATACCGCACGCCATATGTTGAGAACTCTCTGATACACTAACCAATGAAAACGCGTCATTCTTGGTGTGTATTGAGATGAGATGAAAAGACGACCCTGTCCCATACATTGGTTGATAGCAGCAAGCCTTAGTCTAGATCTAGAAAGTAATAATCCTGAAAGAAAGGAACGAATATATAAATAGAGGAATGAACGGGTTGGATTTAGGCTGACCTTGAAGTGATAGGACATACATTGAGAAAACATGTTGATAGCATTGCAAGGCAGTTCTTAGTCTAGAATCTAGAAAGTAATAGAGGCGACACCGGGTAGATTGTGGTTGTATTGTAGGGTGTCCTATCTGGTTTTTATTTTTGCCGTGTGTAAAGTAGTTGGATAGTCCACAGAGTACAGCACAGGCAAAATGACATGCAAAGTCATAGAAATGGTAAACTGCTCGTGACGTTTATATACCATTTATTGCACACCACAATGACAGTCACGTTACATACGTCATAAGACATCACAGTTCAACAATTGTAGCATTCAGAAATAATATTGGTGCCAACTGATATTCATGTAGGATCCAATCCTCATCAGTCATAGCGTAAACAACAGTTCAAGGTGCACAGTGTCATAAAGTTATTATTCATAACTCTGTCTAAATAATATGGCACAGAGCTGGATGCATTAATATTCATTACTATCAATAGTGTAACAGTGTCAGCTGCATTTCATCATTACACATACTTAATAATCATTACTCCTCTCCTGATGCTGGCAGATCAGGTGTAATAAATAAGTCCGTTATCGTTTGCACGAGAAATAGCATTGAGGAGTACAGGTCGAACTGACCTTTATCACATTCCTAAGTCTAACCCTTTGACTTAGGCGTAATCGCTGGCATAGCGAATCCTGGAACACAGACAATAGTCCTGTTGGTCTAGAGCGACCCATATATGTAAATTGTTCAGGTATAAAGATACCGGTGGTGAAATCCTAATCAAAGTATCTCTCCATTTTGAATCACACAGGCGGGAAGAGAGCAACAAAATGTCGAACTACTAGATGGTATCGTAAAGTTCAATAAAGAGGCATTACCTTTCTTCGGAATCAACCACAAAACATATGCCTCCAGGCGGCTTGAATAATACTGGGAAAGGTCCAGTTAGATAACTAACTCACAAAAGACTATGGACTTCCCTATCAAAATCACAAGACGCAGATGCGTCCGCTCTCTAATCAGTACATCTTCTCAATTCCCCTGGGCGGAAGACGAAACTCCAACTCTCAAAGTCTAGACATGCGCAGAACGCATACAACTGACTAACACTCACAACGAACGATGAAGAAGAACAATTCTAACAAAGCTATATTAAAAAATCACGCCTTAAATGGACATGAACAGAGACCTCAACACTGGTTTCAGACATTCCAACAACAGTTGACCGATACTACCAAATAAAAAGAATGGTCACACTTCGTTCAAAAAATTATGGACCGAACCGTGTCTCGTCTCAAGAGGAGGTAACATCATATCAAATGACAATCTCAATTATCCAGAGTTATGTAGCTTTGACCGAAACAAATTAAAGTGTACATTTCAGTCAATCTAATTATACAATGTCTTTAGCAAAAAATGATTATACAATGTCTTGAGAAAAAATGATCATACAATGACTTTAGAAAAAATGATCTGTGCGTAACAAGGACATTAAAAGACCTTGAGCTGATTGCACGAGGCATGAGTTTGTTAAAGATCTCTACTCCGTACGGAGCTAAAAGGTAATGACTGAATTACAAAAAGAGTGCCAGAAGAAAAGCATGTCACAATTAAGCACGAACAGCAAAACGTTTCTCCTTCTTCTGTGTACACTCTCAGTCGTCTACTTGAACATGTCCAAAGACACCAGTGGTCAGCTTAAGGCTATTTGTGTCTCCATAGAGTTTTTTCGGTAGCGGCCATATGTGCGCTCTCTGTTGCTCAAATGTTGGGCACATTTGAAGCAGATGTTCAGCAGTCATTTTATCAGTGCCACAGTTACACTCATCAGTAGTTCATACCTTTAGCTTGTTGAATAGATGATATCCCAATCTGTTGTAGCCCGTGTGGTGTCTCAACTTTATGACTTGTTCTCTTCTGCTGAACTGGTAAAATGCATCATTTTGGGTGTGGCCTTGATGCTCTGCATCCCATTCGTTTCTGTATCTGGTTCTGACAAAACTCTTTGCCTCTGGAAAGTATGCTTGTATCAGGTTGAGGTAGCTTTCCACCTTCCTTTGCCAATCTCTTCATTGTCGGAGATGTTACAATGAGATGGGATCCATTGTGTCACAACCCTTTTGAATCGTTGGCATAGTGTAACAGCGCTATATACTATAACTAGGTGGCATATGGCAGGCCTAGTGACATGATTTAAGTTTACAACTTCTTTTTTTTATCTTCTTTCTTTTATCTACCAAGTTATTTAGTTGATATCATTACTGGCCATCTCCGCCAGAGGTGTAAATTCCTGGATGATACTCTAATCCTTTTCTTGTATACTTCAGGTTCGTTCAGTTCCTTCTTTGATGTTAATAGTGACTTCGTATAGTGGTAGTTTAAATGTACATGGCATACGATCAGCAACTCATAAAGATGGTATCAAATTCATTCTGTTCCTTCCAAAACTTGTAATAACTTAATAAAACAACAAGTATAATGGGTCATTCAAATGATAGAGTTCTCATAGAAGCCTTTACTGGGTCTTTGGTACTTCAGGTTAACTCATACATGAATTCTATGTCTCGTAAACTTCCGTATTCCTCTTTGACTTATTCTTTTCTCCGTAGACTTCCTTAGTCTTCCCAAAACCTGCTCCTCTTTCCTCATATACCAATGCTCTTTATTAGTATTCCATACTTTATTTGTTACTTAAATATCTTCCTCGACGAACTGGTCAGACAGGTCTCTATAACTGCTCCTAGCAACAAAATTCATCTCATGCATAAATAATTGTATGTACACCCTTCTGATACTTACTAGTGAGAGAGCATATGTGAAGTTCTTCTATAAAATTCGACATTCACTTTTTCTTGAAAATCATATGCAATTCTGGATACTTCAAACTTTGTTCAATATCGCTCCTCTATAATATCTCTAGTTTCCTTCAACTATTTACAGCCTTTTGATACTTTACAGATAGTCGTTATATGCTCATAACCATCCGTTTTCTTGGTACATAGTCGTAAAGTACCTATACTGAAGTGACAAATCGTGCTTCTGCAAGATTCTCCTGTAAACAAAATTCTATAGCAAAATATAATCTCAGTTCAATACTTACAAAAAAACCACAGCATAAACGCTGTTCTCCTTTCAGAAATACACCTTAACTGTGAACTACAGAAACAAATACTATCTCCCGATAGAATAACACTGGCTAGTGATGGCTGGACATCTAAACATTATTCACATAAACCCTATCTGTAAAACCACAGACGGTTCCTCTTGTACGCACAGCGATCACACCTTTTTACTGAAGCACAACTCAGGACTCGGTGTCATCTAATGACCTCTGGTTATTTTGCGTGGTGAGTTTCTCTCGCCACTCTTCTGATTCGTTGACCCAAATCTTTTTACTTAAATTTATTGGTCGAGCGTTTTTTTCTTGTTCTCGAACTTTCTATTTACAGCTCAAGATAATCATTCACTATTAATTAACGTGAGCCGGTATTCTGAACTGTTGTCAGTTAGCAATATTATTATTTTCATTCATTATTTTCTCTTGTGAGCTGTTCCAACTGTTTATCTCACTTTAACAATAGCATGAATAATGCTCGGGCAAACCCCACGGTGACAATAGTTTGTGGAGCATTACTACAAAAGGTGTAAGAACAGAACTAAAGATGATGTTCCAGAATAAAAAGTTGACACTAATGTCAACCCTGTGCTCCGCGGGGAACAAACAAAAATTTATAATAACTCGCTCAGATTTCAGAAAATGATTAACTTGAGTCTAACATAATCTAACTTCGCCAAGTCAAATTTCCCCGAGGGGTTACTGGTAAGAAATCCAAATCCACTCATCATTAATCTCTCTTATTTATTCACGACCAGAAAATACTCGTAATGATTAAGCGTTGATGAATCTTTATCGAGCGGACATAAAAGTGGGTCAGTATAAGAAATATAGAGAATATTGAAGATGAAGAAGGAGAGGCATGAATATGAAGTTACGTTTGTTTGTTTATTCATTTGTTTTTTACGGTTAGTTCATTAATTCTTGTCATCTTTAATGAAATGATGGGAAGATACTGCACGGAGCGACAGGAAAGATATTATAAATATTGTTCATGGTGACAAATAAAGAGCATTCGATTTTAATTTAAAACGTCAGTGGAAATATAGCAACACATGGCACCATGTTTGGCTTTTTTCCTCCTGTCTTCTTCTTTGGAAGATGCATCTCAGAGGTCGATAGGGGAATAGTCCACACATTATCAGAATTCCATAAAATGAAAAGCATTTTATTCAGCAATCTTTGTCAATGGAAATAAGAAAGAGAGTTCTTCAGTATTTCATAGAATTAATTATGCATGTGGAAGTGAGTCATAAGCAATGAATAAACAAGTGGTTTTCCAGAAGAATGTTAAAAATACCATGGACAGCTAACAAGAGTAATTAGAACGTCATGAAAGAGGGTTAAGTACAACAGAAGCTTACTCCTTAGGTCAAGAGAAAGGAATCCTCTTTTTTCTGGTATTTTATGAGAAGAAAGCTGGAATATATCGTAATGTCGTAAGTGTATATAGATGCAACTACAATAGTAGTTGTCGCTAGGGATGGCGTATGGAATGTTATCAAAAAGGTCTCCAGAAATTGGCTCGTTAAGAAAGAAAGAGACCTATTCGAAATAAGGACAAGAAAAAGAGAATACGAATGCTCTCCACTAGATAGTGTGTTCAGTAAATTACAGACAGTGTTCTTTTTCCCCGCGACCTTAGCTTTTGCCCTCAGATCTCGATAAAGAAAGAGCCCCCAACCTCATCTAAATGTAGAATTTTACCTATATGAAACTATTTAAAACCGACAGCACGAGTGATACATTAACGAACTAGATAATGATCAAAACGATTATTGGGTTTATTAATTAAATATTTACTCATATAGGGTTAGTAATAAATATGATGATGATGAAAGACAATTCACACACGATGCTATACAGGTATGCATATACTGTCCAATGTAGGTGTATGCTATGTTGTATGGGTTATCTCCAAGACGACGACGTACTAATGAAAACCTTTGTGGTAATGAGACCTTGGAAGATATAATGTCCTTCAATATTTAGAAATCTCTCTCTAACGTTGACAAACCGTTGACCGTTATCTCGGGAAAATGTCTGCAGTCTGATCTTGAAAAGGCACTGACTCGACTGGAGCTCTTCACGAAGTGATCTTCTGGTAACAAGTGAGTTTCGTGCAATGAAGCTGGTCTGAGTGAATTTACGTCGTACAATATACGATGAAAGTAGATGAATTCACTTCATGAACTGACGTAGTGAGTAGCCGAACTTGCTGATTTGAGCTTGATATCTTAGCGAATCAAGTTTTGACTAAGTGATCTTGGTAGGTAGGTAGACTCATCAACTTGTAAGTATGTATTCTTGATTCATAAAATACTCTTTTGAGTGAGTTGAACGTGCTATCTGTATATGCAAATCAACTTGTGAATATGGAATCTTGATTCATAATGTCATAGAACGTCTGAACAAGCTCCTTTGTGTGATCTCTTACACTTTCAGCTCTACGGCAGTATCATTTCTTTTTCTTCATTTTTCTCACCAATCGCTTTTATTTGGCATAAATCATCCTTTTCATTCATTATGTTGCTCTATGTTGGATCTAGTAGGATGAAGTCTACTAGACGGACGTATATGCTTTACGCGCAGAAATGTTTACGTTCCGCGAGGTAAATGCGATAATACCAGGTAAATTATACTGGTCATACGCTTATCCATTCTATCAGTCAGACCATCTTTTGAAACGCGTCGGTGCAACATTTCACCCCAGGTGAAAAGCTGGTGACAATACGGTCTCGTCGATCGACATGAAAAAAACCCAAGATTGTCTGTCCGGACTGCCAACGACGGTGTCTGTTTGTCTGACAGATTACACAGAGGGTAGATGCGTTTATCGTTTTTTGTGGGACAATCCCTGGTGATTGTTACAGATAATCTGTTTGGGTAGACATCTTGGCGGAAGACATTACGCCAGGCAAACATGGTCACATATTGTTGTGAGCCGGCGGAAATATTACCGTATGATTTGAAAGATGTCACGCGTTGGAATATTAAATTTAATACTTTAAAACATGTGGAGGGTATTTTGAAATTAGACACCCCAACCCAGTGCTAAAGAGCTTACGATTGGATTAAAGTAAGAAGCCGGAATAAACTATGGATACTATTGGAACATCCGACGGAAGAACTATCTTTGATGTGAACTGAAAACTGCACATATAATGTAGTGAAATCAGAGAAACAGAACGGAGAGACTGCAGCGAACGTCATATGAGCGACTCACAGAAGCCAGAGAGACATCGGACTTAGAATTCCTACATTATAAGTTACAGATCGAAGTATTTGAGAAACTTAAAACCTTAAAAAGTAAGCCCGCCTTTATAAATACAGAGACTGAAAAACTTAAGGGACCAGGACTTAAAATACGAAGACTGGAAATCTAGAAATTGGATCACCCGTCATAAGAGAATTTTTCCCAGACCAAATGTTTCGCAGATTCACTCGTCATAAAAAGGATTCAAAATTTCCAGACCAAGTGGTTCGAGAACTTATAACCTAAATTGCTCGTGTCCATTCTAACCTGCACGAGGAGATTGTGTATTCCCAAAACTTTGGGGTAAGTGTAACCATTATTTGACAAATGTAAATTTGACATGTTTTCTTGCTAAGTGGTTATATATGAGGCTGGGAACCTCAACATATGAAACTAGTATATTCATAAACCACTACAGCAAGCGCTGGTGATTTCTTCTAGCTAGTCGTGCAGAAAACCGACAGCAGCGGTGACCCCAGACTCCAAATGGAGCAATGATGATTGATGATTACATCACATGTGCCTAAAGTGTATAATATTTTGTGAGGTACATGCACTTTGTTAATTGTAACTCAGGCAACTCATTATTCGCGCTGTCAAGACACATTTTCCCAGTTATACCCAGAGGAATATGGTGAATTTTATTCATCTTCCCTGAGCTACACTGTGTACTCGGGAATTGAATTCTTCTGAGAGATTAACATTGGTTAGTAGACAACGAGAATGCGCCTGTTAATTGGCAGCCCACAAATGTACTTAGCAGAGACATTAGTTTTCTATTTTGTCTAAAAAGGTCATGGTTACACCTTATCAGACGTTTCGAAGTACTGAAGTTACAACGCAACTCGTGTGAGATAAGTACACTCATCGCCAAGAAGTGACGAAAACCACAGCTGCAGGACTCCCTTATATCAGTTAAGTGCATATAAAAAGGCACCAGCAAAAGGGACATAAATTTCTGACTATTTCCTCACCCTAAATCTCTGTGAAGAGAAAATTCGATTCTAATATAAAAGTCACCAGCATTTTATTTATTTTAAACGGTTAATACTAATTGATTATTAAATTTGTTACATGTTATTTTAAAACTAAACAAACCTAGTTGATTCAGTTATTACATGTATGAAAGCAAACGTATGAGCCAGAATATTTTATATATATATATATATATATATATATATATATATATATATATATATATATATATATATATATATATATATATATATATATATATATATATATATATATATACCTTTCAACAGAGCTATATCACTATAAGAGAAAATTCGCAGAATTAATTCAGCTGGAGGCTTGAACGGGCTAAAAACCATCGCTTAAATCCTTCACAAAAGGCGACGGACATATATAAGTTAACAAATGTTCAGCGCTAAGCAGCATTGTTCTTTAATTCTGATTTATCTTGTGAATTTTCACTTAAGGTAGAAGAGTCATTAACCTTCTATCTACATATCTGCCAAGAGTAATCTTGTGCGAAGGTAGAAACCTTTGACGACCCATTTAGATACTCTTGAGTTTTGGCCACTGTTGGACCACTAATGCAGAGCAGGGGAGGCCATCCATGACACATAAAATACGCTTTTGAGTGAGTTGAACTCGATATACGTATGAGAATCAACTTGCGCGTGCTTTAGCTTGACTCCGGCTGTAATTTTTCGAGTGAGTTGAACTTGATATATGGATATGGAATCAACCTGTGAGCACTTGATAAGCAGGTCAATAAAATGCTGCGCCAAAAACGTTTACAAATGTGGACGAGATTTTCTTGTAACTTAAGAAGTGTAGGATGTCCTGTAATGTGAGGTCTGCTATTCATATGTACGCTTCGCTAGTTTCTTTTTGGTTGGTCGCCAAGCACTTACTGTGTAGACTCAGAATGCTGCTGGACTGAAGACACACAACGTGGCTTCATAAGTTTCACATCTAATATCAATGGCTCACTTTCTTTTATCTTATTCCTCACCACTTATCACTGTTTTTATTTATCTGGTAATTATGTACGACTTGAGGCGCACATGATAATTGTTAAATATATTGCGCATTAAAGTGTGTGCTCATGTAAGTCTGTAAAGATGATCTAACAATCTAGGTTAAGGTATATACCTATGAATTGCTTTATATTATCCTAGAGGGAAAACCTTGGATTCGATAATCGGTTACGAATAGAAGTAATTAAAAACAGTCTTTCGCACATTTAGCTATGAGGATAGATGCAAAAAAAAGTCTTACCTACTGAATAATTTGTAAAAGATTTACTAACATCCTTTTCCCTTCGCAAATGCTTTAAGAACACTATCAAATTAAAACTCCACAGATACGAATCAAATATCCGCACAGGAATGAAACAAACTGTACACAGGATATGCGGTAGGGAAGACTTAAACGCCGCGATGATTAAAACTCAGTACTGCCGTTCTGCCGAATATCTCGTTATATTCCTTGTTCCCCATTGTGTCAGATGTCGTCTCCTGTTGGTATGACTCTGCCTCCAATCCAATAACTAGGTGTCCGTCTTACATTATGATGCTGTGACGTACGCAATCCACGTCAATCGCTAAAGTGGGTAAGCTCTCGCAACAATTTCTTCAATTTTGTGCTACGGGTTCGTTTTACGAAACAAACCGTGATTTTGGATTGGCCACCCAGTGCAGAAATCACCCGGTCCCCTCTGTCACAAAGCCTTTGTTGTTTTTTTCTTTCCCCGCTTCGCGTGAAGTGCGTGCTATTCTTTGTCTCCTGTTCGTGTGGCGGTTTTCTTAATCTCCTTGGTCTTTATCTCGCTAGGTACTCGACATCTATAAGGCTTAAACCCCTGTCATCGGCTACCATCTGGCAATACATATTCCTGTGCGTGTCACAAACCCTTTGTCGAGACATGCTATTGTGTCGCAAGATGGTGACAGTCATGTTGTTTAAACAGCGGATTAGGTATGAGCAGACTTCTCTCTATTGCCAAGCTGGGCTTCTCCTAAGGTAAACAATGCTCGTCTAAGGTAGCCAGGTTGTTTACCAAGATTCTAGCGAGGCGTTGTGGGTTCCGAAAGATAACGCAAGGTGGGGAAATAAATCAAGGGCGTGTTAAGTTACACTTAAGCATAAACAGTGATTAAGAAAGATTACTTTAACAATGATGAAAGAGCAAAGCGAGAGAGAAAATAAATTAAGAAAGATGTTGGAAAAGATTAAGATTGATAATATTTCAGGAAATATTGAAAGAAAAAAACACATAGGTCAACAGAAAGAGAATATACTGGACAGTCTGACATGATGACAAGGAAAAAAGGCAACAACAGAAGTGATGAACTGTAGTGGAGACATGAAGTTGAAGACATACATGATCATCTACGCCGCCAGGCATGGTACTGGAAGAGGAAGAAGAAGACGAAGAAGTCTTCTTCTTTTCCGTCCTTTTGATGTTTATGTAATCGAGGAAGTGGAGGGGAACTGCGGTAAGACGTGGAATACAATGGATGGGTTTGAAAAAAAATCGAAAAAAGGTGATTCGTCTTACGAGGACAAAAGACAAAGAAAATAGTCTACGTTACGGCCACAAGGCCTTCGTCAGGAAAGGAAAGAAAGTGAAGGCTAGATAGGACACATAAAAACTAAATAAAATAAAAACTGGGTACTTCCCTGAAGGCAAGAACCGAAATTCTGTCAAAATCGCTGTCTGTTGATGAGCGCGTGGCTGAACAGAAAGTGACTTCCGCCGCCCGATGTACACAATGCATACTAAGAAACTAAAAAACGAAACCGGACAATAAACTACCCAACGTGATAAAAGTGGGGACTGGAAATAGAAGAGGACAGAATGAGTGGGAGATAAATAAATATGAAATAAAAAAAATGTATATGGCATACAAATAGAAGAATAGGATAAGAGTGGAAAGAGTAAAATAGAGCAAGGGAGGAGAGGGTGACCTCAGACAAAGGTGTGAAAAGTGTTGAGACCGGCTGGTTTTAGACACCCCATGCGGTGGATAAGACGGTTCTCAAGCTGTTCTCGGCTGGCAGTGTCAGAGGAGCAGGATCGGATCGCTGTGACCTGGTTGTCGATGGGACCATGGTGGTCAGGACCATTGAAGTGTATAGCAACTGGTGTGGACTTTTGCTAAGCGATGTCATTTAAGTGCTGGCTGAATCTGTCCCCAAGTCGTTTGCCTGTTTGGCCAATATAGGTTTTGCAGCAACGTTTACATATGATCGTATAAATGACATTGCGCGATTCACACGTGAAGCTACTAGTGATGGTGTACGTAGCCTTAGGAAAGGACACCTTCTGGGTTGAGATGACATACTTGCACGTGTTGCATCGTGTCCGACCACAGGGTAGTGTGCCAAAGTGAGTGGCATTCTCCTTTGGGAGACGGCTGTGAACAAGAAGATCCTTCAAGTTCTTGTCACGTCTATATGCCACCAAAGGTGCTTCACTGAATACTTTTTGGGTCAGAGGCTCTGCTTGGAGGATAGGGAGGTGGCGGAAAAGGATCTGTTTGACAGTAGTACTGTGAGGGTGATGGGTCAAGATTAATTTGACTCTATCCGAAGTGGATTTATGGTGAGGTTTGAGGGCCTCCAGACGAGAGATGGGGAGCACACGTTGGAGAGCAGAGGTGAGAACATGTTCTGGATAAAGTCTGTTACGGAAGAAATCCAACATCTCATTTGCTCGTAAGTGGAAGTCATCGTCGTCTTGGCATAAACGACGGAGGCGGAGAAGTTGTGATAAAGGAAGGGAGTCACGACAAGCCCGAGGATGAGAAGAGGTATACAGGAGGTAGCTGTGGGCATCTGTCGGCTTGTAGTATACTGAAGTATTAAGGCCGGAGGGCGTGATAGAAATAGTAATGTCAAGGAAGTTGACAGATACTGTGGAGACGAGGGAGGTGAACTTGATGGTGGGGTGAAAGTGGTTCACAAAGTCGATGAAGCGGTGTAAATCAGTCTCAGACATATCTGTGAGACCTATGCCATCATCGATATATCTGCGGTAAAACCCAGGGAAAGGACCGGAGTATTGTTGCCATATCTGATGCTCCAAGTGGCCCATGAATAGACAGGCATAGCTGGGACCCATCTTCGTTCCCATGGCAACACCACTAATTTGGTAAAAAAACTGACCATTGAATTCAAAGGAATTCAGTTGAAGGACCAGTTCAGCCAGACGGAGAAGAGTGACAGTGGATATAGAAGGGCAAGTGCGTTGGTCCAGAAAAAACCGAAGAGCTCGGAGACCATCCGAGAGGGGAATAGAGGTATACAGAGAGCAGACGTCCAGCAAGAAAAGACGGTAGGAGCGGTCTGCTGGGAGTCGGATAGAGGAGAAAGTTGTAAGAGCGTGATTGGTGTCTTTGATGAAGGAGGGAAGATTCTCAACGATAGGCTGGAAAATGCTATCGAGGAAGTCAGAAATGTGTTCAGTAGGACAAGAACAGGCTGAGACAATAGGTCTTCCAGGGTTTTCAATCTTGTGAATTTTGGGGAGCATGTAGAATACAGGCTTGCCCAAAGAGCTGTCATGAATCCTAAGACGAGATGCTTCGGGAGGAAGATCATTACTAGTGATAAGCTGTTTAATAGTGTTGTGTACAATGCGATTGTTAGAGACAGTCGCATCGCTGGTCCTGAACCTGTAAAAAGAGCCATTGGTCAACTGGTTTTTACCTTCACTTAGGTACAAGTCCTTCTGCCAGACGACAATGGCTCCTCCCTTGTCAGCCGGTTTGATGACAATGTCGTCTCTACGGCGAAGAAGGGAGAGAGCACTAGACTCTGCCGAGGTGAGATTGGAGTAATGCAATCTACGAGGGCGGAGCTGCTGAATGTCATGGATGGTGTTCTTGATATACAGGTCCAGGGCATGAGAGGCTCCAGGTTTAGGTGTAAAGGGAGGTTTAGTAGAGTCAGAAAAGCGTGCGAAGATGTCAGATTCAGCCTGAGACTGCGGTGTGCTGTCTTTCTCTCTAAAATGGAGCTTCAGCCTCATGCGACGGTGAAACCGATGAACATCCTGGAGGAGATTGTATTGGTCTAGGGTCGGACGAAGAGGAACAAATTTTAAGCCCTTACTAAGAACAGAGCGCTCTCCCTCAGAGAGGGGTAGATCTGGGGGGATGCAGACTACCATAAATCCACTTCGGATAGAGTCAAATTAATCTTGACCCATCACCCTCACAGTACTACTGTCAAACAAATCCTTTTCCGCCACCTCCCTATCCTCCAAGCAGAGCCTCTGACCCAAAAAGTATTCAGTGAAGCACCTTTGGTGGCATATAGACGTGACAAGAACTTGAAGGATCTTCTTGTTCACAGCCGTCTCCCAAAGGAGAATGCCACTCACTTTGGCACACTACCCTGTGGTCGGACACGATGCAACACGTGCAAGTATGTCATCTCAACCCAGAAGGTGTCCTTTCCTAAGGCTACGTACACCATCACTAGTAGCTTCACGTGTGAATCGCGCAATGTCATTTATACGATCATATGTAAACGTTGCTGCAAAACCTATATTGGCCAAACAGGCAAACGACTTGGGGACAGATTCAGCCAGCACTTAAATGACATCGCTTAGCAAAAGTCCACACCAGTTGCTATACACTTCAATGGTCCTGACCACCATGGTCCCATCGACATCCAGGTCACAGCGATCCGATCCTGCTCCTCTGACACTGCCAGCCGAGAACAGCTTGAGAACCGTCTTATCCACCGCATGGGGTGTCTAAAACCAGCCGGTCTCAACACTTTTCACACCTTTGTCTGAGGTCACCCTCTCCTCCCTTGCTCTATTTTACTCTTTCCACTCTTATCCTATTCTTCTATTTGTATGCCATATACATTTTTTTATTTCATATTTATTTATCTCCCACTCATTCTGTCCTCTTCTATTTCCAGTCCCCACTTTTATCACGTTGGGTAGTTTATTGTCCGGTTTCGTTTTTTAGTTTCTTAGTATGCATTGTGTACATCGGGCGGCGGAAGTCACTTTCTGTTCAGCCACGCGCTCATCAACAGACAGCGATTTTGACAGAATTTCGGTTCTTGCCTTCATGGAAGTACCCAGTTTTTATTTTATTTAGTTTTTATGTGTCCTATCTAGCCTTCACTTTCTTTCCTTTCCTGACGAAGGCCTTGTGGCCGTAACGTAGACTATTTTCTTTGTCTTTTGTCCTCGTAAGACGAATCACCTTTTTTCGATTTTTTTTCAAACCCATCCATTGATGTTTATTTAGCAATTTGTTTTATGCGATGAGGTTACCAGTTTACAGATAACATCACAAGCGACAGCACAATGTGTATTTCTGCCGTCCTCTACATCTCTTTTCCCTTGCTATTCCAGAATAATGAATCTTTTGTTAGTCTTTTAATTAAACAGGTTTCCTCATTGTGTTTCTTACCTATCACTTCAGCCCCACACTTAACTCCAGCTTTCAGATTGGCTGCATGCAGAAAGATCTTACAATGAAAATATGACAGGCGACTAGAACTGTGAAGTAGCTCTGTGCAGGACATAACGAATCCTTGGGGTAGTGCAAAACCAGAACTCTGCAGTTTAGCCCAGCACATTTTGAGAACCACCATGGACAGAAGGGAATGCACAGTTTGCCACACTCTCCACGTGCTTGCTGGGAACCAGATGTGAAGATCCTTTAAATGTACGCCGGGCCAGGATATCATTCACAGGAAAGGAAATAGTGCTCATGACTTGAACTCAACAGTTTCCGCATGCCAGAAAACCACAATAAAAAGCCTAGACCTACAGTGTAGATAATGCCAAAGAATCCTCACCATGACATTGGTTGTGAAAGAGGGCAAACAGCAGTAACGACAACATCGGTAGCTTAATTTGCCGTGAGATGCATCATCTCATGACCAGTGTCATACTCTTCGTGTCCTCCATTTTCAGCTGTTATGGCCTAGCTACTTTTGCGTTTGCTTTCAGCCGTTTATAGTGTCTAAAGTAATTACTCAATGTCTTTTTGTTAAATTGCACTGTTCCAACCATGTCCCCAATCTCTTTATTGCTAACTGGATTATTTCGTCTTTTTTTTTTACTGCTTTTCCACATCCCTGTTTTTTCTTTTTTAAGAGTGGTACTTTTTTCGGTCTAAGTTTGACATTGCTAGAGCTTATTCGGTACAACTGTTGTATCATCAAATACCATAATTCCCGCCGAAAGTTATATCGGTCGGTCGGTCGGTCAGTCACATTTTGCACACCTTCATTTGCGCACTTTTTCTATTTTCGAGAGAGTGCATTAACTTTCAATCATAAGGGGGTGCAACTGTATATGAAAGTTAGAAAATAATGGTATTGTTTCCCCTTATATGTACTCTCGCTAGAAAAGTGTGACGGTGTGCATTAAATCAACAGACAATCAAGATACTCTTCTGTACGGTTTCATTCGGGAAACGGATTTAACTCATCATTTCTCTTAAAAATAACCTTAAAATGTAAGTTTTCTGATTGTTTCTTCGAGACAAAATTTTAATTTAAAGTATTGCAGACGTATTATTATGGATCAAAATGATAAGATGGCTAAAAGGAAGAGACGATCGCGTCTTTCACAGCGAGCAAGCGAGACTATAGAAGAAGCAGCAATGTAATACGTGTAACCGAAACAACACACTATAATTAAAAACCTGCCAATTTTGGCGGGTTGTTGCTAGTTTACACATAATTTGACACGCTGAAACGAAAGAGAGTAATCATAATGTTAGAAAGCACAAATATTAATAAAGGCCAGAGAATGTTAAAGAACAGGTACTAGCAACAAACAGCAGCTGTTCGAAATAACAGCCAAATAAAAATATTTCAGCAGATAAAAATGGGAGTTAGGTTTTGATATTTGGATGATTACTGTTATTGATTTGGAGGATTACTTGTACTGATATGCATTATAATTTTTATATTGATTTGGATGATAATTTGTGATGATTTGGATAGTTACTTTCATTGATCTGGATGATAATTTGTGATAATTTGGATGCTTACTGTTACTGATTTTGATGATAATTTGTGTTGATTTGAATGATTTCTTTTATTTGGATGATTACTTTTATTGATTTGGCTGATTACAGTTATTGATTATGATAATAATTTGCGATTATTTAAGTGATTGATTTTACTGATTTCGATTATTACTTTTATTGATTGGAATTATTACTTGTATGTATTTTGATGATTATTTTTTTAAATTGAATGATTACTGCTTTTTGTTGGATTTATTGCTTTTATTTATTTGAATGATAACCTTTCCTGATTTGGATGATTACTTTCAGTGAGGAAACTATCCATCCACTACATTGTATCACCCGGGGGTCTCAAGGGAAACAGTTAAAAAATTTGTTAATGCTCTGTTCAGCAAGTCGTAAGAAGTAACTATTGCGAGATTCTGCGTTGGGCTGGTAATCTCATTATGTACAACAGATTGCAACAAAAACCCCTACTGTATGAGCCCATGTTTTGATGCAGGCTTCCATGCTAAGTAAGGATTTAGGAACGAGATGATGATGATGATTCATTTCACCACTACTGATTTCTCTAGTCTTACTGTTCTACCTTTTCTTCAACACTTTCTCTTTATTTTATTTGCTGTCCCTTGACAACCACACCACGTCTCCAGCTAATCTAGCCACGCTTTCCTGGATAGATCATTGTAGGCTGAAACTTTCTTTCCTTTTTCCTTTTAAATGTAAGCGAGAGGCTCGTAAATTCAAACGATGAAAAATTCCCTAATCACGTAAAAACAGCGCATAGCAGATGGGCAACAGAAATCAAGAAATGGGTGGAAATGCATACAAATTGAATTCAACATTTTGAGACATCTGATGACATTCAATAACAGAATGAATAAAGCCAGAACAGCCGTTGCAAATCTAAATTACAGTACATTTGGAAATCTTCTCAGTACAGCACAAACACCAAATGAAGATGTATAACCTTAATTGCGTACTTTCTGTACTTTTGAATGGCGCGGAGTGCTGGAGAGTAATAGTAAAGTAAATGTCCACAGTATCCTCATTTCACACAACCTGCCTAAGGACAATTATACACATTTTTTGGGGCCGAATATCATCTCCAACCAGGAACTGCTTACTCGGTGCAATCAAAAAAGCATGCATACCATCAACAGTTAGAGGAACATTAAGTGATATAAATGTGTTAAGGTGTCTGAGAACGGAAGAAAGAATAGTAAACCTGTACCCTTCCGTTGACGTAACAGCAGACGTCTAGGTAGATTTTGGCAAGGATCCGTCTACCTTGTGCTGTAGAAACGTGAAGCCAAAAAACTACTACAACAATGTGTACAAATGGGGCTATGGCTCCATATATACTCATATATAATAATAATAATAATAATAATAGTCCCTTCAGTCATTACTGGCTATGGGAATGCGCCCGTGAGGTGACAGCCCTCAGCTGCGTATTTTCCTGGTGCTCCTTTCGACGTTTTCTCCTCTCTCCGGCTTGTTGCGTGAGTTTCTTTTCGCTCAATCTAAGGTGGCGCCGTAGATAGCATCTCCACTTGGTGCGATCGGCAGCTTCATCCTCCCACGTTGCTGGATTCATGTCCAGTGCCCTCATGTCTCTCTTGCACACATCTTTGAACCTCAGCTGCGGTCGCCCAACTGTTCTTCTGCCATCTGCTAGTTGTCCATAGAAAATATCTTTCGGGATGCGACCATCTTCAATGCGGCGGACACGGCCAAGCCAGCGTAGTCTGCACTGTCTAAGCAGTGTGTCACGTAGGTTTTGATCATTAAATTGCCTATAGCGTCTTCCTATTCTTTCACCCGAATTCTTTAATTGTGTTATCTCTCTTTATTTCCTTTTTCCTGTATATTTTGCATCCATTCGTTTGCGATATATATTTTTTTCATACTATTCCTTAACGTTACCTGTTTCTTTTCTCAAAACGGAGAATCGCAATAGTGATTCTATTACATAGATGTCAGTAGACGAAAGGTGTGATTATGTTTCATACCCAGACTAAAGAGCAGACTTTTGGTCTACCATTTTTCACCTGACACTAGCGTAAGGTGTCAAACCCGGCATCCTCACAGTGCAGGAACGAGACAGCTGTCTACAGTTTGCAGAAACGCATGAGGTTTTTCGTCAGAAAAACCCGGCGTAGCGTGAAAAATCGCTCAGCACCGCAGACAGACTGTCTGAGATTGGCAACTCACTCGTACTCTCGGTCACTGATGGCGATTACGTCACGCGTTAAGCTGACGTAGGTGTTTTACACGTAAAAGGGGAGATAATTTTGGAGTTGGAGAAAATGTGGGATTGTTTGCCCCTGTTTTCAAATATCCACCCAGGAGCTGAAATCTGATTTCATTTCAGTCTTCAACATTTTTCAGTAGACGGAACACACGTGCTAGTGAATGAAGCTTTATAGCGAATTTCATAGTTCTCGTCAGATTTGTGACGAGCTTCTAACTACCTATCTAGTGAATTATCCTAGTCGTTGTGTTACCGTAGTGCTGTGGTGAGATTAATAAAATAGATATCTAGTATGTTGGAAAGTGTTTAAAGCGTTAAATCGCTCATTTCATTCTAACTAGTTTCTTTTGAACAGAACGCTTAATTTATATAGTCTGTATTATTTTTCTAGTGACGTGTTTCAGTGGAAGGCAGAACAAATTATAATTTCTAGCATTAAACAATAATGTAGCTATAATGAAGTTAATTTTACTGCTAAGTAATCAGACGAGATCATATTTGTCTAAACTAACTCATAAATGCTAGATGCGACATCAGTGAATATTGACGGAATACGCAGATATTCCTAATTCCTGATGATTGATTGAAATATAACTTATTTCACCGGAAGTTTAAATAATAAGTCAAGCGGTCGGCTTGCTGTTTAAAATGTAAGTTATATTGAGTACATAATATGTAAATGATTTATATGTGCTTTTCCTTTTATTCAGGAAATACTGGGGTGACCCGAACTTTACCGGCATTTAATAAGAGTTTCATATTTGTGAAGAAATAGACAGTCCTTATTTTGAACCACGTGGGTTTCTCAAGTAACACTGGTCTGACAGTGCATATGCCAACTGAGGTAGACAGAAATACTATATCCCACTAACGGGTTTCAAAGACTGTAATGATCAATACGGGGCCTTTGCGCCAGATCTTAAATTCTTCCATAAACTCTACGTAAATTTTCTGTCTGGCGGCGTGAATATTACAAGAAATAACATTAACATTGTCCGACTAGATTAATTTGTGGACAAATCTGTGGTGTGACCAAAGTAAATCCTATACGGAGAGAAGGCACCGACCTGACATTCCTATTACTAGAAAACTTAAGCTAATGACATTGTGCTCTGTTAACTTTCGTGCCTGGACAAAATTTTATGTGACTTAATCAGACATTCGAAAAATTAGAACACCCAAGGAATCGTTCCCTGAGACAGAGAGTTCAGTACGTCTTTTGGAACTGGGGATTTCTTGGTCGATGACTGCATTTTCGGGTCTGTGTGAAGGTCCTAGAATTTATTATGTTCCCAGAGGCAGCAAGCAAAGTTGTGAGTATACCTGTGAGCACATGGCCATGGCTGAATGAATGAGTGTACGCAGGTCAGAGTGTTATTTTACCGTTGTATATTGTCACCCATTTGCTGTCTTAATTTTCGTTAATCTGCAGAATTTGTTGCTATTGCTAGAGTTTTCTTTTTTCTTAGGCTAAATCAGATTAGTCAACTCTGTTCATACATTTACGAGAAAAAAAAAAAAAAACTCTTAGTCTCAAACCCTATGTATCTATAACTTTTTGGGCCATCATCTGTTCTCTTAACGAAGCTGTGGGCTAAACCTAGAGTTAAGATTCTAACGGGCTATCATCCTTGTAGCATTTTCTTGAATTTTTATGACTTTTTGTATATGTTTTTCCTTGATGTATTTCTTTGGTGTTGTGAGAAGATTTTAAATGATAATTAAAATCGCTCTTAAACTTAGAAAACGTGTTGGTCAGCTCGTTCTAATATATATATCATTGTTATAGTTTCCCCACGTCTGTGTGTCTACCTGTCGTCACTGTATGTGCGTGCACGTGAGTGGGTAGAGATCTGTTGGTATACATATATTTAATGTATATGTGGTAGACTGTCTGACTGCTTAAAATCTGTCGTAGAAGATAGGTGAGAGAGAGAAGATTTTCTCGCATCTCAGAGACAGCCTCTATAACTATTCTATCATCTCACTCGTGGAATCTATTTCCTTTACTAACTCACACTGGGACTCTCACTCATTCCAAGCTATTCAGAAGGGACCAACACAAGTCTTAATTCTCCTATCGAAAATCTACGACAAATGGGGTCTCGCCCGACGGATTTTTGAACTTAGAATAGGAAGACGAGTACGACAAATGTGGACTCGTCTATCTGGATTTTGAACTTAAGATTCTTTATTCTGGAATAGAGTAAGAGTGTGATGTCTTGTGAGTGGTTATATCTTTAAATAATGTATCCCCTAGACTAACGATCTGTGTACGGGCGTGCTGACCACACAAACTGATAAGTTTTTCCACAGCATTTTGAATAATATACATTTGAGTTACAGGTGGATTTTGTCGGAATATATGTTATTGTTGATTTGTAATACTAAACGCTGGTAAAGTTTTGTGAGTGTTTAACATTCACAAGGGTTCTGAAGCAGGTAGGTGTTTGAGCAAAGCTAAGGAGTGCGTTTCGGACTATTCGTCCAGATTAATTGCCTTCCTCACCCGAACTGTCTTCAGGGGTAAACTTGATAGTGGATTAAAAATTAAAGGGATTTTTTTTCTTTCTCCAAAATTTTTTGCTATAATCATTGTGTTTTCCACTGTAGAACTTATTTTTCAGAAGTAATCTAAACTACCATTTAGTTGGCGTAGTCGTGTTTTGCATTAGGTGCTTTATTGCCGATTAATAGCAGCGATAGTTAGATTTTTATTTTTGGAGGAGGTATCCCAGGGTTAAATATATCATCTTTTGATTTTTGGGTAACTTTTTTCTCGTAAGTGGTAGGAACCAGTGTATCCTTTTTCCTAATTTCTTTCTCCACTAGTCTCAGTCACTGACATAATATGGCCGAGAGAGCAAAGCTGAGACAACTCTTCAGGGACGAAGCGAGAGAGGAGGGACTGGAAGGAGAGGAAGCGAAAGCATTTGTCAGAGACGAACTTGAGAAATATGACGCAGAGAGAAAAGCAGCCGAAGCTTTACAGCAGAAGAAGATGGACGAGGAAATGGAAATTCGCAGGATGCAGCATGAGGAAAGAGAGAAGGAGAGACAGCATGAGGAAAGAGAGAAGGAGAGACAGCATGAGGAAAGAGAGAAGGAGAGACAGCAGGAGAAGGAACAGAGACAGCACGAGTTAGCTCTCAAAACTCTAGAATTCCAAAGTCGTGGTGCTGCCTCTACCTCCAGCAATGGAGAGTCTTCTCCTCATTCTTCCTTAACTGATCCTTCTAACACTCAATCTCTTTAACTCAACGCTATGTCTTTCACTCTTGAGTCTTTCCCTTGTCCTAATGAGAAGATTGACACATGGTTAGAAAAATTTGAGAAAATTGCAACCCTGTACGGTTTAGAGAGGTCGCGTTGGAATATGAAACTTTCCCAGGCCCTAAAAGGTTCTGCTTATGATGTTTATTCTAAGCTGGAAAGTAGCCAACAAGACGACTACGACTTGTTGAAGAAAGCTTTGCTTGAGCGCTTCGAGATGAATGCGCGAAAGTTTTTGCAACTGTTTCGCAACAGCAGGAAGGAGAATTCTGAAACTTTTCAGCAGTTCTCATCTCGTTTGAAGGGATATCTGACAAAGTGCCTAGAGCTCTCGCAGCTCCCCTCTACCTATAAAGGTCTTGAGGAATTTGTGTTAACAGAACAAATAAAGAACACATTGTCTGCTGATACCCGGAGATTTCTCGCTGAGCAGGGGGCAGAAAAACTTGAAGACATCTTAGAGAAGTCTGAGCGTTACCATAATGCGCTGGCTGAACTACCGGCCACTAAGCGGAAACCGACAGAGGAGCATTTTCGAAAAAATAATCTAGATCAACCTTCTCATGCTTCGAATCAGAATAACCACAGAGAAACTGGACCTCAAAACCCCCCTCCTGGAAAAATCCAAGTTCTACAAGAACAAGTACCCCAACCACCCCAAACAGTCTGATCAACCCGACCGCCCTACATGGCAGCGCAGCCAGAAAGGACAAGGGGGCAAAGGGAGAACCCCTGAGCACGGGACATATGATCAGACCGAGCACACCAAGCCGAAACGCATCGGATGCTTGCTAACAGTCTCGCAAGGCGGAATTATTGCCAGTGATTCCCAACCTGTTGGGGATACACCCTCAACGCGAGGTACTGTTACATTGAACGGTTCTCAAACTTCTTGTTTATTTGACACGGGGCTTTCTTATGATTGCATTGTTGCCAGAAACCTGGTCAAACCCGGTCAAGAGACAGCAGAGACCGTCCAATTTTGTGGAGTTCGTAAGAGTGATGCACCTACAGCGCTTCCCATTGCATTGGTGGAGATCCACTCTGATTTTGTCAGAGGGGTGATCAAAGCGGCTGTTATGGATGATCCCATCTACCCAGTCATACTTGGCGGGAGATACGTGTGTCTTGGGAAACCGGAAGAGCCGATTGTGGCAGCAGTAACTACAAGAGGGCAAACCAAGAAGGAACGGGAGCCTGCGCCTAATCTGTTACCTATGGAACTTAAAGAAGCGCAATACAAGGACCCTACTTTGGCACCCTGCTTTAGGAAACTGCCCATGGCTAAGGAACCCAGACAGCACGGGGACATTTTTTCTAAGGATGGCGTACTTTATCGGAGAACGGGCAAGCCTGAACAAGGTTACAACCAGCTCCTAGTACCGAAACAGTACAGAAGCCAAATCCTAGAAATGGGGCACTCTCTTCCCTTCAGCGGACATATGGGACAGAACGCCACAAACCAACGTATAACCACTCATTATTGGTGGCCAGGAGTAAATACTGATATTATCAGATATGTCAAATCCTGTGCCCAGTGCCAACGTGTGCCACCCAAGCAACGAGCACCCCTAGTCTTTTTGGGTGAAATGCCAATAGTGGGAACACCATTCGAACGGGTTGTGATCAACATTTTAGGGCCTTTCGAAAGGACTAAAAGAAGGAACAGGTTTATCCTGACCTTAGTCGATACATGCACTTTATGGGCAGAAGCTATACCGCTAACATGCGCAGATGCCAAGCATGTCGCAGAAGCCCTCGTGCAGATTTTCACTCGGTTGGGATTCCCTCAGCAAGTGTTGACGGATAACGGATCTCCATACCGAAACCTGTTGATGGATTAGATCGTTAAGATCTTGAGGACCCAACACATCCACACTAAGCCATATACTCCGGCCGGAAATGGGCTCGTGGAACGGGCTAATGGAAACCTCAACATGATGCTAAGTAAACTGGCACACGTGAAACCTGAAGATTGGGATCTTTGTATTCCTGCAGCATTATTTGGCTACAGAGAATCTCCTCATACTTCCACAGGATTTCCGCCAGCTACACTCTTATTCGGCAGACCCATTAAGGGCCCGCTTGAAGCCTTACTTCAGTCTCTGACAGACGAGAAGGCGGATGAGACAGTTGTCTCAGCAAGTAAATATGTGTCGGTTTTAAAGGAAAGGTTGAAACTAGGGTGGGACCTAGCAACGACTAACTTTAAGCGAGCACGCACAAAGCACGCTAACCGATACAAGAAAGTCGCGAAAGAAAGAGAACTGGAAGCAGGAGAGAAAGTTTTGGTGTTACTCCCTACCGGAAACAACCAACTGAAGATCGGATGGCAAGGGCCGTTTACCGTCCTGAAAAAGATTTCTAAGGCTAACTACCAGATCTCTATTCAAGGAAAGGAGAAGGTTTTCAATTTAAATCTGTTAAAGAGATACTTGGAAAGACCAGTGCCAACCTCCGACCATCTCCTGACGATCGCCAAAGCTGACGAAGATGATGATAGTGGCAGGGATATTCCACCGCAATCACACGAAATCTTTCAAAAATGTCAAAAGCGGCGACGCTCTTTCAAGCGCGCATGGGAGACATTCCAGAGGAAGGAAACTGTGGGGAGTAGACTTGAGTAGGAATTGGACAGAGATGGAGGGGGAAGATGAGAGGGAAGAAGACAGACACCCCGAAGCTACGGTTATAGGAAATTTAATTCCATAACGTAGACATGGAGTGCTTCCATATCTTAAGGGGGGACGTCCTGTCACGTAGGTTTTGATCATTAAATTGCCTATAGCGTCTTCCTATTCTTTCACCCGAATTCTTTAATTGTGTTATCTCTCTTTATTTCGTTTTTCCTGTATATTTTGCATCCATTCGTTTGCGATATATATTTTTTTCATACTATTCCTTAACGTTACCTGTTTCTTTTCTCAAAACGGAGAATCGCAATAGTGATTCTATTACATAGATGTCAGTAGACGAAAGGTGTGATTATGTTTCATACCCAGACTAAAGAGCAGACTTTTGGTCTACCATTTTTCACCTGACACTAGCGTAAGGTGTCGAACCCGGCATCCTCACAGTGCAGGAACGAGACAGCTGTCTACAGTTTGCAGAAACGCATGAGGTTTTTCGTCAGAAAAACACGGCGTAGCGTGAAAAATCGCTCAGCACCGCAGACAGACTGTCTGAGATTGGCAACTCACTCGTACTCTCGGTCACTGACTGTGGTGAGATTAATAAAATAGATATCTAGTATTTTGGAAAGTGTTTAAAGCGTTAAATCGCTCATTTCATTCTAACTAGTTTCTTTTGAACAGAGCGCTTAATTTATATAGTCTGTATTATTTTTCTAGTGACGTGTTTCAGTGGAAGGCAGAACAAATTATAATTTCTAGCATTAAACAATAATGTAGCTATAATGAAGTTAATTTTACTGCTAAGTAATCAGACGAGATCATATTTGTCTAAACTAACTCATAAATGCTAGATGCGACATCAGTGAATATTGACGGAATACGCAGATATTCCTAATTCCTGATGATTGATTGAAATATAACTTATTTCACCGGAAGTTTAAATAATAAGTCAAGCGGTCGGCTTGCTGTTTAAAATGTAAGTTATATTGAGTACATTCATTCATTCATTCATAACCCTCCACTCCCAAAGGAGCATAGGCCTTCAACAAACACATGCCAAGTCCTCCTGTCACGTGCCATCATCTCAAGTTCTTTCCATGTTCTCCTCATCATTTTCACCTCTGTTTCCAACTCTCTTCTCCACATACTTCTTGGTCTTCCTCTGCCTCTCTTGCCCTGGGGGTTCCAGAACAAGGACTGCCTTGTAATGCTATCAACAGGTTTCCTCAGTGTGTGTCCTATCCATCGCCATCGTCTTCTTCTCATCTCTTGTTCCACTGGCACTTGTCCAGTTCTTGTTATCAGTTCCACATTGGTAACCTTGTCATACCATTTTAATCCCTCTATTCTACGCAAGCACCCATTTATGAAAGTCTGTAGCTTTTTGGTTGTTGTCTTTGTTGTTCTCCATGTCTCCGAGCCATACAATAGGACTGACTTCACATTTGAGTTGAAGATTCTTATTTTCGTGTTGGATCCTATTTCTCTTGATCTCCATATATTTCCCAATGCAATGAAAGCTCCTCTTGCCTTTTGTATTCTTATTTTGATATCGCTGTCTGTCCCTCCAACTTTGTCTATAATACTGCCAAGATATGTGTATGATTCTACATCTTGTATTGGTGTTTCTTCAAGTTCAACCCTGTTTTCATTACCTGCATTTATTCGCATTATTTTTGTCTTTTCCCTGTGTATTTTCAGACCCAATTGCTGTGACCTCTCATCGAGTGTTTTCAATTTGTCCTGCATCTGATTACGGTTATGGGACAGGAGAGCCAAGTCATCAGCAAAATCCAGATCATCCAACTGCTTAGTCAGAGTCCATTGGATTCCATTTCTGTTGTGTGTTGTCGATGATCTCATAACCCAATCTATTGCCAGCAAGAAAAGAAATGGAGACAAGAGGCATCCCTGTCGCACTCCTGTTCTTATCCCAAATGGTTCTGTAAGCTGTCCTTCATGAAGAACTCTGCACGTCATGTCTTCATAGGTTTTCTTTATTAAATTAATGATCTTCAGGGGAACTCCATAATGCCTCATCAATTTCCAAAGTGATTCTCTGTCCACACTGTCAAATGCTTTTTCGTAGTCCACAAATCCGATGTATAGTGGTGAATTCCATTCCAGACTTTGTTCAACTATTATTCTCAAAGTGGCTATCTGGTCTGTACATGATCTGTTCTGTCGAAAACCTGCTTGTTCATCTCTCAATTTCTTGTCTATGGACTCCTTTAATCTCTCAAGGATAATCCTGTTCAATACCTTTCCTGGCACTGATAGTAACATTATTCCTCTATAATTTGTGCACTCTTGTAGATTTCCCTTCTTCGGCAACTTAACCAGATATCCTTCCTTCCATTCTCTTGTCTCTTTTGATACTTCTTTTTACTTCTTTGTTTGCTTCTGTGTACACTTCTTGAGCCTTGGCTTTGGAACTTCTGGTTTTGCTTGTGTTTAACTCTGCTTTCTTGTTTTTTTCTATCTTTTATCTTATTGATGGTTTCTGTTGTTATCCATGCTTTTTGTTGTCTTTCCCTTTTCCCCAGTATTTCTTCACATGTCTCCTTCCATACTGTTTTGACCTGCTGCCAATAGTCTTCTGTATTCTCTACATCTTCCAACTGTTGGAGCACTTGGAATTTGTTGGATACTGGGGTGACCCGAACTTTACCGGCATTTAATAAGAGTTTCATATTTGTGAAGAAATAGACAGTCCTTATTTTGAACCACGTGGGTTTCTCAAGTAACACTGGTCTGACAGTGCATATGCCAACTGAGTTAGACAGAAATACTATATCCCACTAACGGGTTTCAAAGACTGTAATGATGAATACGGGGCCTTTGCGCCAGATCTTAAATTCTTTCATAAACTCTACGTCAATTTTCTGTCTGGCGGCGTGAATATTACAAGAAATAACATTAACATTGTCCGACTAGATTAATTTGTGGACAAATCTGTGGTGTGACCAAAGTAAATCCTATACGGAGAGAAGGCACCGACCTGACATTCCTATTACTAGAAAACTTAAGCTAATGACATTGTGCTCTGTTAACTTTCGTGCCTGGACAAAATTTTATGTGACTTAATCAGACATTCGAAAAATTAGAACACCCAAGGAATCGTTCCCTGAGACAGAGAGTTCAGTACGTCTTTTGGAACTGGGGATTTCTTGGTCGATGACTGCATTTTCGGGTCTGTGTGAAGGTCCTAGAATTTATTATGTTCCCAGAGGCAGCGAGCAAAGTTGTGAGTATACCTGTGAGCACATGGCCATGGCTGAATGAATGAGTGTACGCAGGTCAGAGTGTTATTTTTACCGTTGTATATTGTCACCCATTTGCTGTCTTAATTTTCGTTAATCTGCAGAATTTGTTGCTATTGCTAGAGTTTTCTTTTTTCTTAGGCTAAATCAGATTAGTCAACTCTGTTCATACATTTACGAGAAAAAAAAAAAAAAACTCTTAGTCTCAAACCCTATGTATCTATAACTTTTTGGGCCATCATCTGTTCTCTTAACGGGGCTGTGGGCTAAACCTAGAGTTACGATTCTAACGGGCTATCATCCTTGTAGCATTTTCTTGAATTTTTATGACTATTTGTATATGTTTTTCCTTGATGTATTTCTTTGGTGTTGTGAGAAGATTTTAAATGATAATTAAAATCGCTCTTAAACTTAGAAAACGTGTTGGTCAGCTCGTTCTAATATATATATCATTGTTATAGTTTCCCCACGTCTGTGTGTCTACCTGTCGTCACTGTATGTGCATGCACGTGAGTGGGTAGAGATCTGTTGGTATACATATATTTAATGTATATGTGGTAGACTGTCTGACTGCTTAAAATCTGTCGTAGAAGATAGGTGAGAGAGAGAGAGAAGATTTTCTCGCATCTCAGAGACAGCCTCTATCACTATTCTATCATCTCACTCGTGGAATCTATTTCCTTTACTAACTCACACTGGGACTCTCACTCATTCCAAGCTATTCAGAAGGGACCAACACAAGTCTTAATTCTCCTATCGATATCTACGACACAGTGTATACATGCTTTGAAGGCTAGCACGTGAGAACACCTCGACATTTGTCACTTTATCTTTCCAAGGAATGTCAAGGATGTAGCGTAGGCACCGTAGATGGAAGGTATTGAGTCTTCTTTCTTGATTAGTATGGGTCGTCCAGGTCTCACTGCCATATAGGAGTGTGCTGGTGACGCAGGCGTTGTATACCGCAGCTTTGGTCTCCATTGTGAGTTGGGAGTTTCCCCAAACACGCGATATGAGGCGGGCAAAGGTAAGCTGCAGCTTTGCCAATGCGGCTGTCAATTTCAATTTCTGTGTCCAGTGAGAGTTTGCCATTGATGGTAGACCCCAGGTATGTAAAGTGTGGCACCACTGCCAATTCATAGTTATCGATAGTGATAACTGGTGCAGCACCCACATCATGACTCAGCACATTCGTTTTCTTTAGACTTGTTGTGAGGCCAAAGTCCTTGCATGCTTGGGTGAAGCGATTCATCAAGCTCTGAAGCTCCTGTTGGCTTTTAGTGACGATTGCAGCGTTATCAGCGAACAGTAAGTCTTTTATAGTGACCCTTCTGGTTTTTGTTTTCGCCTCCAGCTTGAAAGATTAAACAGACGGCCATCTGACCTAGTGTGAAGGCATATTCCTTCAGCTGCATCTCTGAATGCTTGTTTAAGGAGTAAGGCAAAGGAGATCCCGAAGAGGGTCGGAGCCAGAACACAGCCTTGTTTAACGCCACTATATTTAAATATTATGAATGTATCTTAACCTAAGAATTCCAGGTTAAGATTTGCTTTGTAACGTTATCAACTATGTTGTTAATCAATATGTGGCCGTTTACAGGCCTCGGGTTTCCCTTCCTTATGTGTTATAAATTAAAGGTAGTCACATAGCAAATACTGCCGTGGGGAAATAAAGTGTTAGAGACTTCACTATACTAGGTCCAGCATCGAGAGGTGGGGTGACCAGTTGCCTTCCTTGCTACCGTTTCTTTCCCTAACTCATGAGCACAATCAGACACCCATATACAGCTACGTAGACTCTAGCGTGTCGATACTGCGAATCGAACCCGGCACATTTACCGGTATAGACCCGCGCCTAAACCACTCTGTCAATCCAGGTCACGTGGTATGTGACAAATAATAACGGTATTGATGAAAATAATAGTAATAAGGTCACATCAAGTGGCTCTGGCAATAAAGAAGGAGAAAACAAAGATAATGGCATTGGAATTTAAGAAAGGCCACTACAAGATGTAGAATCATACATATACCTTGGCAGAGATAGAATCATACATATACCTTGGCAGAGATGGAATCATACATATACCTTGGCAGAGATGGAATCATACATATACCTTGGCAGAGATAGAATCATACATATACCTTGGCAGAGATGGAATCATACATATACCTTGGCAGAGATGGAATCATACATATACCTTGGCAGAGATGGAATCATACATATACCTTGGCAGAGAGACAGGCACTATTGGAGGGACACACCAGTAAATCAAAATAAGAATTCAAAAGGCTAGAGAAGCTTTCATGGCAAGGGAAAATATATGGAGATCAAAAGACATCAATTCCATTTTCATTTCAAATGTCAAGTCAGTCCTATTGTATGGCTGTGAAACATGGAGAGCAACAAAAACAAGAAAGAAAAAAGCTACGGACTTTATTAAATAGGTGCTTGCATAGAATATAAGGATTAAAATTGTATGACAAGATCACTAATGTTATGACAAGAGCCAGTGGAACAAGAGATGAGTTAGAAGACGCTGAAAAAGGTTAGAACATTCATAAAGAACCTTGTTGATAGTATTGCCAGACAGTCTTTGTTCTGGAATCCCAGGGTAAATGGGGTAGAAGGAGGCTTGGGAACACATAAGGAAGACAACTGGTGCATAGAAATGAAGCACGTAAAGAAGACATGGAAAAACCTTGAGCGGATGGCACGGGATAGGACGACCCGGCATAAGTTGTCTGAAAGTCTATGATCCTTATTGATCTGTAGAATGAATAATAGTAATAATAATAATAATAATAACAATAATAACAATGATCACAATAACCAATAATAATAATAACAATAATAATAATAACAATAATAATAAATCGTAATAATAAATAGCAATTACTAATAATACAAATAAAAAAAACCAAACTCCAGATTTTGTTAATCTTTTCCTGGACCTGTATTGTCAATCACCTAACGTCTTATCTCCTCAGTCAAGAGCAAATCAGCAACCAATTACCCTGTAAATTGACTCTAAACGTGCCAGCCGTGAGCAGCCAATGAAACGCTTCGTCACGTTCTTTGACAGACGCCAAAGGGCACGTGCTGCAGTGCTCAGAACATTTCACAGAACCAATATTTGAACAAATGATACCCACCGGAAGTCTGCGAAGATTTCCCCGGCATAAGAATGAACTAAAATGGACAGCCGGCTTAGTTTACACCAATTCAAGCCCTTGAAACCTCAAACGAGACTTAATCCTGCCTGGCGAAGCTAAAATCTTGCCCGGCTTCGACTCTACTAAAAAAAAAACGACCCACTCAACGACTCCGACTTCCCACTCCGCAGCACGGACTAGAGCTATTTTATGCCAGGAGGTATTCATCTTCAGGAGGTATTCATCTTCACAAGGACATTATACATTCGTTGATTCATTTATGTCATTTGTCGCTGCCTGTGAGGCAAGGAGCCACCAAGGAAACAGAACACGATGGGGACTGGCAATTTCAGTATATATAACAAAGTGCTACAGAAAAATTTGCTGCTAATGCATATGAGTATATGAGGAGAACTGTCCCTGACGAAGGCCTTGTGGCCGCAACATAGGTTTTTCCTTGTCCTTTCTCTTATTAAGACGTATTACAATTTTTTTGTTTTGTTTTTTTTTGTTAGCTTTTTCTGCTAATGCATATGAAAGATTTGGTGCAGGTTTCCTGCCGCAGTGCTCCTGAAGTGTACCTTAGTGACAGCAAACATGATGAAACAAAATTAAATAGGAAATTAGTCAACAAGCACATTTACGAACAGGAGCAAACAGAAATATCTACACAAGACACAAACTACAGAGTGATTCAAAAATATGTAGACACACTTTAAAAGCTAATATTCCAGTAACAAACATACACAGTTTTAATTTTCTTTATTGTATACTGAAGCACATTAAAAACGCACCACTATTATATATACTGATGCCGAGAAGCTGGCAAAAAAAAGTGTGGGAATGGATTTTCCCCGTGTTTGCCATGAGGTAGAGAGCGAATGGCTGCTGGAATGGAAAGTGCAAGATTCAACCCATGGGTGTGTGTACAGACTACATGAAAACGATGAAAGTTACACGTGCAACACGATTCTCAACAGCTATGACCCTGAAAATGTGTACGCGTTGTGGCAGTATACTCGGTATAAAAAGGCCGTTGAGACAAAACACCCAGTACATGTGCTTGAAATGCCACGACTATCTGAAAACGACCGCCAACGAGCCATTAGTATGTTGGAGACCGGAATGAGCTCGCGGGCCATTGCCAGAAGGATGAATTGCCACCACAGCACTATTGTACGTCTCAATGAACGTTACGGAACCACTGGCAGTGCCCGGGATAGACTTCGGAGTGGCCAACCACGAGTTACTACCCCTGCGCAAGATCGTCATATTGTGCTGAGTCACCTAAGGAATTGACTCTCCCGGCAAGTCAAACAGCAAGAGCAATAGTGGGTAGACATGGGCAAGTCTCTCGAATGACAGTCATACGACGACTCAGAGATACAGGCCTTACTGCAAGACGACCTTATGTTGGGCCAAACTTGACTCACAGACATCGTTAGCAGCGCCTGCAATGGGCAGAGCAACATATCAGATGGACTAGACTGCAGTGGAATGCTGTCCTATTCACAGACGAGAACAGATTTAACATATCCTTTGCAGATGGACGTATGCGGATTTAGCGACGGTGTGAAGAGCGCTTTGCAGATTGCTGTGTCAACCGATTTCGAGGTGGCAGTATTCACATTTGGGGAGGATTCAGTTTTCACCATCGCTTGCCTCTTCACGTCTTCCGTGGAAATGTTAATGCTGTGACATATCGAGATGAGGTTCTGGATGCACTGGTTGCTCCTGCGTTCACAATTTATCCAGACTTGCAGCTTCTCCAGCAGGATAACGCACGTGCATTTTTTTTGTATTTTTGGTTTTCTCCCTTGCCTGCACAGAATGCAATGCATTTCATAACAATCAAATGTACAAATTAATGACCAGCATGGATTCATAGGAAAATGAATAAAGATTCCAAATATGTAAACTTGTACACACTTATATTTACATTTCACACTCTGTTCCTGGATTATACAGGTGGTGCGTTTTTAATGTGCTTCAGTATATTTTAAAGTTAAGAGATAGACAATTGTATCACAATAACATACATTTAGTTTAAAAGTTCAAAATGCCCACCATCAGCATGAATACATGAGCGACATCTCTCACCAACTGATCTACAGTTCATGTAGAATTGTTTTTCTTTCTTCAAAACTTCATTGAGTATTCTCCTTCATTTTTCATTTCTGTGAAAAATAAAACAAAATTACTTCTCTGCGAAAAAAATGTCCATCTTGTCACGGGATTGTCTCCCCTGTTCTGCAGCGGTGGTCCAACAATGGCCAAACTTAGAGTATAAAAATGAGGGTCTTCAAAGGTCATCAACCTTCGCTCAAGATTACTCTTGGCAGAGATACAAATAGAAGAATGATGCTTCTATTTAAGGGAGCCTCACAGGAATTTTAAGAAAGAAGCATCACAACTGAGATCATCTAAGCTGTCTTGAACTTTTTATCTTCCTGTCCCTTGTGTGAGGAATAAGAAATTTGCTCGTATTGTATGAACCCCCGCTGAAATGATTCAGTAAAATATGACTGTAATAGCTCTGAATGGTAATGTATTTAAAACCACGGAAGCATACGGGTGCAATTAGCTTAATAATGGTTAAATCAGCTATCAATTTGTATTTGCAGATAACAAATTTAATAATCAATTATAGTTAGAAAAGTTAAAATTAGAGTCATATAATACAATAAAGCACTAATGTTTTCATCACTGGTAAAGACGATAAGTAGCTATAGTTAAAAAATAAAAAAAGGTTCTTTTGCTGGACCTGACTGTAATACCCAGCTAGCCGATGATCTGTTCTTAGTGTTGGGTTCCGTCACGGTTGGTTCTTGTGGTTAGATGGAAGTTAAAAAATAACTAGTTGTGGCGTGATAGAGGTTAGATAGAAAATTTAGTTCCTCAGAATCAGAGAAGAAAACTGGTGAACTATATGAAGGGATGGTACAAGACAAGTCAGGTAGTTAACCACACAATTCAGGTGATAGCTGTAGTTGAGAACTGATAAACCTTCTCGTTAGACATCCTATGCTCCAAGGGTATTATTACAATATATGAATGTAGCTCGTATTATTTTCTACTAAGTTTATTTTCACTTGTTTAACCACACAACAAAATTATAACTAGAAAGTTAAGAAATTCAATTACTGCAGGTATAAATCAGTTCACGTTAGTAATTCTAATCTACAATAATAAACAAAGTTTGCACCTTGGATATATAATATTTCACAAGTAAATTATTTACATCAACAAAATAATGTCACTGATTGTCTTTTTCATCTCACCAGTGGTGCGTGTCTCTTGGTTTGTATTTTCCCTTAATAATTACCGTACCTTGCGTGACATGCCGATCTGGTTGACCTCCCACAGTCGATACACCTGGACATTGAAGACACTTGGCTTATGCCAGGTGACAGTGTTGGTTCACTGATGACACTTCCCATAAATTGTGCCACATTCTCGCCACAAGGTTAAACCATCAGACAGTGGTACCCCAATCTACGGCTGCTTTAAGAGCTAAGATCTAACAAGTGCTCCCAATGTTGGCTAGCTGTGACTTCTCTCTAATTATCGTATTGTGTTGATGCTGATTACTTCTATCAAGAAGAGGTGACCCTTAGCTCTGGCAGATACTGAAGTGATTTCTTTGAGTACGAACTGGTCTGAAACGACATTTCTTATATACCTACCTCCGTTTGTCTCCGAGACATCCGCACTCTTGTTCACTTTCCGCTTGACAACTTTTCGGAAGGTTTGGGAGTTTTTGTGTTGGTCTGTCAACAAAATCATTATTTTCTCAACCATTACTAACGATAAGGCTCTCCTACTGCCATAAACACATGTATTAGCAGATACTGCACAAATTACAGAAAGAATTAATCTTTTCTGGTTGTAGCAAAGTTTGATTTGCTGGGGAGGTTATGATGGTATCCTAAAAGAATGAAATCCGTGTATGTATTAACCGTGTGAGGTCAAGCCCATGTAGGCCCCTGACTCTATAAATGATGATGATGAATTATGTGCAGGGAACCTAACGCTACCTCCCTAGATCTCACACGGTCACTATTTTGGCTCTAGTGTCTGGTGTATGATGTACCTAGTGTCTAGGGGAGAAATGAAATGATGGTACACAACACAAAAACACTTTAATTTTCTACGAGGAAGTGAATAAAACCAGTGGTTAAGTTTTTCTTTAAAATGAATGTTTTTTTCTGTACAATTTAATCTGCCTGTCCAGCCATATCTTTTGGACAGGTCTTTGAAAATGAGGACAAGATAGTTTACAGAAAAGATCAACTAAAAATGTGTGGACAATTTGCCCAATAACTATAAAGTCACTATATATCTTTCCTATTGGAATGTTCACAGCTTACACTTTATTCATCTAAGAGGGAGAGTCACTGTGTATGAGGGGCTGTAGTTTCATCACACCCCATAAACTTCCTGAGTATGATTTTGAAATACCAGAGTTTATTCAAACGAAAGTGTCAGATATACTGTTAAGGTTAAAAAGGGAGGTGATACTTTGTATATGGGTTGGTCACAGTAAATTAAGGGTTACATCGCTTGTATACTTGATTAACGATGAATTGGGTTAACAAATATTGATAGAGGTCATAGTGTACAGATAGCGTCATGAGCGCTGGTCTGTATTGTTAGAACTGTAAATAGTTCGCACGGCTAGTCCGTGGAAGGGACTGAGCGGTGGTGAACTGCGAAGTCCCGTGACTGTTTAGGCGGGAGTTTTTGTGACCGCTGGGAGTTGGGTTCTGGTGTTGACAGAGTGAAGTCAACGAAGGTGTTTTTCGAAGTGTGTGTTCCCGACCAGTGTTCGGTGAATATGGTAGAGTGTTTTTCAATGTGTGTCTCGATGGAGACTTTTTGAACAGGCCTGTAGCTGAATATTCTTCCTGCATATGTATTCTTCCATGTGTTAGGTTATTTTGAAGGTATGTACTTTGATATTTATGACTGCAGTGGATGCAGCTTATGAGAGTTTGCACTGTGCACGTTCTATGAGAAGTGCACCACTATTTATTGTGAGCTCTAAGAGATAGCGCTGATGATGATTATACTGCCGTGGAGCAGCTTTATGAGTGAGTTGGTTATTGGACACGTTCTGTGAGAAGTGTACCACTAGTCTATGTAGGCGCTATGAAGGGTCCGAGAGGTAGAGAGACTATTTTGTAGGCCATAGACATTTTTGTGAAGGAGATTAGGCCATATATAGAGTCTGAGAGGAAGACATGACTTTTGTAGGCCATATGTACAGTCTATTTAAGCGCTATGAAGAGTCCGAGAGGTAGAGACATTACTTGGTGGCCAAGACTGGTTTTATCTTCTGTTCCAGTCATTTTGGAATTTAAAACCCGCAAAATTCGCGTTGAAAGGATAAAATTACAAGGAGGCTGTGTTCAGGCATAATATTCAGAACGTAACGTTCACCTATTCATTTATTATGGCTCTGTGTGGGCGTATATATACATATAAAATAGACTTAAGAATATCAGCCAGCAAACTGATATAAACTAACAGTCATTTGTCAATGAACAGCATTGTCAGTAGAGTACCAACTTTTCGGGCTTAAGGCCCAGGATTTCACGTGGTAATATGGTTTCTACCAGACCTTGACCTGTTTATTAGTGTGCCCTGTGTGTGGCGTATACTAAGGAGTTTCTCATCTGTAACAGTAGTTAGCCCTGTGTGGGCGGAGCTTCGATTGAGAATCAAGGTCAGCTTTATCTGTGTTATTTCGTCTTCTATGCCTACGGGCCAGTCTACATATGACAGTATCAATGAATGGACCAGTGTCAAGTTAAGAACAGATGATTATGACATTAATCTATGACAAGGGTGCTTATTTCCAGCCTAAATGAGTCGGCAGTAAAACATTTCAAGTCTTATTGACACCTGCATTGCTTACAGACAGTTGGGTGTCGCTGGTAACCTGTAATCGGTAACACGGTGATGTGTCTAATGTATACATGCTTCCTATGACATATTTGCAGCAGTCAAGTTTCCTATTGCATGCTGTGTCAATTACCAGAGGTGACAGTTGACGAATCAAGTTCCAGAGGTAACAGTTGACGACGAGTCCAGAGCTGTTCCAGTAACTTTCAACAAGGGAGTGTGCTTATGGTGTGTTGTCTGATGCTCATCAGTGGTAACAGAGAAAGAACGGAACGGTTTTCTACTTACAAGATAAGTGGGTTTTATGTTTGAAAACTGTGTCTCTGTATGATGTTGTCGAGCCTTCCAATATTATTGTGTATGCTATTGAATATTTCATGTTGATAGCGTATTATGGTGATATTTAATGCATAATTGATTGATGATTATGTAACTTAATCTTATTAGAGTTATAAGTGGTCTATAAATTTTGTAAATTCAGTGATTGAATCACCATGGACTGTGATACAGATCCAGAAGATATGAGACCTATACTAGAGTTTTTAGCTAATGAAGCTGAATATGGCGAGGGATTAAAAGGCCCAGCACTAGATAGATACGTTGTCGATGGTTTTTTTGTTTAATGCTGTACAAGCCACAAAGTTTTTTACTGATGATAACCCTCATTCAAATCCTGAAATGATCATGGCTAGAGATTTGGCAAAGTTGTTAGAATGTCTACGTCCGATGGTGTATGATTATACTCGGGCTAGACACAATTATATGCATAAGATTATACACAATATAATCTGCAACGACATGCAGGATGATAACAAAAAAGAATTAGAAGAGAAGGAGCGAATAAAAGTAATCAAACACAGTGCGCTTCAGGAAAGAGAAATTTTCTTGCAGGATATAGCTGAGAAGAGAAAATTACAAGAAACAAGTGAGTTACATAAATCAAACTTGGAGCTTGCTAGTGTGAAAGCAGCATTAGACTCTGCATGCAGTAAAGTAAAAGACTTGGAGGTTCTGATAGAACACAAGAATAGCGAAGTATGTAATCTCACTCGAGAAATTGAAGAACAGAAAGACAGGTATAACAAATTGAAAGTGGAGACCAATGAACAAGAAAAATTATACATAGAGATGCTACATGATGTATGTTTTGGTACACTTCAAGAGATGAATACTATAATTCCGGAGAAGATTGATGAGCTTGTAGATAGTCATGATAGTGAAACTGAGGAACTTCAGATGAACTTAACAAAGTTGAAGGCAAATAAGGAAAATGATGATTTTGAAAAGGCTTTTGACAGCATACATAGGGACAGTTTATGGAAAATACTGAGGGCTTATGGAATTCCAAGCTGCATAGTGGCAATCATAAAAAGCCTCTATGCCAACTTTACGTGTAGCGTTGGGCAGAGCAACCTAACCTTCGAGGTGAAGACAGGAGTACGACAGGGATGCCCCTTATCAACCACTCTTTTTTTAACAGTCATAGACTGGGTGATGCGCCAGACAACAGAGGGCAGTCCAAGAGGAATAAGATGGACTACATTTTCTACATTGGAAGATCTGGAATATGCAGATGACATTGCACTGCTGGCACATTCACATCAACACATCCAGGAAAAAACGGATAGACTTAATAAATTTAGCCAGCAGGTGGGCTTGAACATCAATTTAAAGAAGTCTGAGGTCATGACGCTCAATGTGAGCAACCCTGAGCCCATATCAGTAAGGAATCAGCAATTGGTACAGACAGATACCTTCACATACCTAGGAAGCATAGTAACACCAGACGGTGGGGCAGGCAAAGACATCAACATCAGAATGAATAAGGCAAGAACAGCCTTCTTTAGCCTAAATAACATCTGGAAGTCCTCCCAATACAGCACAAGCACAAAATTAAGATTATACCAGAGCTGCGTGCTTTCTGTGCTTCTCTATGGTGCGGAATGCTGGAGAGTCACAGAGAAGGAAATGTCAAAATTGTCCTCTTTTCACACAACATGCCTAAGAAAAATTCACCGCATTTTTTGGCCGAATACCATCACCAACCAAGATCTGCTTACTCGTAGCAAGCAAGAGGACATGCACACCATCATAGCTGGCAGACGCTGGAGCTGGGTTGGTCATGTCCTCAGAAGAGACCCCGATGCCATCACAAGAACAGCTATGCTTTGGACCCCTGAAGGAAAGCGAAAGAGAGGCCGACCAAAAACAACTTGGCGGAGGACTGTGGAGGCTGAGATGCAAAGAATGAACCAGAGTTGGGGCACTGTACGAAGGATGGCCACCAACCGTGCAAAGTGGAATCAATTTGTTGTTGCCCTACAAGACGCCACTAGGCGTGATGGCCACTGACTGCTTTGACGGTCGGTGGTTAAGGATCGAAGAAGAAAGAAGATGATAAGCAGAGGTTAGAAGAGTTAACGGTGCAGAGAAGGAAAATGGTTAGGATTGAGAAGTTACTTACAGAAGAGAGATGTAAAGTTATGACATGTAATAACTTAAATAAGAAACTAAACCAAGAGATTACTGAATTGAGTAGAAGGGTCAATGGTTTAGTGGATGTTATTTTAGGCATCAAAGATTTATCTACTACTAAGGTTGACAATAGTAGACAGAAGGTTGTTTATAAACAAGCAAAGAGCCTGCCCTATACACTCTTTGCGAAATCGAAAATGGAACATGATGGACTTAAATCTCGGCGTGGCAGATATAATTTCCCACGTACGGAAGACGCTACGTTGAAGATTAATGGCTATTGGCGTCAGACCAGCAAAGATACTTCATGTGTAATATCTAATTCTGGTAATAAATATAACAAACATCATGTTGGTAACCATAAGGATTGGACCAGTTCCACTGCTTGTCATACACAATATAGACAGTGTGATACAGCAAATAAGCATGTTACCATAGAAAAGAATAACAACAGTTTTGGTAAAAAGATTAACCATAATGTTAGACAGTACCAGGGAAGCCCATTAAATGGTAGTTTTTCCAGACAGTCTAACAGATCTCAAGATTTTGATTCTGAAGAGTTGAGAAATTATGGTAGGAATAGTTACATTAAAGATTACAAACTTGGTAATAATTGTTCTAAGAGTCAACAAGATTCATTTACTAGATACTTCTATCCTAGAAGATATGTTAAGCATAACAATGCTAACTGCAGTTCTAGGCAGAACAAATGGAATAAAAAGGGGAATAGTAATAGAGATAATAACTCTCAAAATATTACTTCACATAACCAAGTCATTGGTAGTAAATAAAGTAACAGTAACTATTGATGTCCCAAGTACTACTACTGTTATGTTTTTTGGTTTACGAGAGAGAATCTCGTTGTTGTGAGTATAACTTTATTTCAGCCTACTACTGGCGTGATGACCGTCATTTTCGGTCAGGTTGACCCAAGCCTCCTGAGTTGTATTCTATGTGTGAACGAAGAGTTGGTGACATCATATGAAGACCAGAGGTTTTCATAACCACGGGTATAGGTAATTGTGCGTTTAACCTATCCGTTTTTCAGGATAATCTTACAGTTTATTAGAATGAAGATTTTCATTTGTATTTTTCAAACAGTAGCAGCTGTGCGATAAAGGTCAGCGTGCCTGTTTTTCCTTTACCTGTGACAGAAATGTTTGTTACCCTACAACCGTGTGTGCAGTCAAGCGTAACCCAGCCAGTTTGTTGACCCTGTATTATTCGATGTCATCCCGTGCGGTACAGAATACTACACCGGAGTAGTGACCTATTTATTTATTTTTCTTTAGAAATTGATTCAAGATTGCTACAATGTTTCTTATACTTGATTTTTTTTTAGGATCATGTATTATTGTATAGTATAATATGATTGTATTGTATAATGTTTCATTGGATATTGTGTATGTCCATATTTATGCATTATTTGTACTCTATCTTGTTATTTACATAATTGTATTGTTGATAAACATTGTACGTATTATTATTGTAATGAATTGTAACATTTCATTTTGTATTGACGTGTCTTTGATTGTTAATTTTTTGTTGTTGATGAAATTATGGATTTTTGTATTTTCATACACTAGTCTGAAGACTATTTCATTTTCTCATATTGTATTTGACCATATGTGATTTGTTGTCAAGATTGGAGCTATAATAGCTGTTACATCAAAACATTGATATGATTTTGCAGGACTAATTGATAAAATGTTTTTACATAATGAGATTGTCAACCCTAAGCACAAACTCATTGGTTATGAATATGCGTTAGTTGCTTTCAGAGAATTTTTTGTTACTAAATTTATTTTTTTATTTTTCGTATCCGACTACATGTTTAGTTAATATATTACCTTATACAGAGGTTATATGAATAATTGTTTTGTTATTGAATGTTATTTTGGAACTAAATTATAACATGTAGAATTGTCAGAGAGAGCAGATACTATTATTTTTTGAAGAATTTAGTAGTCTGACTTAAACACTTTTTCATGAGAAATAATGTTATGTTTATATGTGCAAGTTGGTATAATGTTAATAGGGTGGTTTTATAGGTGCTCAGTTGTGTTTACTTAGAGATGTGAATATTTTTTTTATGTCTCACATTTTGTTAAAAGCTCGTTTCACTTTTGATTTGTTAATTAGTGGTTGAAACTTGTAAAAATTTAAAATACTATTTTTATTTAACTTAGCTTTAAGAAACTTTTTTGTATTGTAATTTTGGAACAATGTATTTGTTTTTCTTTTTGAAAGTATTGTATTTTTTATGTGTCCAGTGCTTAATATATTGATATGTCCACATTTAAAAAAGAGAGAAAGAGATAATATTTTTTTTTTCTTTTGAGATTGTGATATTTGTGTTTTTACAAATCACACTTTTTTGTGTGTGATGCCTGTGATATTTCATTTTAGTTATGAATAAGTGTTGTAATTTGGTTAAATTATTTATTATGCATTATCTAGTTATATCCTTCGTTAGTGTTTAATATATATATATATACTATGTTTTTCTGTTCGATGATTTTCTGTTATGATTGTATTTGTTTTACAATACAATGTTGGTTTAGATAGTTATTAGGATGTATTATTACTTATTCTATACATTCATTTCTTGAATTTTCTTCTTTCTTTTCGGATGATTCTTCGTTTCACTTCATTTCTTTTGAAGCAGTTATACTTTCGTGATGCTTCTATGTTTCATCTTGGTGTCACTTAATTCTATTTGTATACGTTTACTTCTTATACTTCTTATACTTCCTTCTTCAGTATTGGTATGTTAATTATATGGTTTGGTATGAGGTAGTTTTTATGTCGGTTTTATCTAGTTGAATGTAAGGATTTGATTTACTTGATTGTTATCAAATGGGATTATGGATCTTTGTTACTATATTGATTTCATTGCTGAGTTTTGATTTTGATCATGCTTCTTTTGCTTGATCTTATCTGTTACTTTCTATTTATTGTATACTACTTGCTCTACAGTGATCATAGTTAACTTTGTTTGAAACTGTGTATTTAATGTACTTAGCAAATTATTGTGCATAATTTGTTTTATTGTACACTTGCTTATATTTTTTGTCGATGTATTATTATAACCTTAACATAAGTTAATTTTTGTATGAGTATTTTAGAGTTTAGCTCACCCCTCATTTTTCATTGATGTAGTTTTTGTTAAAAAAATGATAAATCATTTTTTCTCCGGGGGTGGTGGTAAGATGTTAAGGTTAAAAAGGGAGGTGATACTTTGTATATGGGTTGGTCACAGTAAATTAAGGGTTACATCGCTTGTATACTTGATTAACGATGAATTGGGTTAACAAATATTGATAGAGGTCATAGTGTACAGATAGCGTCATGAGCGCTGGTCTGTATTGTTAGAACTGTAAATAGTTCGCACGGCTAGTCCGTGGAAGGGACTGAGCGGTGGTGAACTGCGAAGTCCCGTGACTGTTTAGGCGGGAGTTTTTGTGACCGCTGGGAGTTGGGTTCTGGTGTTGACAGAGTGAAGTCAACGAAGGTGTTTTTCGAAGTGTGTGTTCCCGACCAGTGTTCGGTGAATATGGTAGAGTGTTTTTTCAATGTGTGTCTCGATGGAGACTTTTTGAACAGGCCTGTAGCTGAATATTCTTCCTGCATATGTATTCTTCCATGTGTTAGGTTATTTTGAAGGTATGTACTTTGATATTTATGACTGCAGTGGATGCAGCTTATGAGAGTTTGCACTGTGCACGTTCTATGAGAAGTGCACCACTATTTATTGTGAGCTCTAAGAGATAGCGCTGATGATGATTATACTGCCGTGGAGCAGCTTTATGTGAAGATAGACGTTGGTACACGTTCTATGAGAAGTGCACCAAAAGTGCTATAAAGAGTCCGAGATTTGAAGGACATTGCTTTGAAGGCCAGGATTGAAGGCCAGGATTGTGTACAGGCCGCATTTGAATTAACTGCAGTAAGATGTTTATGGAGCTATTGGGATGCTATTATGAAGGCAGTCCTTGAGGGATTTAGCTATTGTGCACGTTCGATGAGGAGTGCACTATGATTCTGTAATTGAGCTCTATGAAGAAGACATTTAAGAGTCGGAGACTTATCGACTTTATAAGGCCATATTTATAACTGCGGTGAAGGCAGTCTTTGAGGGATTTTGCTATTGTGCATGTTCAATGAGAAGTGCACCACGATTTATAATGGAGCTCTGTGGGGTGTTTTGAGCTTATGATTTGACTTACCTATGATTTGTACTGTATGCGTAATTTCCGTCTGTGTTATCGTGACTGTGTGTGTAGCGTTAATAAAACTGTTCATTAACCATCACCAGTCGTTCTACGCTACATGGCTTCTATGTGTGTTACTGTGCTGTGACGAAAGAGTGCACCAATACACACCCACTTTGAATAGTCAAGGCATAGTGACAATAGGGACATATTTACAAATAGCCCTGAGGGGGCGTGGCCTATATAAGGAGAACACATTTACGCCTTCATCACTTATCTACCACTGGTTTCAATTAGATAGAATTATCAGTGGTGGCCTAACATTCTAGCGCAGGGGTCGGCAAAGTACGCCTCGCGTGCCAAGCGTGGCACGTGGAACGATTTTCAATGGCACGCTGAGTGAATTAAAATACTGTACAGTATATGATCTCATTTTTAAAAAAAATTGAATTTTTAATTAAATAGAAGCATATAATTCTTTTAAAGCTATACCTGTTTTTACAACCCTTCAAAACGAAAGTTTTTAGACATTGGAGGTAAGAATGTGCGATCTGATGCAAACTAAAGGCCTGATCATACTATACTGCACGTAAGTCTTCGTTTTTACGGACCGTTTCCGAGAATAAACATTCTTCAACGAATTTCAAGGGGGGTGGTTATACTTTGCAGCGCCCGCTAGTCTGGCGTCTACCTGCTACCGTAGTTTGCAGGATGTTAGTTAGTTGCTTATCCTTTACACTACAGGACGTAGCAATCAACCCCAGCTTTTATTGGCTGTTTGTGATTTTTCTAGGCAATTTTTTCATTCAGTAGTTTGCCATTGCTTTCTGAACGGTACGGCGCTTATACCATTGTTAAAAATCCACACAAAGCGATTTGCTACCAAACCGCCTGCAGCAGGTTTGCAGGATGAGATTCTTGAAAAGAATCCCAAGCGAATTTTGACGGGCAAGCGGAGACGTAATATCATAATTACGCAATAGTGTCTGGCTAGCGCCTGGGCGAGCTTATTTATTTCGTTTTCGCTCGCAGTTTTTGACTCCAGTGTGAGTTTGGAGCAACAATGACTGACTTCGACGAAGTTATATTTCCGTCCTATCCTTCCCCTCTCTCCCGACCACCACCATCTCTACAGTTCTCCCAGCTGTCGCATACTCATGCCGTACAGTCCGTTGACCGCAGCACAAAAGTTGGTGTTGTTATTAAGTAATACGGTGCCGTTAAAATGACTCAAAAAAGACAAAAACTTGATATACGCTCGTTTCAAGACTTTTGGACTAACGAATATGGATTCATACAACAAAAGGATCGTGCTGTTTGTGCTTTATGTTATGAAAGTGTCATGTGCCGTACGTCAAGTGTACAAAGACACTATCAAACCAAACATCAGTCCATGTTTAAAAACTCTGAGGAGAAAAGTGAAGCCATAAAAATGGCTTTCTGGCTACACAAAACAAAGTAGTATGGCTGTTTCTGGCTACAAAAAACAAAGTAGTATTTTTTAGTCAAGTAATTGGAACCAAAAATAAAGCTACCGAATGTAGTTACAAAATTGCACAGTGTGTGGCTTCGAAGGGCAAATCTTTCACAGATGGAGAATACATCAAGGAAACTTTTTTGAGCAGTGCTGAAATTTTGTTTAGTGATTTAGCAAATAAAGAAACAATACTGTCTCGGAGTATGGCTGAAAATGTAACGGTAAAACAAACAACCGGGTTACAACAAGCTGTTGTAGTTAGTGTCGCTCTTGACGAAAGTGTCGATGTGAATGACGTGACGCGCCTAGCTATAGTTGCGCGATATTGTGACAACGACCGTATTTATGAAGAACTGTGCTGCTTGATACCTTTTGATGGTACAGCCAAGGGAGAAGACATTATAACTGCATTTGTAAGCTATTCCGAAAATCAGAACATTAACATAAATAAAATATTCTGTGTTACTACTGATGCCGCCCCTGCATTTGTCGGAAGAAACAAAGGATTTGTTAAACTTCTTGAGGATCGTATTGGATGTCAAGTATTGAGCTTCCATTGCATTATACACCAGGAGAGTTTGTGTGCGAAGATTTCGTCACTATCTTTGAACTCTGTAATGGAAACTGTTGTCAAGATAGTTAACTTCATAGTTTCTCGTTCTTCATTGACCCACAGGCAATTCAAGTTTCTTCTACAAGAAATGGAGAGCGCATATGCGGACCTCCCGCTGTACAGCAATGTTTGTTGGCTTAGTCGAGGTAATGTTGTGAACAGATTTGTATCATGTCTAGAAGCAATCAAGGTGTTTCTTGATGAAAAAGAACAACATTTCCCAGAATTGAAGGACGAGGACTGGCTGTGCAAGCTGGTGTTTCTGGCTGACATAACTACAAATCTGAATGAATTTAACTTGCATTTACAAGGGCAGGGTCAAACAGTACTTGATCTTTTTGAGCACTGGAAAGGATTTGCGTCAAAATTAGACACATTTTGCAGAAATATTACCACTAACACATACACGTACTTTCCAAACGTAAAGGCTCATTCAAATCGATTTACTGTCAACAGAGATGAGCTTCAGAAGTACGTTGAAGCGCTCAAAGGAGAGTTTGCTAAACGAGGTCAAGACTTCAAAATTCACGGGCCCATGTTTTCTTACCTCATCAAGCCCGACTTAATTGATCATACTAACATCCCATTTGACCTTTCTCTTTTCGAGTGGATGGATGTTGACAATTGTGAAATGCAACACATCGAATTCAAGGCATCAGAGTTATGGACGATAAAATTTGTAGAATTGCGAAAAACTCTTGAAGGAAGCTGCTTGGAAAAGTCAGCTGCCATCCTCAACTGCTGGACATGAATCCTGCCTGAAGCGTTCACCTGTTTGAAGAAAGTTGCATTTGCTCTACTTTCGGCTTTTGGGTCAACTTATACATGTGAACAAATTTTCTCACACATGAAAGCTGTTTTAATATCACAGAGAAGTCGCCTAACACCTGTGCATTCAGAAGCCTGTGTGAAGCTGCAAAACTGACAAAATACACACCTGATATTGAACAATTAACCAAGGAGAAGCAAGGACACGGGTCCCATTAATTTTATTAATGACTCAGATCAATAATAATCAATGATTACTCATATTAAAATTTTAATAACGTGTTTTATGTTTGGTTTATTTAATTGTTTTGTTCTTCAAACTATTGGACTTTCTGTCTTAACAAAATATACATATGGCAATTTTATTATAAAATTTCAAACTAATGTGTTCAGAACTTAAAGTTTTTGCAATACATAATATTTGTATTGATATTTGTTCCTATTTATATTAAAATATTGAATAATCTACAAAGAATAGAATAGTTATTTAATGTATCGGAAACATGCAAGTTTAATACAAGATCATTGTTTTAAAATTGTTTCAATAATTAGGTTGTATATATAAAAGTATGGTGGACTTAGGTTGGCACGCTGAGTGACTTTGCAACATTACTTCGGCACGACACTACTAAAATTGTGGCAAAGTTAAAGTCTTTGCCGTCCTAGCTCCCTTATATTAACTACCCCTGTTCTACGAACGGATCAGCAAAGCCTTAGATGTATCAGATGTGTAATCACTTATCTCACAGAAGTATTAGTTGGAGTCAATCTATCAATAGCCACACTATCCGCAACTGTATCACTGAAGTGAAAATCACATATCGAGAGGATCTCGGCTCTTATTAGTCTGAATAGGTAGCTTTCTTTCTCAGTCATGTGAGGAATCTTTGTATGGACCAAACCACCTAACAATACAGAAGTTCCTCTCTGCCGCATTTAGTTTTTCTAATGCACAGGAAGGAGTACAAAAGTGCTGTATCCCCCATTTAACATCACTCCGTCGGCGAAATACACCAACATACATGGGAGGTTTCAGTAAATGGTCTAGTGAAGGATTGGCATTTAGGACCTATTTACGAACCTTTCTTCCATTATCCCTGGATAATTGGGAATAAAAATAAGCATTAACATAAGATACCCAGATGTTTCTTCGTTTTAACACATCACCTGGGATGTGGTCCTTGATGAGACCAAGACCAAATGATAATACAGTCACAAAAACCAACAAAATGAAGTTGCAGAAAAATCTCGATGGACTCTCAAAATGCCCAAGTTCCCTCCCGTTATCTTTTGACAGAACATAAACGAATTCGAGCCCATGCGGAGACTCGATGGCTTTATTCTCTCTCAGCAGGTTTACGGTTACCGGCCGGCAACAGGACAGAAAACCTCTGCAACAAAAGGACACCCTGGCCTTTTATATCTGATCACTTATTATATTTCATTCATATTTTCCTTGCGACGGTGCTAATTGGATTATGTCGGTAAGGGTTCAGACTATCCTCGCGTGTTTTACACGGTGGACTCGTCCCCTAACGTTTTTACATGACTCCCACCTGGAAGGGCTGTGACATCACACCTCAGGACAGACAGGGATGAATACTGTGGCAGATACGTTTGCCCACTGTACGTTTACGAACAGCATGTTTATGTGGAAAGTTTTTTTTCCTCAATATCGAACAATAATCGGAAATCCGAGAGACTATTGATACGGACCTTTCCACCACTATTTCAAATGATTTTGTATGATGATGGATTCGCTGTCTTTTCTTTTTTATGTGTTCAGTCAAAACAAATATAACAAATGCTAAACTCACGGCATGTCTTGAACAGCCGTGTTCATTATTTATTGTGGACGCCACAGTGACCAAAATGGTTTACGGCTTCAAACTCAATATATTCAATAGATGCAATAATGATCAGAAAACATACTGTAAAAGTCAGGTGGAAAACTCCAATCCTTTTCTATAACAGCCAGGAGATAACCATGTATGAGATACAGTCTCAGTTTGTGAGACAGACGTCTCAACAATAGTCTAAAGGCTAAACCCATTTAACACAAGTAATGGTCCTTGGTTCAAACGATGCTTTCCCATGTGAGCAGAACATATCGTGACGACGACTTTGGCAGGCTATGAATGGAAATTCACGACCCAAAACATAGTTAAAAAAAGTTAGCTTTCTTTCAAGAAATACAGAAATATCACGCCTCATGTGCAACCACTAAATTTCCCGAATAAAGAAATATCCATAAGAACTTACAAATGACAGAACAAAAATAGCGCTTGAGGCATCTCTTTGCCATTCCAAAGAAGTGGTGGAAACCGATCGACCAAACAACAAGACAAGTCATGCGCAGTTCAAAAGTTAACTGCACTCGTAACCAGACAAACTACCGAGAAAAGTGACTATGAATACAGTTGTTCTTTGCGTTTAATTTTAAAACGAAATTTAACGCACAGAAAAGCTGTTTTAATATCACAGAGATCGCCTCAGCATTCGAAGCGGGTTTGTGTTTGAACTGAAAAATACACACCTGATTTGAACAATTAACCAAGGAGAAGCAAGGACAACGGGTCCCATTAATTTTTATTAATGACTCAGATCAATAATAATCAATGATTACTCGATAAGCTATTTTGGCTAATATTGGTTTTTGTTTTATTACTATTGGCACTGGCCAAAAATCGAAAGCTTGCGAACTTAAAACTACCATAAGAATTTGTAAATGTAGTTTTTGAAAAACAAAGAAATAGAAAATAATTGTATCGGGAAACAAAATACTGCGTTTCAATAATTGGTTGTAAAAGTATGGATTGGACCAGGTTGGCACTGCTTTAGTTACTTTGCCATTATACGACAACTAAAAAAGTTTCGTTTTGGACCTTACATGTATTTTCCTACCACTCAATAACACCTGTATCACTTTCACATTCCTGGTATTATACTCTTGTTACCCAAGCGAATTTGAATTTACCTCAATCAACCTCTTTTCTAAGTTGGAATTTTAGCCGTACGCCATTATCCCCACTAACGTTATGAAAAAAAAACAAGCTTGGAACAACAGTCTGTCTGGTCGCGCGTCCGTTGACATTTAGTATTTTCTCAATAACTTGGCTAATACTTGGGACTACTATCATTTTATTTATTAAACACATTCTTCGCCCCTAATTTTACATGACTCCCACCTTGGACTCTAAGCTATAATGTGGATCATATGATTTTCTCTTCTTTTCCTTTTTTTAAATGGTAAGTTTTCAGTATGGTTTTAGATTTTCAATTTTGTCACGGTCAATACAGTCAATGTGAGGAATTTTCAACAATGTCTGCTCCCGGCACGTCCTTCACTTTTCCCAATAGCAGTATCTAACTTTGGCAGTGGGATTAAACATATTAAATTCATAAAGCATTCTTACCACAAATTTCGAGAAATATAAACAAATGACGCTGACTTGCAAAGAAGTGGCCTCAGTTTCTTCTGCACTGTCCAGACTGTGAATACTTCTTTATTTAATTTTAAAATTAACAAACAAAAATTTGAATGAAAACTTTTGGTTCAACTGGCACTAAGCAGCGAAAGCTTTTTGCTAATATTTATTAGCACTTGCCAATCGAAAGCTTGCGACTACCAGAATTCAAATGTAAAAAACGGCCAGTCTGCTTTAGTTATGCCAATACCCCTACCGCTCCCTCCTTGTCCCCCCCCCCCCTCCCTGCCGTCCCCCCCACTAACGTTATGAAAAAAAACCCCAACCCCCTGGTCGCCGTCCGTTGACCATTTAGTTTCAATAACTTGGCTAATACTTGGGACTACCATTTTATTTAAAACACATTCTTGCTCAGTGGACTCTAAGCTATACTATCATATGATTTTTATGGTAAGTTTCAGTATGGTTTAGATTTTCAATTTTGTCACGGTCAATCGTCAAATAAAAATTTTACACAAGACGGCCATTCCCCCCCTTTCTCATCTCTCGCGAGCATGTATTTTCAAATAACTACTTGTTTTAGTGACGTCAGAAATACTACCGCGAGGAGGAAATAAAATTGTCTGCGTGTTTGCCTCTGTTGGCTTTGCCACAGCGTGTATATATGCAAAGCACAACGTGTCAAGCGAAGCGGGGTTTTGCGTGGCGGGGTAAGAATTTGCGTTAATTATTGGGATTGTCTCGTGTTACACTACCAAATTTGTAAGGATTACTACTGATTACCAGCGTTAAAGTCAAAATATTACGTTAATTCAGACAGTAGTTTGGCGGCACACTTCCGCATAATCGTTAATTATAAGTCTTGCCACAGTCTCTATCAGATCGGGCAAAATGTTAAAAATGTACGTCACAAGGAAAGCGAGGAGGTATAAACGGCGGGGTCGGTTCTAAGCCTGTCCACGGCACAAAATTCAGCGCTATGCTGGAGTGTGAGAGTATCACCGTCAGACACAATAGGGCGGGTTTATTTATTATCATTTTATGACTAAAATCTTACTGAAATGAGCGATTATTCTCGCAGCTTTTACTACACTGGTCATTAATTTTAAAAGGATCGCAGATTTTCTAGTGTGCTAATTAACGTAGAATTCCCCCCATCGAAGTTCTATGCGAGTCCTAGTTTATCATGCAGATTCTGGTTTTTGTGGAATTTTCTGCGAATTTCAGGAGTCATCTGTTCGTGTCGCTACAGTTCCGAAGGGTGTTGTTGACTGTTCCGTCAATCGTCAAATTCTGTGGCAGTAGCACGTCCTTGGCGGTAATTATGGAGTAACTACTCCAGTTGTCAAGGCAGGCGTCTTCAAGACCCGTCTGATGTGACGTCTAGCCTAGACTGCTGGCAAATTGAACCACAGACTTGTACCACAAACGTGTATCACAAACTGGAAGAAAACAAATGTTTCTTCTAAGTATAGGGTCTCCTGACATGTGAATCACGCGCCCTTCGCTTCCATTCCACCACTTCCTCTTTCCCGGAAACGTTACCCTCCATGAGGATTAATGTTGAACCCAGTGAGTCAGATGAAAGTGCATATGCGACAATTGCATCCACAAAGAATTTACACATGTTAAATGTAAAAATTAGAAATGATAAAATGTACATATTATTTGCTCGATTAACAGAGAATGAATTTACAGACTTCTTGCGCAAGGAAAACTTCCGAATAATGTCGGGCCATTGGTTTTAAGAGGCCGTCTTACAGGTGGTTGGGGTATTACTTTATTTATAATCCCGATGTTATTATGTATATAGGTTCCTAGGATTAGTGGTCTCAAGTACTATAGTCGATTTTCTTTCTGTCTAATATCAGAAAATCCTCTAAAACTCGGTCCTGTCTTTATGTTGGCATCCTGTTTCTATTTGCTATCCAAGCTGTTTGAAATGTCTTTTTGACGAGATGGAAGTGCATTGAAGTAGTCTGAAAATGTTGTAGATTATAAGCGACATTTTCGCCCACACATCCATGTGGTTTCGTTGGAAAAAGCTCTAATCAGAAGTGTTTTATTTTAGCAATTCCATGCTAAACCAACCACTAATTAGTGTTTTCTACTTCTTCTTCCTCGTTCGTCTTGAAAAAAACGTTGGTTGCGTTGTGTCGGTTTACAGCGAAGCTGCGGTATTTGCGCCTTTTGGCCGACACATCCGACTTCCGCAGGGCATTTTTTGGGACCGGGTTTGCCTTCCCTCTTCGATCCCTACTCCTTAGCCAGACTGCAGTGATACAGCCTGTTTCCAGGACCACCACGTGGAGGTGAAGTAGGGTCTTGGTCAGCTCTGGTTCGCTGACCCTGACGCAGGCAGTCAAGCTCTAGTTAGTGTCTGATGTTGGTAGTGCTCTTTTTTCCCCATATGACCTCGTGTAGAACATTCTACATGACACCATAAAATATTTTCTTTACATGTCATTTACCCATTTCATCTACCTGTCTTTTATGACCAAATAAGATCGTAGTTCTTCCGTTTCGATTGTCCTGTTTACAAACTCACTACTTCACAGATCTAACATAATTTCCTCCAAGATGTTATTTCCTTGCAATTGTTACTTACTTACTTACTTAGTCGTTCCCCTTCTACCGTGAGGTGTAGAGGTTTGGAAGAGAGAGCGCCAGGCTATCCTATCGGCTGTCTTCCTCCTGGCCTGGTCCATTCTAGTCCTCGGTCCTTCAGAGATTGTCTAATGTTATCCTCCCAGCGGACTCTGGGTCGTCCTGGGGGTCTGGATCCTAGGCTCTTTGTTTTCCATGCTTGTCGTCGTAGCCGATCTTCTCCCATTCTGCAGACATGGCCAAACCATCTTAATTGGGACTGTTCTACTTGCGTCTGTAGGGGGTAGGATTTAAGGCCTTGACGTTGATAAGGGTGGTTCACTTGTTTGACAATTATTCAAATTGAGGGTCAATATTTAGGTTGTCTCATCGGTTAGCAGAATGTCCAACAACCCTTCTGGTTCCTTACGAACTTCATTACAAATATTTGTCGTGAAACATTCTAAATCCACATATATAAATTAAAAGGTAAATGTAAAGCCTAACACATAAATTCAATAAAAAGGAAAGAGAAATGGTAAAAGTACAGTGCTGTCTCAATGACTGTACTCGAGATCCCCCTTTTTCTGCTTCGTCTGCATATTCTCACGCTTTCACGTTTACTAATAAAGCCTACAGCAGCATACACGCGTTTCCACAAAACAATAAAACGTGTACTGCATTTCTAAGAAAACCTTGAGATACACAAGCTGCTTAATGACCTAGATTAATACACTGCGTAATGAAAAGACAGATGGAATTAGGATAGAGAGAGGGAGGGCTGAAAGCAGGAACGCCGGCAACACTAACACGCGTCTCGCGATATACAATGAATGCCACCCCCAACGCGAAAGGCATGAAGCACTAGCTTTTTTTTCAAATAGACAGTGATAAAAAACACTACCCATACGAGAGTTAGGTTTAAAAACCTGTAAAATTCTTATTGGGAAACATGACATTCTACTGTTTTATGTCTAAACTCCTGACATTAGTCTGACAGTACAGCAGACACCATAAAGTTTGGAAGTGAGGCGGTGGTAACAGCACGACTATCCTAGAAGAAAATACATATTTTGAACGCCGCCACTTAGCTCCCTTAAAACTTATATATTTGGGTTCCTTAGGACTTGCTGACAAAGAATATGTTAAGTGTTATGCAAATAGTCTAGGAATTAACAAATTATAGCCAAAAGAAAATAGTGAGGGTGTCAGATAACACCAAATAATAATCGCACAGTGGCATGTTTTGAAACCACCATTTTACGGGAAATAGGCCACCATGTTAAATCCTATTTGATTGGATAGAAGTAAATGTAAGGCGAAACATGATTAGTCGGACTACAAATACTAATTTTTTGTTGTTAGGGGAAACGGTAGTAGGGGTACTTTTTTTTGAAAAGCTGTGTAAACATGGCCCGATTGGTTAGACCCGCCAATATAGTCAATTAGGAGCGTCAGTTCAGTGCCACATTGTAAAATAAACTTACTCAGAAACAGTGCGTTGAGAACCAGCTTATATTTTTTCTAAATAAAAGCCTGGGACAGCGGCAGATCGGATTTTGTGCCATATTCATCGCCAGTCAACGTATTTGTGTATTATTTCCATGAATTGTAGGACCGTGGTCCTAAGTTATTGAAGCAGCACCTGGTCTGAGTTTTGCTGAATCCAGAGGCTGACAGCATACTCCTTGGTCCAGATAGCGACCAGTGAGGTGTCTCCAGAACACAGTGAAGCAATCGAGCAGAGGAGTCTTTTCCTGCCGCCATCACGAAAGATAAGCTTCTGTGGCCAGAGCAGCTCAACATTATGTGCCCCCTCTAAACTTGACATTATATTAAACACGGAGGGACAATAAATTGTTTTAAATGACAGGAACTGTGAACATTTCCCAATACTATTTCCACGATAATCAAACACTTGAAGTCATGATGACAAACAACAATTTAGCTTGAAAAACAAAACCAGTATTACCTCATAGTACTACTTCACAACTTTCACACATAGGATAATACTAATAAAATATGTCAATACAAAGATCATAATTATAAATTGTGTACATACAAATTGTAATTACATTTGATTGTGATTCCTGGTTCACTGTGTAGTTAAATCAGGATATCTATTATTGTAAGGAATTATTACATATATATTTGAAACTTTACACTTGACTCATTTAAGATAGTCTTATAGAGTGTTATATGTGTGTGAGTGTCACAGTGTTGTAAAGTGTTGTGGAATAAATTAAATTGTTTATCTGTCTGTTGTTGTTGTGACTTACACTTCATCATTTTCATACCCTAGACCAGGGGTCGGCAAACTTTTAGTAGTGTCGTGCCGAAGTAATGTTGCAAAGTCACTCAGCGTGCCAACCTAAGTCCACCATACTTTTATATACAACAATTATTGAAACAATTTTAAAATGATCTTGTATTAACATGTTTCCGATACATTAAATAACTATTCTATTCTTTGTAGATTATTCAATATTTTAATATAAATAGGAACAAATATCAATACAAATATTATGTATTGCAAAATTTAAGTTCTGAACACATTAGTTTGAAATTTTATAATAAAATTGCCATATGTATATTTTGTTAAGACAGAAAGTCCAATAGTTTGAAGAACAAAACAATTAAATAAACCAAACATAAAACACGTTATTAAAATTTTAATATGAGTAATCATTGATTATTATTGATCTGAGTCATTAATAAATTAATGGGACCCGTGTCCTTGCTTCTCCTTGGTTAATTGTTCAATATCAGGTGTGTATTTTGTCAGTTTCAGCTTCACACAGGCTTCTGAATGCACAGGTGTTAGGCGACTTCTCTGTGATATTAAAACAGCTTTCATGTGTGAGAAAATTTGTTCACATGTATAAGTTGATCCAAAAGCCGAAAGTAGAGCAAATGCAACTTTCTTCAAACAGGTGAACGCTTCAGGCAGGGATGTCCAGCAGTTGAGGATGGCAGCTGACTTTTCCAAGCAGCTTCCTTCAAGAGTTTTTCGCAATTCTACAAATTTTATCGTCCATAACTCTGATGCCTTGAATTCGATGTGTTGCATTTCACAATTGTCAACATCCATCCACTCGAAAAGAGAAAGGTCAAATGGGATGTTAGTATGATCAATTAAGTCGGGCTTGATGAGGTAAGAAAACATGGGCCCGTGAATTTTGAAGTCTTGACCTCGTTTAGCAAACTCTCCTTTGAGCGCTTCAACGTACTTCTGAAGCTCATCTCTGTTGATAGTAAATCGATTTGAATGAGCCTTTACGTTTGGAAAGTACGTGTATGTGTTAGTGGTAATATCTCTGCAAAATGTGTCTAATTTTGACGCAAATCCTTTCCAGTGCTCAAAAAGATCAAGTACTGTTTGACCCTGCCCTTGTAAATGCAAGTTAAATTCATTCAGATTTGTAGTTATGTCAGCCAGAAACATCAGCTTGCACAGCCAGTCCTCGTCCTTCAATTCCGGGAAATGTTGTTCTTTTTCATCAAGAAACACCTTGATTGCTTCTAGACATGATACAAATCTGTTCACAACATTACCTCGACTATGCCAACAAACATTGCTGTACAGCGGGAGGTCCGCATATGCGCTCTCCATTTCTTGTAGAAGAAACTTGAATTGCCTGTGGGTCAATGAAGAACGAGAAACTATGAAGTTAACTATCTTGACAACAGTTTCCATTACAGAGTTCAAAGATAGTGACGAAATCTTCGCACACAAACTCTCCTGGTGTATAATGCAATGGAAGCTCAATACTTGACATCCAATACGATCCTCAAGAAGTTTAACAAATCCTTTGTTTCTTCCGACAAATGCAGGGGCGGCATCAGTAGTAACACAGAATATTTTATTTATGTTAATGTTCTGATTTTCGGAATAGCTTACAAATGCAGTTATAATGTCTTCTCCCTTGGCTGTACCATCAAAAGGTATCAAGCAGCACAGTTCTTCATAAATACGGTCGTTGTCACAATATCGCGCAACTATAGCTAGGCGCGTCACGTCATTCACATCGACACTTTCGTCAAGAGCGACACTAACTACAACAGCTTGTTGTAACCCGGTTGTTTGTTTTACCGTTACATTTTCAGCCATACTCCGAGACAGTATTGTTTCTTTATTTGCTAAATCACTAAACAAAATTTCAGCACTGCTCAAAAAAGTTTCCTTGATGTATTCTCCATCTGTGAAAGATTTGCCCTTCGAAGCCACACACTGTGCAATTTTGTAACTACATTCGGTAGCTTTATTTTTGGTTCCAATTACTTGACTAAAAATACTACTTTGTTTTTTGTAGCCAGAAACAGCCATACTACTTTGTTTTGTGTAGCCAGAAAGCCATTTTTATGGCTTCACTTTTCTCCTCAGAGTTTTTAAACATGGACTGATGTTTGGTTTGATAGTGTCTTTGTACACTTGACGTACGGCACATGACACTTTCATAACATAAAGCACAAACAGCACGATCCTTTTGTTGTATGAATCCATATTCGTTAGTCCAAAAGTCTTGAAACGAGCGTATATCAAGTTTTTGTCTTTTTTGAGTCATTTTAACGGCACCGTATTACTTAATAACAACACCAACTTTTGTGCTGCGGTCAACGGACTGTACGGCATGAGTATGCGACAGCTGGGAGAACTGTAGAGATGGTGGTGGTCGGGAGAGAGGGGAAGGATAGGACGGAAATATAACTTCGTCGAAGTCAGTCATTGTTGCTCCAAACTCACACTGGGAGTCAAAAACTGCGAGCGAAAACGAAATAAATAAGCTCGCCCAGGCGCTAGCCAGACACTATTGCGTAATTATGATATTACGTCTCCGCTTGCCCGTCAAAATTCGCTTGGGATTCTTTTCAAGAATCTCATCCTGCAAACCTGCTGCAGGCGGTTTGGTAGCAAATCGCTTTGTGTGGATTTTTAACAATGGTATAAGCGCCGTACCGTTCAGAAAGCAATGGCAAACTACTGAATGAAAAAATTGCCTAGAAAAATCACAAACAGCCAATAAAAGCTGGGGTTGATTGCTACGTCCTGTAGTGTAAAGGATAAGCAACTAACTAACATCCTGCAAACTACGGTAGCAGGTAGACGCCAGACTAGCGGGCGCCGCAAAGTATAACCACCCCCCTTGAAATTCGTTGAAGAATGTTTATTCTCGGAAACGGTCCGTAAAAACGAAGACTTACGTGCAGTATAGTATGATCAGGCCTTTAGTTTGCATCAGATCGCACATTCTTACCTCAAATGTCTAAAAACTTTCGTTTTGAAGGGTTGTAAAAACAGGTATAGCTTTAAAAGAATTATATGCTTCTATTTAATTAAAAATTCAATTTTTTTTAAAATGAGATCATATACTGTACAGTATTTTAATTCACTCAGCGTGCCATTGAAAATCGTTCCACGTGCCACGCTTGGCACGCGTGCCGTACTTTGCCGACCCCTGCCCTAGACATTCAACGTAGTCATCGCAATATTCCAGAATAATTCTGACTGAGGTATAAATGTGGTAGCAAGTAAGGTCATCTGTAATACACCACACTTATTAGATACAGATACCTTCACATCTGATCTCAGTCAGTACACTAAGTCCCCTATAAATATTAATATCATCCCACTTTACCACATATATTGGGGGCTCGTCCGGGATATTGAATTTTTTCCTATTATATATATTGGGAATAATAAAAATTTAAAAGGTATCCTTGGGTGGAATTAAATAAGGTTGAGCTCTCAGTGCCTGTGGTTGTCCTTGAATAATTAATTACAGATTGTATTGTTTAGTTAAATATTTTATACATTTACCTGTTAGAAAATGGCGGACCTGGCCAAATTTCGATCTGCTGCTGTGCAGACTGCAAAAGAGTTAGGAATGGACGGGCAAGTTATGATTGCCTATGTCACTACGGAATGTGACAAATATATTGAACGTGAAGAAAGAAGATTAGAAAAAGAGGCCGAAAGAAAATTAGAATCTGAAAGATTGGCCGAAGATAAGAGAATAGAGGCTGAAAAAGAAATTAAGAGGTTGCAGATTGAGGCTGAGGCTAAGAAATTGGAGGCAGAAAGAGAAGAAAAAAGGCAGAAAGGGAAGCCAAGGAAAGAAGACAGGCTGCAGAAAGGGAAGACAAGCGATTAGCTGCAGAAAGGGAAGCAGAAGATAAAAGATTACAAAGGGAACATGAGTTACGACTAAGGGAGTTTGAGTTTCAAGGCCATGCTCCTGAAAATGGTGCCAGTCCCTTTACCTCCGATGCTACTGCTAGTCAGGGAGCCTCAACCTCAGCTATGAACTTTCATTTAGATCATTTTGTTGAGAAAGACGATGATATTGAGAGCTATCTAAATAGATATGAACTATTAGCTACCACGTATGGGTTAGAGAGAGAGAAAGGTGGAGCTTAAAGTTATCTCAAGGACTTCGTGGGGCACCTTATGAAGTTTTTGCCAAAATGAGCAGAGGTGATCAAGAAAATTATGACATGCTAAAGCAGGCTCTTTTGTTAAGATATGAAAAGAACGCAGAATTTTATAGAAAAAAATTTAGGAATGCTAAACTACTGTCAGGTGAAACCTATCACCAGTTCTCTGCACGGTTAGAGACATACTTGGAGAAATGGACTTCTCTGGGGAAAACCCAAGATCTTAAGGAAATGGTCCTTATAGAACAACTAAGAGAGTCCATGGCTCCAGACCTGAGAAAGTTTCTCATGGAACAAGGTGCAGAGAGACTGGGTGAGTTACTAAATGTTGCAGAAAGGTATCAAGCGGCTCAGGCAGAGGTATCAGGTAATAAAAAGAAACAGGTAGATAATTTTAAGGCACCACAGAACTTTAATAAATTTGATCCTAGAGATCAAAACAAAGGTAAGCACCAGTTTGATAGGCCACGGTATGACAATAAAAATAAAACCCCACAATTCGATAAAAGGAAATATGATGAAAGAAAATCTTTCAACCAAGGAAAGAGATGGTGTAAAAATTGTAAGATGGACAATCATGACACTGACCGTTGTAGAAGGAAACCTGTGTATATGGCCACCCTTCAGGTCAGGTTGACCTCAAGACAGGAGGAGGATATCCTGATAGATACCACTCCAGAAGAGATGAGGAAGGCACAGGCCGGGGATAAGACCCTCAAGCCTTGTTTCAGGAAATTGTCAACTTGTCATACAACTCCAGGCAAGGGAGATTTTTACATGAAAAACAAGTTGATTTACAGGAAGGCCGGAACTAGATCCAATGGTCACGGACAGTTGGTTCTTCCAAAGGCATATAGGGCAGACTTAATAAGGAGCCTACATGTGAAACAAGATGGGGACCATGAGAAAATTGGTACCATCATCCAAAAGGTGGCTCACAATTATTATTGGCCCAAGGCAAGGTGGGACATTGAGAATTTTGTTGAAAGGTGTAGCATAGCACATGAGGGAACACCCACAAGTGGGAACATTGATCAGGACCTGGACACGCCACGGGGCAAACTTAGGCCTGACAATACAAAGAAAAATAAATTTGATAAAGTGGACCAAGTGGAATGGGAAGCCCCTTTTCACGGACAAGCTTCAATTAACTGTTTTACAATGGCCACTATGCAGCGAGTGCAAAAAGATGTCTTACCCCAGGATAAGCCGAAAATCCCTCAATCGGACTTAAACAAACTGGAGGAAGAGGATGTAGAGAGGAAATCTCTCATCCAGAATTCTAAGTGGGGAGAAAGCCCCAAGAAAAGAATTGGTAGCTGTCGTTTTGTGAATGATAATTCTGGGAAGAAAAATCATCACTATAGCGCTTCGAGTGGAAGAGACCATACCGGTGCATGGACCAATAGGTCCACCAAATTAAACGTCCATATGTAACGCTGTTAAGAACGTGGACTGATGAAAAGGCAATGGAAAATATTACATCCTCATACCAATATGTGAATGAGCTGACCACTCGTTTAAAAACTGGCTGGAAACATGCCAATGAAAATTTGAGACAAGCCAGGAAGAAACATGCTGCCTATTATAACAGGAAAGCTGAAGACCGAGATTTGGCTGTGGGAGAGAAGGTACTGCTTCTTCTACCCGGTAGTCAGAATAAGTTACAAATTGGATGGCAAGGTCCATATACAGTTCTAGAGAAGGTGTCTAGAACCAATTATAAGATAGATAAGAAGGGTAAAGAAAAAATCTATCATGTGAATCTCCTGAAGAAATATTTGGAAAGAGAACATCAGGAAGAGACACACTTGTTGACCTTGTCCATTGCAATGGAGATGAAAAAGGAACCACTTTCATCATTTGAATATCCATTACACCCCTGTGAGACAGCGGCACAGGTGAAAATCAGTACGCATTTAACGAAAAATCACAAAGAGAGAGTGCAACAGGTTCTAGATAATCATACAGAGGTGTTAACAGACCGACCGGGGCATACAAACTTATTGGAATATGATATGAAACTGATAGACCCCACACCTGTCTGTATGAAACCCTATTCGATTCCTTTTGCTAAGGAGAAAGCTTTGAAGGAAGAGATAGACTATTTGTTGAAGGAAGGAATTATTTCACACAGTGAATCTTCGTATAGTTCCAGTTTGGTGCTCTTAAGGAAACCCTCTGGAGAACATAGACTCTGTATAGATTACAGGAGACTGAATGCTATCACAGAAGGACAGGTGGATTCATTGCCGGATACAAATCAGTTGTTTGCCAGGCTAAATAAAGCTAAATATTTCTCAAAAGTGGATCTGAGTAAAGGATACTATCAGATTCCAGTAAAGCCTGAGGTTAGACCATACCTAGCTTTTAGTACCTCAGAGGGACACTATGAGTTTAACAGATTGCCATTTGGATTGAAGAATGCGCCTAGTGTCTTCTCTAGAATGATGAGAAAATTGTTGGATCCTCTAAATAACCCATGCATCACAAATTTCATGGATGATATCCTTATAGCAACAGAAACATTTGAGGAACACATTGACTCTCTGAACATGCTGTTTAATCGACTTAGAGAAGCGAATTTAACAGCCCGACCAACCAAATGTTGCGTTGGATGTAAAGAATTAGAATTCTTGGGACACACAGTCCATCAGGGAAACATGACCCCTGACCCCAAGAATTTAGAGAAACTAAAGAAAGCCCCGAGACCACAAACCAAGAAAGACGTGAGATCCTTTGTCTCATTATGTGGTTTCTACCAAAAGTATATCAAAAACTTTAATTCCATATGTGCACCGTTAACTGATTTGACACGTAAAGGAAATCCAGATCGAATTACATGGACACCACAATGTGAATTGGCTTACCAGGAATTGAAGGAAAAGCTCACAAGTAAACCTATTTTGAAATTACCTGACTTAAGTCAAGAATTCATTGTAAGAACGGATGCCAGTAATATCGGGTTAGGTGCGACCCTGTTACAGAAATCCGATGCACTGGATGGGGAATTAAGCCCAGTGGCATATGCTAGCAGAAAGTTGAATAAAGCTGAAACCAATTACTCAACTAGCGAAAAAGAATGTCTTGCAGTAGTATGGGCGATAAAGAAATTCAATATTTATCTGTATGGGAAGGCATTTAAGTTGCAAACGGATCACAAACCCTTGTCGTTTCTAGCGCAGGCTAGGCATGAAAATTCTAGGTTACTCAGATGGTCATTACTGATGCAGCCATTTGAGTTTAGCATAGAGTATATATCTGGAAAGACAAATCTGGGAGCGGATTTTTTAAGCCGCCATCCGTGTGATGAGAATCACCGTAAGCCCCAGAAATAATAGTAAATTTCTCTATGTTTATATAGAATTATAGACTGACATATAACGTCTGTTTTAAGAGGGGGGAATTTGTCGTGAAACATTCTAAATCCACATATATAAATTAAAAGGTAAATGTAAAGCCTAACACATAAATTCAATAAAAAGGAAAGAGAAATGGTAATAGTACAGTGCTGTCACAATGACTGTACTCGAGATCCCCCTTTTTCTGCTTCGTCTGCATATTCTCATGCTTTCACGTTTACTAATAAAGCCTACAGCAGCATACACGCGTTTCCACAAAACAATAAAACGTGTACTGCATTTCTAAGAAAACCTTGAGATACACAAGCTGCTTAATGACCTAGATTAATACACTGCGTAATGAAAAGACAGATGGAATTAGGATAGAGAGAGGGAGGGCTGAAAGCAGGAACGCCGGCAACACTAACACGCGTCTCGCGATATACAATTAATGCCACCCCCAACGCGAAAGGCATGAAGCACTAGCTTTTTTTTTCAAATAGACAGTGATAAAAAACACTACCCATACGAGAGTTAGGTTTAAAAACCTGTAAAATGCTTATTGGGAAACATGACATTCTACTGTTTTATGTCTAAACTCCTGACATTAGTCTGACAGTACAGCAGACACCATAAAGTTTGGAAGTGAGGCGGTGGTAACAGCACGACTATCCTAGAAGAAAATACATATTTTGAACGCCGCCACTTAGCTCCCTTAAAACTTATATATTTGGGTTCCTTAGGACCTGCTGACAAAGAATATGTTAAGTGTTATGCAAATAGTCTAGGAATTAACAAATTATAGCCAAAAGAAAATAGTGAGGGTGTCAGACAACACCAAATAATAATCGCACAGTGGCATGTTTTGAAACCACCATTTTACGGGAAAAAGGCCACCATGTTAAATCCTATTTGATTGGATAGAAGTAAATGTAAGGCGAAACACGATTAGTCGGACTACAAATACTAATTTTTTGTTGTTAGGGGAAACGGTAGTAGGGGTACTTTTTTTTGAAAAGCTGTGTAAACATGGCCCGATTGGTTAGACCCGCCAATATAGTCAATTAGGAGCGTCAGTTCAGTGCCACATTGTAAAATAAACTTACTCAGAAACAGTGCGTTGAGAACCAGCTTATATTTTTTCTAAATAAAAGCCTGGGACAGCGGCAGATCGGATTTTGTGCCATATTCATCGCCAGTCAACGTATTTGTGTATTATTTCCATGAATTGTGGGACCGTGGTCCTAAGTTATTGAAGCAGCACCTGGTCTGAGTTTTGCTGAATCCAGAGGCTGACAGCATACTCCTTGGTCCAGATAGCGACCAGTGAGGTGTCTCCCGAACACAGTGAAGCAATCGAGCAGAGGAGTCTTTTCCTGCCGCCATCACGAAAGATAAGCTTCTGTGGCCAGAGCAGCTCAACATTATGTGCCCCCTCTAAACTTGACATTATATTAAACACGGAGGGACAATAAATTGTTTTAAATGACAGGAACTGTGAACTTTTCCCAATACTATTTCCACGATAATCAAACACTTGAAGTCATGATGACAAACAACAATCTAGCTTGAAAAACAAAACCAGTATTACCTCATAGTACTACTTCACAACTTTCACACATAGGATAATACTAATAAAATATGTCAATACAAAGATCATAATTATAAATTGTGTACATACAAATTGTAATTACATTTGATTGTGATTCCTGGTTCACTGTGTAGTTAAATCAGGATATCTATTATTGTAAGGAATTATTACATATATATTTGAAACTTTACACTTGACTCATTTAAGATAGTCTTATAGAGTGTTATATGTGTGAGTGTCACAGTGTTGTAAAGTGTTGTGGAATAAATTAAATTGTTTATCTGTCTGTTGTTGTTGTGACTTACACTTCATCATTTTCATACCCTAGACATTCAACGTAGTCATCACAATATTCCAGAATAATTCTGACTGAGGTATAAATGTGGTAGCAAGTAAGGTCATCTGTAATACACCACACTTATTAGATACAGATACCTTCACAGCTGATCTCAGTCAGTACACTAAGTTCCCTATAAATATTAATATCATCCCACTTTACCACAATATTGTAGATGAATAACTTCTTTTTAAGAGAGTTCATCGTGCATGAATAACAATCAACAACGTAATATGTCGAACCAACCTTAACGTAATTAATGTGGGTAAGTCCTCGGGTTTGAGTCCAACGAACATCCAATTTATTTTGACAAAACATGTGAAGATGTAATCCAATTATACATAAGAATACATCTGCATTTTTGATTCAATTGGAATCTATTGTTACCGTCAGTGTTCCAGTTAATTAGTTGTCATCAGAACATTATGGGCTGTATACCTGCGTGGCTAACTATGTAGACCACCAGAAATGAGACCCAATAGTTTGACGAATATAGCTCATACATGAGTGAACAATCCTTCCGTAAGATGGTTATTCATAAACCATTCATTCCATCAATTCATTATCATAACATGGACTGATCGTATGTCCGTATCTCAATATAAATTCGGCAATATGAAGCCTAACACTGAAAGGAAATAAAACGCGTCTTCATGGCTTGACGGTCAAGGTAATAAGGGTAAATTACATTCGTCACCAAGCGTGACCATATCAACGCTCACACGTCACAATCGAACCGTGCAACTTGTGTTCACTAAACCATGAAGTATAAAATCCTTCTATATTCAAAATCTCTCCAACATTAAAATGCGCACCGCCAACTATAGCAGACGAAATATATAGTTAACATGTCGTAACAGACGTATCGTCTGGCTGCGGACCATGTCTCTTCTTGTTACTTCAACCACTTTACTCAGATACCTCATTTCTGAGGTTTGGATCTGGCTTTTGTGGGTTGTAGTCATTGCCCATTACTCGCATCCATATGTCAAGACTGGGACATAGGTGGAGCGGTATACAGCCATCTTCGTTTTCTTACCAACCTCTCTCTTGCTGAGGAATCCTCGATTTATGGCCTGAAAAAGTCTCCCAGCTGCTGCTTTTCGAGTGGCCAACTCTTCTTTGATGCCTCCCTTTCGGTCTAGAATAGCTCCGAGGTATTTAAAGTGGTCGACCTGCTCCAGGACCTGTTCTCCCAGCTTAATCTGATCTCTTCTTTCTTCTCGTGATATCACCATGGATTTTGTTTTAGAGCTGCTTAGGACCATCCCTCTCTTCTCCAGCTCTTCCTTCCAGACTTGCAGGTTGGATTGGAGATGTACCTCTGATTTAGCAATCAGGGCAACATCATCAGCAAATGCCAGCTCCGAAATATAGACCTGTCTCATCTTCCAGTACCCCATTGAATACTTTCTTGTTCTCTCCTTACATGCCTTGATGACATCATCCATGAGGAGTATGAAAAGGTAAGGTGATAGGATATCACCTTGTCTTACACCAGTGGTGGTCCTGAACTCTTCTGACTTATGGTTTGCTGTCCTCACATAATTTCTGCAAGACTTGTAGAAGCTCTGTATAGCATGAATCAGAGGTGCTGGAATATTCTTCCTTGCCAAACAGTCCCAAAGTTTGTTCCAGGGGACCCTGTCAAACGCCTTTTCCAGATCTATGAAACCAAGATGGATCTCACTCTTATACTCAAGGGCCTTTTCACTCAGCTGTCTGAGTATGAAGATTAGGTCTTGAGTACTTCGGTTTTCTCGGAATCCGCACTGGACCTCAGCCAATTGTGGCTCAGCTAGGCGTCGGAGTCTCTGCTCTAGGATTCTAGAGTAGATTTTACCAGGGACACCGAGAAGGGATATGCCTCTGTGGTTTCCACACTGTCGATTGTCACCCTTTTTGAAAATTGGTGTTATGATGGCAATCTCCCAATCCTTTGGTATGGTCTTGTTGTACCACGCTGCCTGTAAAACCTTTAAGAGTACTAGGTCGCCTGATGCTGCCATGTACTTAACCATTTCTGGTGTTATACCATCATGCCCTGCTGCTTTGCCCATCTTGATTTTCTCCAGTGCTGCCTTCAGTTCTTCCATCTTTATGTCATCGTTACCATCATTGGTTTTCTCTTCTGTGCTAGTGGTTATCATTTCTGATGCTTCACCATGCTCACCATCCAGGAGTTCGGGAAATATTCTTTCCATCTTTCCATTACTTCCTTCGGGGCAGTAAGCAATCCTTGCAATTGTTTATCACAGCAAAGTGCATCACTTTATGTGTCTTAATTTTCAGCAAGATGATCATTTCCTACATCCCAGTGATATCTGCTGTATATTTTATCATATCATGTTTTCGAGCTAGCACCTTTTCATGCGGCAACATGGTAACGTGTATCTTCCCATAGAAGAAGTCGGAGTTAACAATAAGAGTGTCGCTAAGTGTAGACTCTAACTCCGTCTGGTGCTAGCGATAAGCGAAAAATCAATGTGGCAAGTCCACTCCTTCGCTACGCGTCACCGGTAACAAAAGATAAAATAACCAGAAGATAGGGGTGGGTGAGAGATGTGAAAAGATGTGTTAAGAAAACCTTAAAAGATGAAAGCAAAACTGCTGTCACAGAATTGGATCGTTTTTTTTTTGTATTTTTTCTCTCTCTCTCTCTCTCTCTCTCTCTCTCTCTCTCTCTCTCTCTCTCTCTCTCTCTCTCTCTCTCTCTCTCACACACACACACACACACACACACATTCATTATCTATTTCTCATTTCCGGAACCCAGAAATCTGTACTACGGTCACTGTTTACATTTTCACATTTCGATTCATGACATATCAAGGCGTAACTGACCATCCCGAAAGATTAATTGAATCACTAAACGTGATAATAACAATATTGACTCCAGGTAAGACGAACTTGAAATACGGATTTAGTTGCATAACCACGTCTGTCTAGACGGGCCAACGGATTTGTATCGCTCCAGCATTCAGGCAAGCGATCGGCAGTGTCTGATAAGCTACGTACTGAGACCTTTGAAATTACCTGTGATAATAAGTACAGACAATCTCAATCTTGGGAGATATTTACAGAAGTGAGTTACAAATGTGATAATAGTGAACATGATCGATCATCGACGGAAATAACAACTCCTTATTTGGAACGGACTGTTTGAATTTCACAAACGTATGTCACACAAAAAATTCCATGAGGAGAGTTATCATTATACGCACTTTGAATGCTGTTGTCTGACATTTGGGATGCGAATATACTTTCGTTCTGCTTCCAAGTTTTGTCGGAAACGCCATGTGGGATCTCGGGCCGAAAGCTGCGATATAACTTTGCACGTTTAGACAAACGGCACGGCATTCCAAGATCGTCAGAGTAGACAAACTCGACAAAACCAGGGAAGAACAGAGTCAGGGTTCTGAACTGATATGACCGGACAAAACATATTAGAGTATCTGCTGAAACATTAGTAGAAAATCGTCAATATTAATACGGAAACCAGATGCTACAGGACCACCCACAAGTCACAGAGGGACTCTAAATAGAAATAATACCCCAGACGCGTGTTCGAGGCATCTGAATTAAGCTGCCAAGACTAGTCTACTGAGCAAGAGGTCTAGAGTTCCCAACTATTGGAGTAAGTTGTAACAAATATTTTGAATTTGACATGTTTGAACTGCTGGTGGTTATACAGGTTCATATGAGACTGGAAACCTTAGCATGTGACAATGATATATTCATGAACCACCACAGCAAAGCGCTGGTGATTACTTCGTGTTAGTTTTCACAGGAAACCAAAAGCAGAGGTAACCCTAGCCTCCGAATGGAGCAAAAATTGGATCATGATGACATAATGTTTGTATATTTATTATCATTTGTAATAAGTTATTGGGATACTTAGACAAGTTCACCCAGGCACAAGCCATTGCATTCTCCGCTGTTCAAACATACTTTTCTTACTTACTTACTTATTCGTTCCTCTTCTACCGTGAGGTGTAGAGGTTTGTAAGAGAGAGCGCCAAACTATTCTATCGGCTATCTTCCTCCTAGCTTGGTTCCATTCTAGTCCTTGGTCCTTCAAAGATTGTCTAATGTTGTCCTCCCAGCGGACTTTGGGTCGTCCTGGAGGTCTGAATCCCTGGCTCTTAGTTTCCCATGCCGTGGTAGCCGATCTTCTCCCATTCTGCAGACATGGCCAAACCATCTCAGTTGGGCTGTTCTACTTTGGTCTGCAGGGGTTGGGTCTTAGGCCTTGACGTATCGTCTCGTTGCGGACCATGCCTCTTATTGTTACTTCAACGACATACTTTTCGCTCAGACTAACCGAAAGTAATGGTGAATTTTGATCATATCCACTGAGCTATACTGTATACCCAGAGGGTATAAAACTGCTGGGGAAAAGAGTCGCTGGAAGAGACAGCGGGAAGGCGCCTGATTAGAATCAGAGAACATAAAACTTAGCAGAGGCCTTTTTTTCCTCTAAAGTTCGTGGTACGAGTCTACAAGACCATTTGTGGTACCAGTGTACGATACCAGTTTGGAAGACAAATCTGTGGTTCATAGCTTGTAGTCGACACAAGACAAACACTTTCAACGATCTGTGAAGATACCTGCAATTGACCCCACGAGCTGTAACCCCAGCACTCGCGTTTTTGGGACGTGCCCTCGCCACAGACATCGTAGATCGACGGAGCAGTCAGAAGCCAACAGAAACACTTCAGCAATCTGACAGCTAAGTTAAACTGAGCTTAGTTAGACTTATCAGGCCAGAACAAAATTAACACTTTAACCATACATTTCCAGCGAAGTTTCAGTGAAGAAACCAATATTAACTCATCAATAATTTATTTATTTTACCTTTGTTAAAAGATAATTGATAATTAAATTTGTTATGTTTTTTTACAAATTCATAGTTGATTTAATTATGATAGGGAGAAGTGCACACGTATGAACTTATATTTTCCTTAGATTCTTCTTCTTCTTCTTCTTGCGATCGCATCTTTGATGATTACACCGTCAGACGAGTTCTCATGATGAATTCGACTGTTGTTTGAAGTTCCTCTTTAACTCCATATAGCTTTGAGTTTAGTGTTGAGTCATTGGGCCAGTATATCTTTCTTAACTGGTCATACAGAGGACAGTCCTGTAGAACATGCTCAGCAGTTTGTTCGTTTAATCCACATGTGCACAGTGGTGAAGCAGACAATCGTAGCTTGTGCATGTGTTTATTCAGTTTGTTATGCCCTGTCCTGAGTCGAAAAATAGTTGTCTGTCCCTGCCGGTCGAGAGTGTGATAGTCGTCTTTGGGTTGGTTCTGTTCTCTTCTGATAGTCTGGATAGCTCTCTTTTTCTCAAAGTATGTGACTTCATTATCTTCTTGTTCACATTCTCCTCCCTTTTTTGCAAGTTTATCTGCCTTTTCATTTCCGGGTACACCACAATGAGATGGTACCCACTGAAGTATGGTTCTCTTTTTGGCAGCTACCTTGTTTAGTTCATTTCTCAGATGCGGGAGTTTACCACCCTTGAGAGCTTGCAGGACAGACAGTGCATCTGTGAGGATGACTACCTGGTGGCAGTCAGAGTTGGTGTTATAAATCATATTTGCAGCTTGCTCTAGAGCTTGAACCTCAGCTGTATAGTTGGAACAGAATTTACCAGTGGGAATGTGCCTAGTCTCATAGTGGTTGTCAGGATATGAGATAAAGATACCGGCACCTCCATTCCTAACAGCATTAGTTGCTGATCCATCTGTATAGGCATGTATCCATGATTGATCGGGATAGCTTTCTTGGATCATACTCAATGTAGCAGTTCGTTTTTGCAGATCATTATACTCACATCCACTTGTGAGACCACTGACTGTTGTATTAATTTGGAGGGCACTGCTGGCCTGCTCCCATGGTACAGGGTATAGGGTGGGCTTCAGTGGTGTTGTCTTCATGGATAGGTCTTCTTGATGCTGTCTTATAAGTCTTTTCCCCCGATGCACAAAGCTGCTACGCTTTAGACGTCCCAATGCCAGATCATCTAGTCTTGCCTTCATTGGGTGCATTGGCATACTGTTGTACTTTTCCATCTTGTCATGAAATATTCTAATCCACATATATAAATTATTAGGTAAATATGAAGCCTAACAAATAAAATTAATAAAGAGAAGAGCAATGGTAAAATGACAGTGCTGTCCCAAAGAATGTACTCGAAATCCCCCTTGTTTTCTGCTTCGTCTGCAAATTGTAACGCTTTCACGTTGATAGTAAAGCTTACTGTATTATTACCCGCCTTCTTCAATGAAACGTGTGCTGTATTTCTTGGGAAAGCATTGAGACGTACTGCGTAATGACCTAAATTAACCCTAACATTAATTATACTGCGTTACCAAAACGAACGAACAGATGGACTAAAGGGATAAAAAGAGAAGGGAGAGGCAGAAAGCCGAACACTAAACCCGCTTCGCGCGATACACAATTACTACCATCACGCGTGTAAGTCTACATGCACTAATTTTTTTTTCAGACGGACAGTGATAAAATACACTACCCTTTCCCAGAGTTAGGTTTATAAATCATAACAGACTCTTATTAGAAAAGACAACATTATATGGGTTTACGTTTGAACACATAACAGTACCCAGACAGCACATCTTCTAAACAGGAGATAGAAGAAATTGCATATTTTGAACGCAGCCACGTAGCTCCTTTAAATTAGTATTTTTGGGTTCCTTAGGGTTTGCTGACAAATAATATGTAAAACGTTACGCAAATAGTCCAGGAATTAATAAATTATACCCAAAATAAAATATTGGGGGTGCCTGACAGCATAAAATCATTTCTGCTCATAAAATTTTTTTTTATAACGTGTTTGAAAAAACCTTACGTTACATAAATAGCCTACCATGTAAACTCCAAATTGATTGGAGCGCAACAAATGAAAGCCTAACCACGATTGGTCGGGCTATAAATACTATCTTGGTTGTTGGGGGAGACGGGAAAAGATAACATTTTTTCAAACACTTGTCGAAACGTGGCTCATTGGCCAGTCTCGCTGATATACACACTTGGGAGCGTTAGTTCGAGACCACTAATTCAAATAAGCTTGATAAAGCGACAGTACGTTGAAGCCAGCTCACATTTTTGCTAAAATAAAAGCCTGGAACATAGGCAGAACGGAATTTGTGCCAGTTTGTGCCAGAATTCATTGCTAATCAACGTATCTGTGTTTATTTCCATGAAATTGTGGGACAGTGGTCTTGATGGTAGTGAGCAGCACCTGGTCAGAGATTTGCTGAATCCAGAGTCGGACAGCATACTCCTTGGTCTTTTTAGCTATCAGTGAGGTGTCTCCTGAGCCCAGAGGAGAATTCGAGCAGAGGAGTCCTTTCCTGCCGCCATCACTAAAGATAAGCAGAGTTGGCCAGCTGAGCTCAACATTATGTCCCCTCATCTTGAACTGATTTTTTTTAAAATTAACATTAAGAGGGGAATTTACTTGTCTTAAAATCAGGAACTGTGAACATCTACAATAATGGTCCCTAAAGACAAACTATTGAAGTCATGATGACAAATACCAACAGAGCTTGAACAAAACAAAACCAGTATTACCTCATTTTACCACTACACAATTGACACACATAGAACATTGGTAATAATATATGTCACTACAATATTCATATTAAATACATTCTGTACATAACTTGTAATTTAAATTGATTGTGATTCCTGGTTCCCTTGTAGTTGAATCAGGACACATATTCATTCATGCCAGTAATGAATACATATTGTTATTTGAAACGTTACTAGTGACTTCTTTAAGATATTCTCATAGAGTGTTATATGTATGTGAGTGTCACCGTGTTGTCAAGAGTAGTGGATTAAATTAAATTGTTTATCTGTCTGTTGTTGTGACTTACACTTCACCATACTCATACCCTAGACACATAACGTAGCATCACACTATTCCAGAATAATTCTGACTGAGATAAAGAGATATGTGGTAGCAAGTAAGGTTATCTATAATACACTACTCTTAATAGATATAGATACCTTCACAGCTGATCTCAGTCAGTACACTAAGTTCCCTATAAGTATTTATAACATCCCACTTCACCACATATATTGGGGGCTCGTCCGGGATTTTGAATCTTTAACTATTAAAAATATTGGGGATAATTCACTTCAGGGAATATAAGAATTAAAAGGTATCCTTGGGTGGAATTAAATAAGGTTGAGCTCACGGTGCCTGTGTTGTCCATTAGAGATTGAATTGTTGGTTAGACATTGTATTAAGTTACCTGATAGACAATGGCGGACCTGGCCAAATTTCGATCTGCTGCGGTTCAGACTGCAAAAGAGTTAGGATTAGATGGGCAAGTTATGGTTGCCTATGTTACTACGGAATGTGACAAATTTATTGAACGCGAAGAAAGAAGGTTTGAAGCCGAAAGAAGGTTAGAGGCTGAAAGGGAAATTAAGAAGTTACAATTTGAAGCTGAGGCTGAGACTAAGAGGTTGCAGATTGAAGCTGAGGCTGAGACTAAGAGGTTGCAGATTGAGGCTGAGGCTAAGAAATTGGAAGCAGAAAGAGAAGACAAAAGACAAGCTGCAGAAGAAAGAAGATTGACTGCAGAGAGGGAAGCAGAAAAGGAGGAGAAAAGATTACAAAGGGAACATGAATTACGACTAAGGGAGTTTGAGTTTCAAGGCCATGCTCCTGAAAATGGTGCCAGTCCCTTTGCCTCTGATGCTACGGTTACTCAAGGAGCCTCAATCTCAGCTATGAATTTTCATTTAGATCATTTTGTTGAGAAAGACGATGATATTGAGAGCTATATAAATAGGTACGAACTATTAGCTACCACGTATGGGTTGGAGAGAGAAAGGTGGAGCTTAAAGTTATCTCAGGGACTTCGTGGGGCAGCTTATGAAGTTTTTGCAAAAATGAGCAGAGGTGATCAGGAAAATTATGACATGCTAAAGCAGGCTCTTTTGTTAAGGTATGAAAAGAATGCAGAGTTTTACAGGAAAAAATTTAGGAATGCTAAACTACTGTCAGGTGAAACCTATCACCAGTTCTCTGCACGAATAGAGACATACTTGGAGAAATGGACTTCTCTGGGGAAAACCCAAGATCTTAAGGAAATGGTCCTTATAGAGCAACTAAGAGAGTCCATGGCTCCAGACCTGAGAAAGTTTCTCATGGAACAAGGTGCAGAGAGGCTGGGTGAGTTGCTAAATGTTGCTGAAAGGTATCAAGCAGCTCAAGCAGAGGTAACAGGTAATAAAAAGAAACAGGTGGACAACTTTAGGGCACCACAGAACTTTAATAAATTTGATCCTAAGGATCAAAATAAAGGTAAGCACCAATTTGATAGGCCACGGTATGACAATAAAAATAAATTCCCACAATTCGATGAAAGGAAATATGATGAAAGAAAATCTTTCAACCAAGGAAAAAGGTGGTGTAAAAATTGTAAGATGAACAATCATGACACTGACCATTGTAGAAGGAAACCTCCTCATTTTGCTGCTATGACATCGGGGAAAAAGGAAAAGAAGGGCAAACCTGAAGAATTACAGGAACCATACCACCCCCCAGTGTGTGAAGATGTCATTTGTAATGGTGTCACTATAAGATGTTTATATGATACCGGTTTAGATTACGATTCCGTTGTGAGTTCTCACCTGGTGCAGGCCGATCAATACACCACAGAAACAGTGGAGATTCAAACTGCAACCAAGGATGTAGCTACCATGACACTTCCCGTCGCCCGAATAAAAGTGAAAACGCGATATGTGGAAGGAATCATAAAAGCAGCAGTGATAAATGAGCCAATCTACCCTCTAATATTGGGGTGTAGATATGTCTTCTTGGGGAATCCCAAGAGACCTGTGATATTGGCAACAGTGCAGACCAGATCACAGACAAAGAAGGAGGAGGATAATCCCATAAATACTCACCCAGATGAGATGAGGAAGGCACAGGCTGAGGACAAAACACTCAAGCCATGTTTCAAGAAGTTGCCCAAATCTCATACACCTCCAGGCAAGGGAGAGTTTTATATGAAGAACAAATTGATATATAGGAAGGCTGGATCTGAATCCAATGGTCACGGACAGCTGGTCCTTCCCACTTCATATAGGACTAAAGTGTTGGAACTAGGACATGCGATTCCCTTCAGTGGTCATATGGGAATCAGCGCAACAGGACAGCGAATAGCTTGTCACTATTTCTGGCCAGGAATAACTGAAGATATCAAACGATATGTAAAATCCTGTCCAGAGTGCCAACGAGTAGCACCTAAACATTGGACTGCACCAGCAACTCTGGGGGAAATGCCCATAGTGGGAACACCCTTTGAGAGAGTTGCCGTGGATCTTGTGGGACCTCTCACCCGAACCAAGAGAAGGAACAGCTACATTCTGACTCTGGTGGACACTTGTTCTATGTGGGGAGAGGCAGTAGCCCTGTCATCGATTGATTCTAAACATGTGGCAGAGGCATTGCTCACAATTTTCACAAGGTTAGGCTTTCCCAATCAAATCTTGACTGATAATGGCTCTCAGTTCAAGGGGAAACTAACTGAAGAAGTTTTCAGGATCTTTCAGGCCAAACACTTCCATTGTAGTGTGTATCATCCCCAAGGGAACGGCCAAGTGGAAAGATTTAACGGCACATTAATGTCGATCCTGAGAAAGTTGGCACACGAAAAACCAGATACATGGGACCAGTACCTGCACGCCGCCCTCTTTGCTTATCGGGAGGTACCCCATAGTTCAACCGGTATGGCCCCGGCAACATTATTGTTTGGAAGGCCAATAAAAGGTCCACTTGAAGTTATGTTAAGAACGTGGACTGATGAAAAGGCAGAGGAAAACATTACATCTTCATACCAGTATGTGAATGAGCTGACCACTCGGTTAAAAAACTGGCTGGAAACTTGCCAATGAAAATTTGAAACAAGCCAGGAAGAAACATGCTGCCTATTATAACAGGAAGGCGAAAGACAGAAATTTGGCTGTGGGAGAGAAGGTACTGCTTCTTTTGCCCGGGAGTCAGAATAAGTTACAAATTGGATGGCAGGGTCCATATACAGTTCTAGAGAAGGTGTCTAGAACAAATTATAAGATAGATAAGAAGGGGAAAGAAAAAATCTATCATGTGAATCTCCTGAAGAAATATTTGGAAAGAGAACATCAGGAAGAGACACACTTGTTGACCTTGTCCATCGCCATGGAGATGAAAAAGGAACCACTTTCATCATTTGAATATCCATTACACCCCTGTGAGACAGCAGCACAGGTGAAAATCAGTACACATTTAACGAAAACTCAGAAAGAGAGAGTGCAACAGGTTCTAAATAATCATGCAGAGGTGTTAACAGACCGACCAGGGCATACAAACCTATTGGAATATGATATGAAATTAATAGACTCCACACCTGTCTGTATGAAACCATATTCGATTCCGTTTGCTAAGGAAAAAGCTTTGAAGGAAGAGATAGACTATCTGTTGAAGGAAGGAATTATTTCGCACAGTGAGTCTTCGTATAGTTCCGGTGTTGTACTTTTAAGGAAGCCCTCTGGAGAACATAGACTCTGTATAGATTACAGGAGACTGAATGCTATTACAGAAGGACAGGTGGATCCATTGCCGGATACAAATCAGCTGTTTGCCAGACTAAATAAAGCTAAATATTTCTCAAAAGTGGATCTGAGTAAAGGATACTATCAGATTCCAGTAAAGCCTGAGGTTAGACCATACCTAGCTTTTAGTACCTCAGAAGGACACTATGAGTTTAATAGATTGCCATTTGGATTGAAGAATGCGCCTAGTGTCTTCTCTAGAATGATGAGAAAATTATTGGATCCTCTGAATAATCCCTGTATAACAAATTTTATGGATGATATCCTTATAGCAACAGAAACATTTGAGGAACACATTGACTCTCTGAACATGCTGTTTGATCGACTTAGGGAGGCAAATTTAACAGCCCGACCAACCAAATGTTGCGTTGGATGTAAAGAATTGGAATTTTTGGGACACACAGTTTATCAGGGAAACATGACCCCTGACCCAAAGAATTTAGAGAAAACTACAGAAAGCCCCGAGACCACAAACCAAGAAGGACGTGAGATCCTTTGTCTCATTATGTGGTTTCTACCAGAAGTATATCAAAAACTTTAATTCCATATGTGCACCTTTAACGGAATTGACACGTAAAGGACTTCCAGATCGCATTACATGGACACCACAATGTGAAATGACTTACCAAGAATTGAAGGAAAAGCTCACAAGTAAACCCATTTTGAAATTACCTGACTTAAGTCAAGAATTCATAGTAAGGACGGATGCAAGTAGTATTGGGCTAGGTGCAACTTTACTACAGAAATCAGATGCATTGGATGGGGAATTAAGCCCAGTGGCATATGCTAGCAGAAAGTTGAATAAAGCTGAAATCAACTACTCAACTAGCGAAAAAGAATGTCTTGCAGTAATATGGGCAATAAAGAAATTCAATATTTATCTATATGGGAAGGCATTTAAGTTGCAAACTGACCACAAACCTTTATCGTTTTTAGCACAGGCTAAGCATGAGAACTCTAGGTTACTCCGATGGTCTTTGCTTCTGGCTCCATATAATTTTAGCATTGAATATATATCTGGAAAAACAAATCTGGGAGCGGATTTTTTAAGCCGCCATCCGTGTGATGAGAATCACCGTAAACCCCAGAAATAATAATAAATTTCTCTATGTGTATATAGAATAAAGGACTGACATATAATGTCTGTTTTAAGAGGGGAAGTGTCATGAAATATTCTAATCCACATATATAAATTATTAGGTAAATATGAAGCCTAACAAATAAAATTAATAAAGAGAAGAGCAATGGTAAAATGACAGTGCTGTCCCAAAGAATGTACTCGAAATCCCCCTTGTTTTCTGCTTCGTCTGCAAATTGTAACGCTTTCACGTTGATAGTAAAGCTTACTGTATTATTACCCGCCTTCTTCAATGAAACGTGTGCTGTATTTCTTGGAAAAGCATTGAGACGTACTGCGTAATGACCTAAATTAACCCTAACATTAATTATACTGCGTTACCAAAACGAACGAACAGATGGACTAAAGGGATAAAAAGAGAAGGGAGAGGCAGAAAGCCGAACACTAAACCCGCTTCGCGCGATACACAATTACTACCATCACGCGTGTAAGTCTACATGCACTAATTTTTTTTTCAGACGGACAGTGATAAAATACACTACCCTTTCCCAGAGTTAGGTTTATAAATCATAACAGACTCTTATTAGAAAAGACAACATTATATGGGTTTACGTTAGAACACATAACAGTACCCAGACAGCACATCTTCTAAACAGGAGATAGAAGAAATTGCATATTTTGAACGCAGCCACGTAGCTCCTTTAAATTAGTATTTTTGGGTTCCTTAGGGTTTGCTGACAAATAATATGTAAAACGTTACGCAAATAGTCCAGGAATTAATAAATTATACCCAAAATAAAATATTGGGGGTGCCTGACAGCATAAAATCATTTCTGCTCATAAAATTTTTTTTATAACGTGTTTGAAAAAACCTTACGTTACATAAATAGCCTACCATGTAAACTCCAAATTGATTGGAGCGCAACAAATGAAAGCCTAACCACGATTGGTCGGGCTATAAATACTATCTTGGTTGTTGGGGGAGACGGGAAAAGATAACATTTTTTCAAACACTTGTCGAAACGTGGCTCATTGGCCAGTCTCGCTGATATACACACTTGGGAGCGTTAGTTCGAGACCACTAATTCAAATAAGCTTGATAAAGCGACAGTACGTTGAAGCCAGCTCACATTTTTGCTAAAATAAAAGCCTGGAACATAGGCAGAACGGAATTTGTGCCAGTTTGTGCCAGAATTCATTGCTAATCAACGTATCTGTGTTTATTTCCATGAAATTGTGGGACAGTGGTCTTGATGGTAGTGAGCAGCACCTGGTCAGAGATTTGCTGAATCCAGAGTCGGACAGCATACTCCTTGGTCTTTTTAGCTATCAGTGAGGTGTCTCCTGAGCCCAGAGGAGAATTCGAGCAGAGGAGTCCTTTCCTGCCGCCATCACTAAAGATAAGCAGAGTTGGCCAGCTGAGCTCAACATTATGTCCCCTCATCTTGAACTGATTTTTTTAAAATTAACATTAAGAGGGGAATTTACTTGTCTTAAAATCAGGAACTGTGAACATCTACAATAATGGTCCCTAAAGACAAACTATTGAAGTCATGATGACAAATACCAACAGAGCTTGAACAAAACAAAACCAGTATTACCTCATTTTACCACTACACAATTGACACACATAGAACATTGGTAATAATATATGTCACTACAATATTCATATTAAATACATTCTGTACATAACTTGTAATTTAAATTGATTGTGATTCCTGGTTCCCTTGTAGTTGAATCAGGACACATATTCATTCATGCCAGTAATGAATACATATTGTTATTTGAAACGTTACTAGTGACTTCTTTAAGATATTCTCATAGAGTGTTATATGTATGTGAGTGTCACCGTGTTGTCAAGAGTAGTGGATTAAATTAAATTGTTTATCTGTCTGTTGTTGTGACTTACACTTCACCATACTCATACCCTAGACACATAACGTAGCATCACACTATTCCAGAATAATTCTGACTGAGATAAAGAGATATGTGGTAGCAAGTAAGGTTATCTATAATACACTACTCTTAATAGATATAGATACCTTCACAGCTGATCTCAGTCAGTACACTAAGTTCCCTATAAGTATTTATAACATCCCACTTCACCACACACATCTGGATCATGGTTTTTGTGTCTCTTCTATGAGACAATGTCTGTAATCCAGCAACCTTCTGCATCTCTGTTATTGGTGTAGTTTTCATGGCTCCTGTAATGAGCCTGAGAGCTTGATTTTGCACCTTGTCAAAGACTGCAGATGTGAGTTAGCAGCTGATGACCATGCTGCTGAGCTAAACTCTAAGTGTGGTCTTATTACTCCATTATAAATCTTCTTTAGATTTCGTTCATTTGCTCCCCAGTTGGTACCTGCTAATTTTCTGAGTATGCCTAGTCGTCTTCGGGCCTTTCCTTCTGCATTTTCAATATGCTTATTCCATGTAAGCCTTTGGTCAAAATGTCACCCCAAGATAGGTGGGGTAGCTTTCTTCCTTGATCACGGTTGTCCCTAGGTGTATGTTAGCTGATTTGTCCTTGGGGGCGAGGGAGAACAGTGTTGTGGAGGTTTTGTCTGTGTTTATTGTGATAAGCCATTTCTCTGCCCATGACACTAGCATGTCTGCTGCCCGCTGCATTCTATAATTTGCTGTGGTGACATTTTCATCAGCGCACCAGAGTACTAGGTCATCTGCATATAAGGCAGCTTTAACTCCTGCAGGGAGATCTTTCACCAGGTCATTGATGTAAACAAGGAAGAGTGTTGGGGAAATTACTCCTCCTTGAGGTACCCCCTGATGGAGCAACACTTTTCTGCTCTGCAGACCGTCAAGAGTGACTCTAGTTCTCCTGTTATGCAAGTATGACTGGATCCATTTCATCATGTTGCCTTGGATTCCACTTCTCCTAAGTTTTGCAATGAGGCCATCTTTCCACACCTTGTCAAAGGCCTGCTTGAAGTCGACCCAGATCGTTAGGACCTTTTTCTTCTCCTGGAAGGCATCTTCTATTGCTTGAGACAAGTAAGTAACTTGGTCTTCTATACTGTAGCATTCTCTAAATCCAGCTTGTTCCGGCACCAGGATCTGCTCAGACTCTAAATACCATTTCAATCTGTGGTTGACTATTCGCTCCATAGTCTTTCCCAACACAGCTTGTGAGACTGATTGGCCGGTAACTTGCAGCCTCGGTCTTACATTTCCCTTTCTTTAGTATGGGTATTGTGATGGCTTTCTCTCCATACTTGGGGTACCGTTCCTTTCAACCAGCTGTGGTTGAATATCTCAAGCAGTTTTGTCTTTGCTGCTGAGCTCAGATTTACTAGCATTTCGTTGCTGATTTTGTCTGGGCCGGGTGACTTTTGAAACTTAAGCTTGGAAATAGCCTTCTGTAGTTCTCCTAGTGTGATGGGTTCCCTCATTGGGGCAGGAGTATCTGTCTGTCCCATGGTTGCCAGTATTTCTTTTCTTATCTCTCTCTGATGGTCTATGTTAATGGGTAAGTTGCTTTCTGAACTGTATCTTCTAGCAAACAAGTCTGCAGCTTGTTTTCCTCTGAAAAGTTGCCACCTTCATCCAATGTGATAGTCTGCCTTGGTGAGGAATGCTCTTCATTTAGAGACTTGACTAATCTCCAAAGTTTCCTGCCGTCTTTCTCAAGGTTCAGCGATGCCGTTTTAGTTCTCCAGCTTTTCCGCTTTTCTTCTAGCTTTGTTCTCTGAAACTCTGCTACAGCCTTTTTCCATTTGTTGTGAGTTTCAAGTGAAGGCTGAGACTCTGCGTCCTTTCTAGCCTTGTCCATAGCTTCCTGACGTTCTTGGAGTGTGCTGGACCAGTATGGTATGTAGTTACGCCGGCATCCTTTGGGAATGGTTTCTTTTGCAGCTTGTAGTATGCATCTGTTGAAGTCTTTTACCACTTCATTAATGTCTCTGTTCTGTACCTTGAGGGTAGACAGCAGCGTGTTCACCTGATGCCTGAATAAACCCCAGTTGGCTTTTTTGTAGTTCCATCTTGTAATGGCTGGGCCTGTACTGAGAGTTGCACTCTGGACAGTAAGAAAGATTGGGCGATGGTCGCTTCCCCCTAGTTGGTCTCCTACTTCTCTACTAATAGATCCAGCTATATCTGGTGTGGAGAAGGCAAGATCTGGTGTTGAGGTTGTGTGCCATCCTCTGGAGTAGAAGGTAGGAGTATCTGTGGCATTATTGACTAGGATTAGGGAGTGATCATCTTGCCAAGTTTCAACCTCTTCACCTCTGTGATCCAGATGGTTATAGCCCCAGCTCTGGGAGTGGCTATTAAAGTCTCCAACTGCTATAAAGTTGGTGGCTGGTACCTGTATAGAGCTGAGACTCAGGGGTTTGTTGTTCGGGGACAGTAATAGTTCAGGAGTTCTATTTCCATCTTGTCTACCTTTATCTGCAGCAGCTGATATTCTGCTCCATCCATGAAGGTTTTCCTTTCGTGTGCAGGAATGTTATTCCTTACAAGAGTAAGTACTCCTCCTTTTCGTCTATCTTGTCTGTCGGATCTGAAGCATTGATATCCCCTTATTTTAAAGGTTTGATCTGCTTTCAAGTGAGTCTCTTGGATACAGCAAACACTGACTTGCTTCTCATACAAGATGTTTTCCAGCTCTGTCTTTTTGCTGTATCCAGCCTGCTTGCTGTTCACTCCCTCTGCATTCCAGTGCATCATGACAAGTGGCACTCTGGGTTTCTCTTTTTCTGTTTTGTTTTGGTCAGTAGTTCTCCTCCGCCGTCTGTTGACTCCACAAGACGGTCTAGAGGGTCCTCCAGTAGCTGAGGGTGGGCTCTGTCGAGGCTCAGAGCCCGGCACTGCACCTGCCTGGTGGAGCTCCACAGGGCGAGCACCAGAACGAGATTTATTTGACGGTGTACTCTCCATAGAAAAAAAAAAAAGCGAGTTGCATGATACTGTGGTTTCCGGTGCGCCTTCTGGCCCAGTATCTACGACTTTAGCACCTGTTCAACGGGAGAGTGGGCTCATCCCTAATCTGTTTATGTTCCCAGTAGTAGACTATTCGCAAGCAGCCTGGGGGTGTCACTGCTCTGCGCGGACCTTGTTTACCGAGGCGGCGTCCGAGCTCGTATGGTGAAAATATGGTTGCGTTATCTTCAAAATAGCCCTGTCTTTCCCGTGGCTTTTCTGCCATCCTGCAACTTTGAGTTAGGGAGTTCTGAGCTCCAGTCTCTTTCCCAGGCATTTTATCCTGGCCTGGCACGCATACAGAGGACCCCACTTCTGGTTCTAAGTTAGCAGTTGGGGATAGGTGGGGTAGCACACTGTGCATTCCCCGTCATCCAGGGGGCTCTCCAACTATGCAGAGCTTGCACAATGCTGTGCTCTGGTTCGGGGCTCTCCCAAGGAATCCTCACGTCCTGCACAGAGCCACTTCCCGATACCCACCACCTGCCAACCCTCCATTGTAGAAATCTCCTGCATGCGGCCATCCAGTCAAGAGCCAGTAATAAGTCTGGTGCCCAAGTGATCCCCCCAAGCTCAGTGTGCAATGCTGGGTTCTCATCATGCTGCAACACAGGAGGGATTGTGATGCTCAGCCATCTCTCTCAATTCTGCACCGATAAGTGACATCGGGGACTTAACTTTGCCTCAGTACTGGGAGGCCCCGTTTCCGGGTACACCACACACAGCCAATTGAGGCAACGGTCGCCATGGGCGTGATAGACGACAAACAGTGAAGAATGAGGCAAGAAAGCATTTAACCCATGAAGTGGGGGTGGATTGGTGCAGACCAGAGCATGTACCACTCGCCGGTGGGTTCTGCATCTACACCTATAGGGTTCCACCCACTCCTCAGCCCATTTAGTCTGGCCCCTCACCCAGGACCTGTCCGGCTTGGGTGACCCTGCCAGGAGTAAAACTCCCGCCGGCATAGCTCCCGGGATCATTGAGGCGCTCAAGCTCTCCAACCACGGCAAGGTAGGCTTACATGTGGAGAGTTCCTTAGATAAACGAGCTAATAGCATAGCATTTTACTGTTAAATCAGTTGGGCGCTTGTACGAGCTAATAATAAATTACAGAATAATCCTTCACAAAAGGCGGTGGGCTGATAAAAAGTTAACATTGCTAAGACTCCTTCAGCATTGTTCTTGATTTTTGAATATCTTCTGAATACTGCCTCGAGATAGAAGCATCATCATCTTTCTATCTGCATCTCTGCCTAGAGTAATCTTATGCGAAGGTAGACACATTTGAAGACCCACAATCGATATTCTTGAGTTTTGGCCATTGTTGTACCACAACTGCAAAGCAGGGGAGGCAACCCGTGAGAACTACGATAAGGAGCAGGTGAGAAAAACAAAAGAAAGGCACTGGAGAGAAAACGAAGGAGGTCACAGAAAAATGTAACGATCTTAATTTGACTTGTCAAACATCTCTTAGCTTTAAAATGTGATAAAGAAAATTAAAATTGTGTACGTTGTTCACGAAATATACGTTTTTAAAAATGTGTACATAATTGTGAAACACCTTCTGTATTCAGACTTATTCAATAAGTCACAAACACGGATGAGTAGAGGTTTTAGGCGTAAGTGAATCTTTACATCTCTGTATGCCATTCATTCTTCTTCTATTTCGCTTCATACCGATCTTATAGACAATAATGCATCTGGTCTGTTTGTAGGACGCCTGCGAGATAGTCATGTACATGCTCCTTCAATGATGGCTTCTATAGCAGTTTGTTTTAGTCGTTTGTTTTCAACATGCCAGCGAGAACAGTTGTTTGATTCTTTCTTTTGTCTCCTGGGGGCCAACGGGAATTACATGAGACTTTTTTATTTAAAAAAAACATTGTTAAAACGTTTATAAAATCTCTATATCTACATCAGACATCTTGTAAGAAAAGAAATAAAATAATCCGGTTGGGGTGGGGGGGAGGGTTAAGCGAGTTGGAATAGGTCAAATATCCCGGTGGTGGGGGGAGGGGGGAGGGGGGGATGGGGGGCAGAATGGACGTGTAAAAGAAACCGCGATCCAATTTTGTGGGCGAGAAAATTAAGGAAAGGCGGATTCCAAAAATAAATGACAATCATTTCGCAGACAGTAATACTTTGGGCGCTGCTCATGCATGCTAAATCAACCTAAGTCATTTCCCCCAGAATCTACTCGCGAAATGGGGTTTATGGGAGGAGTAGACGAGGGTAAAGCGTGGGACAGGGAACAGAAAATGCGGCGAGTGGTGAGTGTCTGTAATGAGGCGTTGTCAGCGGCTCATTTATTTATTCATTCCCTTTAGCTCTCTATGAACACAGGCGTTCAATGAACTCACGCCAAGGCTTCTTTCCATGAACTACTAGCTCTTTCCGTGTTCTCTCTATCCCCTTAATTTCTTACCCCAATTCCCGTCTGTGTGTTTCTAGGTCTCCTTATATTTCTGATACACTGCGGATTCCACAACAAGGACTGCTTCGTGTTGTTATAGGCTGGTTCTCTCCACCCCCACACACACGTTTATTTAATTTGGTATGATTATCTCTTCTTCTTCGTTCGTGGGCTTGAAATATATTGTCTATATCTGCAATGTTGTTTCTTGTATAAACTTCACTGTCTTTTGTAGTTCATACAGAGGTCCGTATAGTTTTGCTTCCAGTGTTGTTTCTCTGGGCCAATGGGTTTGCCTCAGTATATCATATTCGGGGCAGTCTTGAAGTATGTGCTCTGCAGTCTGGGGTGCCTGTCCACATGTACACATGGCTTAATTGCCAATCTTAAATTTTGTATACATGTGGCTGCGGAGTCGGTTATGTCCTGTTCTAAGGCGCAGTGATTATCTCTTGATATTTTTTATCATGACTTGTTGGATTAATGATTTTCTGGATCTCGTCATTACTCTATCCATAAGATATTGAGAATGAATGCGGAGACCAGTAACAAGACTGCACTTGAAGAAACGCTTCTACAAGAAGTAAAATCCGAAATATACCTTGGCAACAATATAGACACAGCTTGAGGGACAGTTAATGATTTCAAAATAAGAATACAAAAGGTAAATATAGCTTTAATTGCAGTGGGCAATATTAGGAGATCAAGTCCAACACAAAAATCAGAATCTTGAGCCTAACAATTCATTTAAAACCTTGTACACTTTTAATAATAATAATAATAATAATACACCAATGAATGTCCACGTGGAACCGAAATCCAGACTCCTACGCATGTTTTCCAAGACTACCCAGCCTGCGGTGGCCTATGGGGTCAGACCTGGCCGTGGGGTACGGAGCTGTGAGGCCGGTAAGGCACTGTGGACTTTGCCCTGGTGACGGGCTTGCAAATTTGGGATGACTGCCAAACTGAATACAGAAGTGGATTAATAATAAAATTCACAAATCTTTTTAATTCATTAAAAAACTGAGTGCAAAGCCTACTAATAATATTCGTCACAATTCATTCTAACTCATCATAAACGTTGCAGTCTCTAGCGATCATAAACTTCACAAATCATTCTAACTCATTCAGAACCTTGCATATTTATGATGACAAAACTTCACAAATCATTCTAACTCGTTCAAAAACCTTGCATATTTCTACTGACAAAACTTCACAAATCATTTTAACTCGTTCAAACCTTGCACATTTCTACAAACAAAGCTTCACGAATCATTTTAACTCGTTCAAAGCCTTCCATATTTCTACAGACAAAACTTCACAAATCATTTAAACTCGTTCAAACCTTGCACATTTCAACTGATAAAACTTCACAAATCATTCTAACTCATTCAAAACTTTGAACGCTCACCAGCGATCATAAACTTCACTAATTCTCCTGGCTTTTCTGAAATCTGGGAATGTCGCAGACAACTTAAAAACAGGAATTGCTCCATCTCGTGTATTCGTATTGCGCCCGTTCCTGACTTTGAAATAATGAAACAGCAAAATTTCAATTTCCTGACCGTCCGTGGAGGCTCTGAGAAGAGCCAGCTACGCGTTCTCCCAGAAATTGCCTCGCATGCTTAATAAACGCGAGTGGATACAGCTTGGCGATTTTCAAAAGCGCGAAAATGAAATTGGTGGTGAAAAATACGAAATTGCTGGCCCTTCGGTTAATGGGTTCTGTCACGCTCCAGCCAGTGGTCGAACACATAATTAGGGCACGTTTTGGGCAAGCTTGATTGTAGAAAAGATATAAGACTTTTTGGTTCTTTCCTCTTGTACTTTGTTTGCTCTGTTTGTTTATTTGAGGTGCCTTGAAAATTTTTATCCTGGTCGGACCACACCCCATGTAAATTGGCAGGGAGGATAGTGTGATTCACTTCTGTAGCTAGGTGGGGGTGCCTTTCGGAAGGTCCTGGGTTTGATTTTCCGGTAAGCCACTCACTTCTGTTGTTTTTCTGTTGTCTAGTATTCTGCTTCTTTATTTCTCACGAGCGACTGAAAGTTACCTTTATGTGTATAATATTTATTTATTCCCATATAAACTGGTTGAGAGACATCGAAAGATTCTCCCCAGGAATCGCCTACGTTGCTCTGAATCACTTTTCCAAAACAAAAATCGTTCATCACTTAGCGAGGATTCTGTGTTGTTTGCTCGGACCTGTGCCATCCTTACAAAGTTGTTCCAAGTTTTCGTAATCCCTGTCATGCGTGTTCTCAAATCTATTCTCCATGTTCATTTCGACTTCCCTCTGTTTCTATTACACTAGGAACCCATACAAGGATTGCATTGTAATGCTATCAACTGTCCTCTGTAATGCTATCAACTGTCCTCTGTAATGCTATCAACTGTCCTCTGTAATGCTATCAACTGTCCTCTGTAATGCTATCAACTGTCCTCTGTAATGCTATCAACTGTCCTCTGTAATGCTATCAACTGTCCTCTGTAATGCTATCAACTGTCCTCTGCAATGTGCATCTTATTCAACACTTGCTACTTTTTGTCATCGTTTGACTACGCCTTCTTTATCATATTCTATGCACCTTTATCTCGTGCGCCCTCTTGCTCTGTAGCCAGATATTCTGTTGGGGTATTGCTGACCGGGTTCGTTTGTATATATATATATATGTGACAGCGCCATCTTGAGGTCTGTCGTTCTCGGCGCTGGCCCCATCTGGGCAGTCATGTTGTCTATGTGGTTTAGTGCCTTTTGGTCACGTTATCTTCAAGCAGATTTATTACAAGGCCATAATAAGCCTACGAATTAGCTGTCTTTTTGCTCTAGTTGTGTAAATCTGTGTTTTCATGCATTCTGGAGCAATAATCGCGGGTGTTATCTGTGTGGCGCAGATTAAGACGCGTAGCGCGCAGTAAATTGAGTGGTTAGGCCAGGGCTTATAAAAAGGGGTAGCAAGCGGCGAAACCGGTCTATGTTTGAGAGAGCCGCCCAGTGAGAACAGACTAAGAAGACACACAAGAGCCAAGCTGTAAATGCCTTGAGCACACAGTCTATGAACACTGACTGGGTGTTCGTTTGATTGTTTGTTGGATTGGTTGTTTGGTGTTCGGTTCTGTTCGGTAGAATTAAATGTTGATCTGCATAAGGCTTTGGGTTGCTTGAATTGTTAAGTCTGCTGCTGAGAGGGTTGCAAGCAACCAATAATTGCAACCCCTGTCAAACGATCCTTTATAAATTTTCTTAGTGCACGGGTCTTGGGTGTGAGGCACCCCTAGCGCCCCTGTCACATATATATATATATATATATATATATATATATTAGCTGTAAGTTTCCTGCATTGCCTGGTTTTTCCTAGTTACTGTTTTGGAAACTTAGGAAATGTAAAAATCAAACTATAATATTTTGATATTCGAGTGAAAATAATTTTCGTTTAAACTAATGACTACTGCTTTAAGTGGCTATTCTCGTGCCTTGTTTACAGTAATTGTAAATCCAAGCCGCACAAAATACTGTTATTCCATATAGTTCCACCGGAAAAGTGATTTCATTTTGCTTCCGAGTTTTTGCAAGAAGCAAATTAATAAGGCATATTTTCCCGTTCGATCTGGTGCACCAAGAAAGAATAGTCCACCATTTTGTTTTTTAATTGTGTTTACTACATATCTTTGTAGCACGCCCCCTTCAACCACAAACATTGTTTCGTGAACCAAGACGCTTATTATTTTCTTTGATATCTTCCTTGATTGTTTATATTCTATTTGCTGCACTGTAATAATCCTCTTGATGATTTATTTATGTTTTAGTTGTTATTCGGATTGTTTTGTTGTTCTGAAGTACTGTTTGTACTTGCAATCATTTAATATTGGTTGGAGGTTTATTTGTGGCATTATGTATCTTTCTGGGCAAGTCTGCTACAGTAGAACTATTGTAAAGGCAAGCAAATGGTTCTGTAAAGTTTCGTTATTTTTTAATGTTTGCATCATTTTGTCATTGCAAGCTTTGTTCATCCAAGACACAATTTCCATCCGTTATAGTAACGCGCGTATAAAATTAAGATACTCCTAATATAAAAGACCAAGTAAATGTGTTTAGCTGTATTCCACACAAAATACTCTTAAATCTTATGATGGAACCGCAAAAGCAATTTTATTCTGCTCCTGAGTTTTAGTAAGAAGCAAATTAATAAGACACATTTTCCCTTTCCGACCTGGCGCACAAAGAAAGAATAGTCCAACTCATCCTTTTTTAACGTTCTTACTACTGTTTTTCGTAGCACGTTCTTTGCGTTATTACTTGTAAAAAAAGACGATTATTATTTTCTGTGATACATACTTCTATAGCACGTTTCACTAGCTTTGCCCAACTTCAAAATGCTATATCTCAGCGAATATATAACGCATATAAGTGAAATTTTGTGTGTGAATTTGAAATGGTATAGACCCTATGAATTAAATTTTTCATTAAAATGCGGCCATTGGTTTCAATTTTCGTCTCTTTGCGATATAATATAAAATCCTACTTGCCAACACACATCACACGCACACATATTGAAATGTCTACAGTAAATTATACGACCTCATTTGCACATTTTTGGTTTATCAAGTATTTGGCATGATTTTTGAGTGAAATTGCGTGAAATCGCACTTCTTGAACATAAAACAGTTTATATCCGGTGCAACGCACACATTGTCAATCAGAGGTGTGTCTACAAAAATTATTGTGTGGTTAAGAAGGAAAAATGAGTCTGCGAGTACATTTTATGACATTACAGCAAATCACAAATAGGATTTTTAAGTATTTCTGCAATGAAGCTACTCGAGGAAAACTATATCATTCTATTTCAAACCCACAAAAGAGGACTATTCACGCCTTGGGGATAAGCAAACGATCATTGCACCGCTGGATAGCGACATCTGAAATGTCTAATTCCAGTGTTTTACACACGAAAATTAGGCCAAGAGTGGTGGATAATTTTGACAGAGAATTGATCCGTAGAGAAATTTGCAATATGTTTCAGAATAATGAGGCAGTGACTTTAAGGAAATTGAAAATTTGGTTAAGAAAGAATAATGACATTGATATTTCCAAATCTACGCTATGGAGGACTATTAGGAGTTTGGGATTCACTTTTAGAAAATATGTTGGTGGTAGAAACCTTATTTGTGAGAAGCCTCATATAGTTGCAATGAGAAGCAAATATTTACGCGAGGTCAGAGAAATGAGAAGAGATTGTTATGATTTTGTGTATTTAGATGAAACTTGGATCAATGCGCACCACAGTAATGAACGAGAATGGCAATCATCTGATGGAACAACTAAGAGACTAGTACCAAGCAGCAAAGGACAGCGCCTAATAATTGCACATGCAGGAAGCAGCCATCATGGGCTTCTAAATAATATTGAACTCATATTTGTTTCAAAATCCACAGATAATAGGGATTATCATACAGAGATGAATGGCAAGATATTTCAAGATTGGATTGTGAATCATGTACTTCCTTCATTGGATAGACCGTCGTGTTTGATAATGGACAATGCTTCATATCACAACGTTGTGGCACCAGAAGATAAAGTTCTTAATTCATCAAGTACTAAAGATGTAATAAAGATTTGGCTGACCAAAAACAACATTCCATTCAACGAAATGTCCCTGAAGCCTGAATTACTTGAAATTGTAAAAAATACACAGCATACAAAGATATTTCACATACACAAGGCAATCCATGAACATGGTCACAGATGTTTAAGATTGCCTCCTTACCATTCTCACTTAAACCCAATATAATTAGTCTGGGCTAAAATTAAGGAACAGGTAGCAACAGAAAATAGGACGTTAAAATTAAAAGATGTTGAAATACTTACAAAAGCCGCCATCTCGAACACAGCCAGGGATTATTGGAAGAAATGTGAGAACCATGTGTTACAAGAGGAAGAGGAATATTGGACGAATGATGGTTTGTCCTTCATTCAGCCGAGATTGATTATCAATTTCTCAGAGACATCTGATTATGATTCGGATGAAGTTTAATTTCTTTAAAGATGACCTTACCGTTATTTACAAGCACAGTAGAGGAGAAACTTTCCATTATGATATTTATGAACCGCAAAGTGGTGATACCTATTGAAATAATCAGATCAATGAAGGTCCAGTTTGGTAGCGCATTAAATGTCAATGACAAACAATGTCACGAGTATCTCCCATGCAGATCATTTAAGAAATCATCTTCAACAGGTATTCATATGCAAACGTGATGGCCACATTATTGTAATAGTAGACACGCCTATGCCTATTCAATTCACAGAATCTGTGACTGAAGTGGTAAAATTTCTTTTTTCGATACACAATAATTAGTATGCCGACAAAGATCAAAGGATTTCATCCGTTTGTGGGAACTGGACAAGATGCACAGATATAAAGTATATATTTGTTGGGTCTAACCCAATATAACATCGTATGCAAAAAATGGCATTAATACGTTAGACGGTTAATCAGATAATTACATTTGAAGTTGGGCAAAGCTAGTGAAACGTGCTATAATATAAAAGACCTAGTGATTGTGTTGAGCTGCATTTTTTAAATAAAAGTTTCTCTGTTTGGTGAGAAGCGACCCATTCAACCTAGACAATCGGATGACGTCGGTTATATTAGGACACATGCCCAAATAAAGAAAACCTTTCGTTCTGGTCTATTGTTTAGGTTTAAGCTCCTTTTTTTTTTTTTTTTTTTTTTGTAAATTAAAAAAAAGAAATTTGCCACGTTTTGGCGTTTTGTCGCTTCATTAAAGCGCATGTCCAAACAGAACAGACCTTGCGTCCGGTTTCATTGTTTTATATCCATGATGAATATCATATCTTGTTATTCTGAGTGTACAATGAAAATCCACTTTTTAAAATTAATTAAATTAAATTGATATATTATAAAAAAAAACAGAAATGCTACATACAACTTAAATTTCCTTTTAATTTTCAATTATAACTTTAAAGTATAATTAAAACTTTTAAATTACGTTGGGGACCTAAGACGCGTCCTCAGTGAGAAATGAAGTTAGCGACCCATAGCTAGACTGCTTGAGTCAGGGTCAGCGAACCAGAGCTAACCAAGACCCTACTCCACCTCCAAGTGGTGGTCCTGGAAACAGGCTGCATCACTGCAGTCTGGCTGAGTGAGTAGGGATCGAAGAGGGAAGGCTAACCCGGTCCCAAAAATGCCGTGCTGAAGTCGGATGTGTCGGCCGAAAGCCGCAAATATCACAGCTTCGCTGTAAACGGACACAACGCAACCAGCGTCCTTTTCAGGACGAACGAAGAAGAAGAAGAAGAAATTGCGTTGTCAAATAATAACAATTTGCGTAGTTATTTGCAAAAAACGTATATTTTTATCATTCTGATTATTTCCCTTGATTCAGCCTTTACGTTCCATATTGGTGGTCAGTCACATTTTTCTAAATGTGTATCCAGAGTGTAATCCTTTGAGGCAAGAATTCACAGATTTTTACTTTTGTACCTAAGGCACCAGCTTATTCTTTCATTTTTTTTTTTTTTTAACCAAAGCCGTAAATAACGAGATTATTTTACAATTTAAATTCGCTTGACGCAGTATTGTAAGAAATGCTGTAAAAATTTAAAACAAAACAAAAACTCTAAATCTTGTTTGATTTCCATTCAAATTAAACATGCACAGAGGATGGTGCTTACTTTGAATGTTGATCCACATGGAACATTCATTGGTTTTAATATATATATATATATATATATATATATCGATACAGTTCTGCTACAATTAGAATTCGCGTGGCAAAATCAGTGCCAATACTTTGCAATATGCGACAAAATTACTTCTCTTTACACGGTCCTTCAACGATTACACTTTTTATATTTTTAATAATGTTGTTTTCTGCAACAACTAAAGTTTTTGCAATAAAATGACTTAAAAATACTTGGTGTCGAGTGAGTTTGATTTTTATATATGTGGATACAGTTATTTTACAATTTAAATTAGCTTGACGCAGTATTTTTAAAATGCTGTAAAAATAAGAATACTATGAATCTTGTAAGATTTTCACTCAAATTAAACACGCAGTGGATGATGCTTATTTCAAATGTTGATCCACATGGAACATTCACTGGTTTATATATATATATATATATATATATATATATATATATATATATATATATATATATATATATATATATATATATATGTGTGTGTGTGTGTGTGTGTGTGTGTGTGTGTGACCGTGTGACCAGAAAGGTGTAATTTTAGACGGCGTAATTAATTTTCTATCTGGTCTACGGTGTATATTTGTGCTCATGCTGGCATTCTCACACGGGAACGGGCTATCCAAACGAAACACACCTTTGCCATCCGTGAAGAAGACAATCGTAAGAGACACAGAAAATATAATGAGAGACGGCCCATGGCCTTAGACATCTCGGCGCTGTCTGACACCAGAAGAAAACCACCTTTTTGAGCGCAAAACCGTGACAGGTGGTACTCCAGGCAAGCGATATCGTGAGAATGTAACCTAGTGGGCGGACCTTGAATTGTGCACGTTTAGGAAGATAATCTTTACTAAGATGTGATCTCATGCCATCCAAACTGAGCATAGGACTCATGATTTTCTCCCTAGAGGGATGGGCGGAGCTTTGCCTGCCATTTTGACGTGGCTATCATGTGGTACAGGAGTGGAGATGTAGATTTAAACTGAAACAGTGAGAGAGTCGGGTCAGAGCTGAGAAATAGCCAGATCGTCTTCTTGTGCAAAACGCGCCCTAGTACGATAACCAAGTGAGGTATGGGCTGTTGCATAGTTGCGTCTGTGCTAAGAGAACTAACGACAAAGAGGTATGCTTACATATGAGTACATTTTTATAAACTTTAGATTTAGTAATATTAGACGTTTCAGGTTTAAGAGTTATTGCTTTTTAGAGTTTGTCTATCTATAACAGTTTGATAGAAGCTGATTTGCGATGTATGTGTTTTCGAGTGTAATTTCACGTATATCTATCTCATCGCTACTTTCAACTGTGAGACTGTGTTAAATGTGTAAAGTACTAAGTGAATTTATAAGAGGAATTCTAGTGTCGCATTGCGCTGTACACAAGTGTGTATTTATTACCATTATTATTATTATTTGTGTAGTGTTAAGTACTGGTTATATTGCATTCTTGTGAACCGTAAGTGTGGTTAATTTTACATCAGTGATTATTGTGAGAGACAGATTAGCGTACCCTCTAGCTCCGTCAGTAGCCTAGGCCTATTACATTTAGTATAGAGCTGCAAGAATAGAGTATATATCTGTTTGTTCTTTAGAGCAGCTAGACCTCTCACATACTGATCAAATGTGGTCATTTAGACCAGTGAGTTGTGTATAATATTTCATCATAGATAGAAGAGCTTCATTTAAGTTTTCTCTCGCGTGATGATGTAGTTAGTATTTAGTATGAGTATGAAGGCATTATTGTTGACTTAAATATGTTTATTGTATGATTACACACAACATACACACATGCACACACACACATATAAGTGCATGTACTTGCATATTTTCACACATAAGTAGTATAGTAGGGAGGAAACGCACCCCTTTTCAGGCGTTGAGTGTGACTTTTTATATAGTAAAATACTCCGATCGATGCAGGCGTTGGATTTCAGGCGGAGCGTCAGGCGTTGAGCGTGACTTTTTATATAGCGATATATTTTAGACGGGGTGACTTCCTCTGACGATCAGTTTGCGCCCTGTTGTCCTGGTAGTGTGTTGTTTATGTTTACAATATATAGACGATATTTATTTTACAGGTAGACAACAGTTATACATATATATTTAGACATATATTTACATATACAGTAGAACTCCATTTATCCGAACCCCAATTATCCGAACATCCAATTATCCGAACACTTTTTCCAGAAAAAAAAAAATCAATCGCCACCAGTCACGTTAGACTACATTTCTGAATCTTTTCATGCGGCAAGCTTCAAATGTGTGCGAACAATTTGTAGAGGATGGGATGGGCTAATGGTCGGTCGCTTACGTACAGGAAGTCAGTTAGATCATAAAGTCAGTTAATATCTGGTTTACCAATCCAGTGTACGTTTGCGTTCTAGGCAGAACACTGGCTAAACAGACAGTTCAACTTAAAATAATTGTGTCTGCTACTACAGCAGAATAATTTTGGTGTACAAGTATTTCTCTGTGCGATATGGCATCTTCCAGTAGGCCTAAAGCATATAAAAGGAACCGCAATGTTTTGTCAATTGAAACGAAAACAGAAATTATCAAGAGACTAGGAAAAGGTGAAACTGTGTCTTCACTTGCGAGGATTTTCAATGTTGGGAAAGCTACCGTCTCTGACATCAAAAGTAAAAAGGATAAAATTATGAGTTTTGCATCGAAATTGGAGAGTGAAAATGGGTCGAAGAAACGTAAGACCATGAGAAATGCGAAATATTTGAAATTGGAAGAGGCTTTGTATATATGGTGTCTGCAAAGAAGAAGCAAATCGGAACCTATCTCTGGCTCTCTATAGTGTGAAAAGGCACTTCAGTTCAACAATCAACTTGACGGTCCTCCTGACTTTAAATCTCGTCATGGCATACGAGAACTGGAGATTCAAGGGGAATCTTTATCTAGCGATGCAACTGCCGCTGAAAATTTTAAAGAAACATTCTTGGCTTTTTTGGAAGAAGAAGGTTATTCACTCGATGATGTGTATAATGCCGATGAGACTGGCTTATACTGGAAATCATTGCCTCAAAAATCACTTGCATCTCAGCGCGAAGCAGCTGCCCCTGGGTTTAAAAAGTGCAAAGAGAGAGTAACAATTTTGGTAGCCGCGAATGCCAGTGGAAGTCATCGTTTACCGGTGCTAATGATCGACAAAGCCAAAAAACCACGTTGTTTAAAGAATGTGACATGTCTCCCATTGTGCTACAAAGCACAGAAGAGTGCTTGGATGAATAGTGAAATATTTATTGATTGGTATACAAATCAGTTCATCCCAAATGTGAAGAGGTTGAGAGAACAAGAAAAGAAAACTGGAAAAGTAATTCTTCTACTGGACAATGCACCATCTCATCCAGAGACGGATACATTGAATGCAGTTGATGCAAATTTTAAAGTAATTTTTCTGCCTCCCAATGTAACAGCACTGATTCAACCAATGGATCAGGGTGTTATAGCAAAGCTTAAAAAGATGTACAAGAAGGAAGTCCTGCATCGTTTATTGTTGGCTGAAGATGAAGAAAGTGTGGTGGCGTTTTCCAAAAAGCTTAATCTCAAAGACTGCTGCTATATGTTAGCTGATGCTTGGACCACCCTGTCACAAGATAATCTCAACAAGGCTTGGAATAGATTGCTTGGGAAAAAAGGAGGAAATGAAACTACTGCAGTGGACACAAATGATGATTGTATAAATGAAGTTGTGGAACTGTTTCAAGCGATGCCCGGATTTTCGGACTGTGACAAAGATGATGCCCACATGTGGCTAGAAGATGATAATGATTCTGGTTTTCAGTTTTTGAATGACGAAGAAATTTTGTCTTTTGTGCAAAAAGAAAACCAAATACATGTAGTGACCGATGACGAAGACTCCTCAGAAGTACATGATGTACTTGTAGATTATGAAGAAAACCCAAAACGTCGACCAAGTCCTGAAGAGGCCTTTATAGCACTAGAATCAGCGATGGCTTGGTACGAGCAAGAAGATGACAGCTGTCCTACACAGCTTCTGCTGTTGAAGAGAATGCGGGACTTAAGAACCAAAAGGAGACTATCCAGTTTGGTGCAAAAGAGGATTCTCATTATTTTAAATAGTGGGCTACATCTGTGCAAGTACATGTATACGTAAGTTGCGCCTGGTTTTGAATCGTTTGTAATGTTATTTTGAAAACATTTCTCTTTCTTAAAAAAAAAAAATTAATACAAGTAGTACATGCACTGCAGTGTAATGACAGATTTTGGTGATACAGTAATCTAATACAGTGTGGGTATTATTATTACAGTACAAGTAAATATGTTTTATAGTGTATTTTCCTTGTGATGGTTAATTATTTTTAGAAATATGTGTACATGTACTCGATACATTATGTAATCCAATTATCCGAACATTTGATTATCCGAACGATGCTCGGTCCCATGGGGTTCGGATAAATGGAGTTCTACTGTATTACAATATATATTACAACAGTTAGACTATATATATATATATATATATATATATATATATATATATATATATATATATATATATATATATATATATATATAAAAGAAAACACTAGATATATTATATATTTTTATTGACAAAGAGGTGTTATCTGGTCTATGGGTGCTGTAGGGTGACGTCTGACCTCACTACTACGGTCGTGCCGGCCATACGGCTACAGTGTATAAGCGGTGTGGTGTGGGTGGTATTGCTTTTGGTTTGCTTGTTGTTGTGTGTTGTTATATTGGACTGGTAGTGTGTTGGTATGTTTGTTTGTACATATGAATACAATATATACGAAAAATATAAAAAATCGATAATGACGGAAAATAAAAAATATCGATAATGTTGAATTAGGTTACTAAGAGGGTTTTTGAAGCGAGTGGAGCCTTTTTTGTGCTGGCGTGGGTGACGACGTATGTTGCGGTGTAGCTGGCGGGGTGGGTTAGGGGTTTGTGTGTTTGTGTGTGTGTGTGACTCAGCAGTGTGTTGGTGTGTTTGTTTATACATATATACATACAATATATATTAAAAAAATTTAAAATCGATAATGACGAAAATTTTTTTAAAAAATCGATAATGTTGGATTAGGGTACTAAGAGGGTTTTTGAAGCGAGGGGAGTCTTTTTGTGCTGGCGCGGGTGACGACGCATGGGTGTATTGTGGTGAAGCGGGCGGGTGTAGGTTAGGGGGGATTTTTGTGTGATGTTGTATTGTGCCGTTGGTGTGTTTGTTTTAAGGCGGATGTGCCAGCAACGAGAGGTGGGAGTGAAGTGTTAGAGACTTGACTAGGACCTGCGTCGAGAGGTGTGTTTGAAGTGTTAGAGACTATACCAGGGACAGCAGCGAGATGTGGAAGTGAAGTGTTAGAGACGTCACTATACTAGATCCAGCATCGAGAGGTGGGACTGAAGTGTTAGAGACTTGGGTATAACAGGTCCAGCAGCTAGAGGTGGGAGTGAAGTGTTAGAGACCTGACTATACCAGGTCTAGCATCTAGAAGTGGTAGTGAAGTGTTAGAGACCTGCCTATACTAGGTTTAGCAGCTAGAGGTGCGAGAGAAGTGTTAGAGTTCTAGAGGTGGGAGTGAAAGAGACGTGTCACTATACTAGGGCCAGCGCTTAGAGGTGGGAGTGAAGTGTAACAGACTTGACTATAGCATTTTTTGTGTATGTATTTTAATTGTTATGTGTTGTTGTATTGTGTGTTGGTGTGTTTGTTTATACACATATAAATACAATATATAAAATATAAATAATCGATAATGACGGAAAATATAAAAAATCGAAAATGGTGGGTAGTAGGTTACTAACGCGTTTTTTTAAAGCGAGGGAAGTCTTTTTGTGCTGGCGAGGGTGACGACGCATGGGTGTATTGTGGTGTAGCGGTAGGGTGTAGGTTAGGGGGGGGGGGATTTTTGTGTGATGTTGTATTGTCCCGTTGGTGTGTTTGTTTAAGGCGAATGTGCCAGCAGCGAGAGGTTGGAGTGAAGTGTTAGAGACTTTACTAGGGCCAGCATCCATAGGTGGGAGTGACGTGTTAGAAACTACACCAGGGACAGCATCGAGAGGTGGGAGTGAAGTGTTAGAGACTTTACTAGGTCTAGCATTGAGAGGTGGGAGTGAAGTGTTAGAGACGTCACTATAGCAGGTCTAGCAGCTAGAGGTGGGAGTGAAGTGTTAGAGACGTGACTAGGACTAGCATCGAGAGGTGGGAGTGAAGTGTTAGAGACTTGACTAGGACCAGCGTCGAGAGGTGTGAGTGAAGTGTTAGAGACTTGACTAGGATCAGCGTCGAGAGGTGTGAGTGAAGTGTTAGAGACTATACGAGGGACAGCAGCGAGAGGTGGGAGTGAAGTGTTAGAGGCTTGGCTATAACAGGTCCAGCAGCTAGAGGTGGGAGTGAAGTGTTAGAGACCTGACTATACCAGGTCTAGCATCTAGAAGTGGTAGTGAAGTGTTAGAGACCTGCCTATACTAGGTTTAACATCTAGAGGTGCGAGTGAAGTGTTAGAGGTCTAGAGGTGGAGTGAAAAAGAAGTGTCACTATACTAGAGCCAGCGTCTAGAGGTGGGAGTGAAGTGTTAGAGACTAGACTATACCATTATTGTGTATGTATTTTAATTGTTATGTGTTGTTGTATTGTGTGTTGGTGTGTTTGTTTATACATATATACATACAATATATATAAAAATATAAAAAATCAATAATGGCGGAAAATATAAAAAATCGATAATGGCGAGCTAGTAGGTTACTAAGGGCTTTTTTAAGTGAGAGTGTGGGGGGGGGGGTTATTGATTTTGACAGGTTGGGGAGATGACTCATAGATGTGTTGAGGTGTAGCGCTGTAAAAGCGGTGGGGTATAGGTGGTATTGGTTTTGTTCTTGTCTGGTAATTTTGTGTGTAGGTATTGTAATTGTTGTGTGGTGTAGTGTAACTAGTGGGTTTGGTTTTTTGGGTGGTTGTGTTGTGTATGAGTCGGCCTTGTGTTGTCGAGTACAGATAAAAAACTAGCTTATTGTGATGTTTATTGAGACCATTAGTACATTTTTTCCGCCCCGCGTTTGTTGTGTAATGAGAACCGCCAAAAAAGTGTGTTTATCTGGTGGTTTGTGTGCAGGTATTCGTGTGAATTACAACTAATTGGTGTTAGCTTTCTTGGTTTGATAGTCCTTTTCACAGTGTAAAATCACTATTGGTTATCTGTAGTGTTTTAAATAGTTTTGTTAAGCCATTATTTCTATAATATTTAGGGGCCATCTCGACGCTGTATAAACACTAGATGTATATTTATCAGATCACCGAGGGCGTATGCGCATGCGCGCATAACTTCACACGTCAAAAAAAAATCTGTACAGGAGCGATTATATGTTGATTTTTCACTGTCACTTTTAAAGAGGTCATACTGCAGACTTGTGTTGATTGACCAATTATTGTGGAGGTAGTGTATTCTTAAGCAATAACAGGAGATTTTTGTGTATTTCATGAAAGTTTAGGTATAGGTATACTGTCCAAAAGTGATCTCATCAGAACGTTGTTATCTATGTGGATGTGTTGTAGTCTTGTTACAAACAACATTTTTATTGGAAGGAGTTGTGCTTTTACCCTTTTACATGAATATAACAACCGATTTGTTCCAAAACCTTCATGCAACTATCTTGCTACTTGACTTGAGAAGAATGAATTTTTTGAATTTTTATAAGCACTCACTAAGTGAATTCCCGTTTTCCTACCCGCTATAGAATAAAGAGGAAAATATAAAATAAAAAAGGGATACCTTTTTATAAAGGAAGCTGACTAATGATCGGGGTGTGGTGGGGAGGATTTTGGTTTTGTGTTGTGTTGTGTGTGTGTAGCTAGTGATGAGAATATAAGACGATGAGAGGTGAAGTGGCGTCGGAGGCAACTATGCTTTTGATGTAAAAATATGACAGGGAATTCCCGTTGTTGGGTGAATGTAGCTACATTTTGAGACGGGCGGTGGGTCATGTAGTAGTTTTATTTATTATTTTATTTTATATCACGACTAATAAAGATACTCAGGTCAATATCCCTTTAGTGCTATGTAAATGACCCCGCACACAGCCTTAGTCTCCAACATAACAAATACTCGCAAAGGCCAGGTTTGACACGTCCAAATAGACGGTTTTATTGAACACAACCGTAGAGATATATGTCACAGGCAGATTAGATTATGGTGGCAACTAGACACGCCTTAGTGTTGCAGACTGCAACTAGAACAATGTTGAGACTATTTTAATCCGTTTTTAATAAAGTTCAAAAACACACGTGTTTTTACCCGCACTAGAAAAAAACGCGGTCGATCGTCGGCGTAAGACTTCGCTCGTAAACCATGACTCGTTTATAAAATTCCGGTACCATAGATGGTGACGTCAGGGCTAAATATAGCTATCTAGAAAAGCGTAATAAAAAATCTAACAGGCAGAGTTTTGCGTATTGGTAGACGAAAAAAAAGCCTATCTGCAACGCGATTTACCTATGTAAGACTAATATTTTACCTATGTAAGACTAACCCTACTGCTTATTTCTGTTCACGTCACAAGTTCAAAACACAATCGATCAATAGTAGAAATTTGTAAAAGAAACATTCCTTCGTTCGTGTGTTCGAACCCCTGTGACTTAAGGTTTCACTTATTTCACACGGGCGATATCTGGTGATAGGTTTTATATTGGCTCCCAAGCGGTTCAAACAGGAGGCGTCCACGGAAATGTAGTACATTAAATAATTATAACTAAGTATTTGTTCCAGTTATCAAACGGTTATCTACGTTTGTCCTACAAGTTTCAAACTTTAGTAAAAGCTTTTCTTCCAATCAGCAAAGATGGCCCCAAAATTTTCTCCCAGACCTGCTCAAAGGTTCCAACCTGTAGGTAAATAAATCAGCTGTCAAATACTTCTTTAAATATTTCTTTAAATATTTCTTGCAGCTTTCCAAACTTTTCATTAAATTTTTTTCATTAAATATTTTTTTCTGTTGTCAAAAAATGTCTTCCACTTGACAAATATTTCTTAACGTTGTCAAAATATTTCTGCCACTTGGCAAAAAAATTTCTTCCACTTATCAAAATATTTCTTCCACTTGTCAAATATTTTCTTACCGTTGTCAAAATATTTCTTACCGTTGTCAAAATATTTCTTCCACTTGGCAAAAATATTTCTTCCACTTGTCAAATACTTTCTTACCGTTGTCAAAATATTTCTTCCACTTGTCATATATTTTCTTACCGTTGTCAAAATATTTCTTACCGTTGTCAAAATATTTCTGCCTCTTGTCAAAAATATTTCTTCCACTTGTCAAATATTTTCTTATCGTTGTCAAAATATTTCTTCCACTTGACAAAAATATTTCTTCCACTTGTCAAATATTTTCTTACCGTTATCAAAATATTTCTTACCTTTGTCAAAATATTTCTTCCACTTGTCAAATATTTTCTCACCGTTGTCAAAATATTTCTTCCACTTGGCAAAAATATTTATTCCACATGTCAAATATTTTCTTTCCATTGTCAAAATATTTCTTACCGTTGTCAAAATATTTCTGCCACTTGGCAAAAATATTTCTTCCACTTGTCAAATATTTTCTTACCGTTGTCAAAATATTTCTTCCACTTGGCAAAAATATTTCTTCCACTTGTAAAATATTTTCTTACCGTTGTCAAAATATTTCTTACCTTTTTCAAAATATTTCTTCCACTTGGCAAAAATATTTCTTCCACTTGTCAAATATTTTCTTACCGTTGTCAAAATATTTCTTACCTTTGTCAAAATATTTCTTCCACTTGGCAAAAATATTTCTTCCACTTGTCAAATATTTTCTTACCGTTGTCAAAATATTTCTTCCACTTGGCAAAAAAAATTTCTTCCACTTATCAAAATATTTCTTCCACTTGGTAAATATTTCTTACAGTTGGCAAAATATTTCTTCGACTTGTCAAATATTTCTTACAGTTGCCACATATTTATGCAAATGTTTTTGTTAGCTGTCAAATATTTCTTCAAACGGCTCTTCCAGTTGTCAAATATTTCTAACAGTTGTCAAATACTACTAAATGCTGACAAATATTTCTTAAATCATTTCTGCTAGTCGCCAAACATTTCTTCAAAGGCGACCATCTTTCATGCAGTGGATATGGCCAAGACAGCGTAGGCTTCCCTGTCTCAGCCGACTATACAGGCTTTGAAGGCCAGCACGTGACAACACCTCAACAGTTAGCACTTTATCTTTCCACGAAAGGCCGAGGAGGTGGCGCAGACATGGTAGATTGTAGGTATTGAGCCTTCTTTCTTGCTAAGCATAGATTGTCCAGGTCTCACTAACATATAGAAGTGTACTGGTGATGCAGGTGTTATATACCGCAGCTTTGGTCTTCGTTGTGAGGTTGGCGTTTCCCCAAACAAACGAATGTGAGGCCCAAAAGGTAGCCGAACCTAACCCCAAAAAAAGCAATTTCAAATTTTTGCCACAAAAAATTTAAAAAAATAAAATATATATTTTTAAAATTTAAAATTCCTAAAAAAAAAAAAATTTATTATTTATTAAAAATTACAAAAGAAATTAAAAAACCACCCCCCAACACAAAAAAAAAATCCAAAAAAAAAAAACCATATTTAAAAAAACCAAAATTTCCCCAACCACCCCCTAACACCAATAAAATTAATAAAACCCTATATACAAAAACCCACCAAATAAAAAAAAAAACGAATTAAATAAAAAAAAAAAATACCAAAAAAAAAAAAAAAACGCCCATCCCAAACCCATTTTCAAAAAAACCCCTACCATTAAAGTAACAACCCCCAAAAAAAAAAAAAAAAAAAAAAAAAAAAAAACAAAAACCCCCCCCCCTTGTAAAGGCCAAATTTAAATAAAAAAAATAACATTTTTTAAAGTGGCGGTTTATACCCCAAAAAAATAAAAAAAATATAAAAAAAAAAACCCAAATCCAAAAAAAAAACCCCTAAACCTCCAAAAAAAAAAAACAATTTAAAAAAAAAAAAAAACAATTCCTTCCAATAAAACCCCCACGTAAAAATCCTAAACCCCCCCCTATACAAAACCCCCAAAATCCCTGTAAATAATACCCCCATATAAAAAAAAAAAAAAAAAAAAAAAACCCATTTCCCCCACAAAAATAAAACCCCCCCATCCAAATAACCCCCCCTCCAAAATAAAAAAAAAAATTAAATAAATCCAACCAAAAAAAAAAAACCCACCCCCCCCCCCCCCCCCCCAAAAATATTTTAAAAAAAAAACCCCCCCCCCCACCCACCCCCCCACCCAAAAAAAAAAAAAAAAAAAAAAAAAAAAAAACCCCCACACCCCAAACCCCCAAAACTACTACCCACCAAACCCCCCCCAAAAACCAAAAAACATCCAACACACACCCCCCCCCAAAACAAAAAATAAAAAACTAACAACCCCCTAAAAAAACCCAAAAAAAAAAAACCAAAAACACCAAAAAAAAAACCCACCCCCCAAAAAAAAAAACTCCCAAATCAAACCCCCCCCATAAAACAAAAAAACCCTAAAAAAAAACCCCCCCCCCTCCCCCCCCCCCCCCCAAACAAAAAAAACCCCAACCCCCACAAAACCCCCCCCCCCCCCCCCCCCCCCCCACCCCACAAACCAAAACCCCCAACCCCCCCAAACAAAAAAAAAAAAAACAAAAAAAAAAAACCCCCCCCCACAAAAAAACCCAAAAACCCCCCCCCAACCCCCCCCAAAACCCCCCCCCCCCCCCCCACCCCCCCCCCCCTATTCCACCCCCCCAACGCAAATCTCACCCAACTCCAAACTACATACAAAAAAACCCCCCCCACCCCCCCACCCCCCCTGACCCCCAAACCCACCCCCAAACCCCCCCCACCACCAAATATACCACC